>OY992536.1:24660673-25095673 GCA_963921195.1 Pegoplata infirma | reverse complement strand
GACAGACAGACAGACAGACAGACAGACAGACAGACAGACAGACAGACAGACAGACAGACAGACAGACAGACAGACAGACAGACAGACAGACAGACAGACAGACAGACAGACAGACAGACAGACAGACAGACAGACAGACAGACAGACAGACAGACAGACAGACAGACAGACAGACAGACAGACAGACAGACAGACAGACAGACAGACAGACAGACAGACAGACAGACAGACAGACAGACAGACAGACAGACAGACAGACAGACAGACAGACAGACAGACAGACAGACAGACAGACAGACAGACAGACAGACAGACAGACAGACAGACAGACAGACAGACAGACAGACAGACAGACAGACAGACAGACAGACAGACAGACAGACAGACAGACAGACAGACAGACAGACAGACAGACAGACAGACAGACAGACAGACAGACAGACAGACAGACAGACAGACAGACAGACAGACAGACAGACAGACAGACAGACAGACAGACAGACAGACAGACAGACAGACAGACAGACAGACAGACAGACAGACAGACAGACAGACAGACAGACAGACAGACAGACAGACAGACAGACAGACAGACAGACAGACAGACAGACAGACAGACAGACAGACAGACAGACAGACAGACAGACAGACAGACAGACAGACAGACAGACAGACAGACAGACAGACAGACAGACAGACAGACAGACAGACAGACAGACAGACAGACAGACAGACAGACAGACAGACAGACAGACAGACAGACAGACAGACAGACAGACAGACAGACAGACAGACAGACAGACAGACAGACAGACAGACAGACAGACAGACAGACAGACAGACAGACAGACAGACAGACAGACAGACAGACGGACGGACATCGCTAAATCGACTCAAAAAGTGATTCTGAGTCGATCGGTATACTTAAAGGTGGGTCTAGGACCAATATTTCGGGTAGTTACAAACATCAGCACAAACTCATTATACCCTGTACCACAGTGTGGTGTAGGGTATAATGAATTATGTTACTTTAACAGCGACAAGCATAATATTAGCAAAAATTTGGTAAAAAATTTTTTTTGGTATGAAAAAAGTTTTACCAAGTAGGATTGCTCAATCTTACACAGATTTTTTTTTTTGCGTATACAGAGCTTCGAATGAATTAATTCTATTGAGAATTAATTTAGGAGTGTTAATCGAGATCGCGTCGGAGAAGCATCTATTCGTCGCTGAAATTATTTTATAAATTTAGAAGCGTGTTTGTGTTTGTCGGTCGCTAGTATTGGTTATTTCTCCGCGAGTACCGTTAGACAACGGTGTCTAACCATACTCAAACACACGCACGTGTTAAGGAAGCGTCGTTTCACTCTTCCATTGTGAGGGCAATGGTCGTATTGTGTCCAGAGTTTCCCACGTGTTAAAACCCCACAAAAACTTTATCCCCACAAAGGTGGCACATAGACTTCGTGTCTCGGTCACCTTTTTATTCGTCCATTCGTGGACAAGGTGTAGCATTGCTACACCACTGAAGAAGAAGAAGAATTAATTTACAAAAAGTTTAATTCTGTTTTAAAAAGTTTTGAATTATTATTGCTTACTAGCATTTAACACGAATTAATTCAAAGGAGAATTAATTCCTAGAATTCGAATAATTCATTCGATTAAATGATTAAAATTATTCATAAATTCAAATCTATTACAAATTGAATGATGTTTTCACAGTGACGATTAAATTTGACATTTTAGTGGCTTTCCACTAGTGATGGGCACATGAGCTGATTAAAGCGTGATTCACGCGTGATCACGCGTGAGTGTGACTGATTTCAATTTTACTGATTTCAATTTCACGTGATTGTGAGTGGAAAAAAAAAAACGTGAGTGTGCGTGAGTAAGATTTTTGCGTGAGTGAGTGTGCGGGATTCGACTTTTTTGCGTGGGTTTGCGTGATTTATTTTCTCTTATTTCCTTTTGTACCAAAAACACATCAAAAAGTTGTAAAACTATGGCTTAATTTAATATTTCGTCCCGAAAAAAACAAAAAAAAATGTTAAATTTCGCTGAACTTTAAATTCTTCTGAAAATTTTGAAAGATTTTTTAAATTTTAGTTTTTGATTTTTTTTTTGTATAAATAAGTGTTTCGTGAGTGTGAGTTAACGTGAGTGTGAGTGAAGCTTGCGTGAGTGTGAGTTGTATTAAATTTACTCTCTGGAGTCAATGTTTCTGAAAACAAGATCTGCCCTTAACTGCCGCCCATCTTTAAATGAGATTGCCAAGCAGTTTGACATATGACTCATTTGGGTTCCAGGGCACAGAGTCATTCCAGGGAATTGCAAAGCCGATAATCTTGGAAGACTGGGAACTAACTTACGGGTTTCAACAGAATTGGAATGTGTTGGTATGCCTCTAGAAACTTGCAAGCAAAATCTTCGGCTTTGTTTCGCGACGGAGACTAATCAGAGATGGGCAAACAGATGGACGTGTGAGACAGTACGACAGATCTGGCTCTCTCAATCAGAAGCGAACAAGAGAGATCGCTTCCAAGAGGAGAGATTTCGGCGGTTGTTGCTGTAATTTAAGGACACGTCCCGTGTCAAAGGCTTTTGACAGGTCTAGCGCAAATGTCACTGTGCGCTCACATGGCTTACTTTGATTCAGTCCATGGCTTATACATGTGCGGTAATGGCAGTTAAAGCTATTGTTGTACTGCAAGCAGACCTGTACGATTCTTGATTCGCGAGTTTGTGTAAGAACAGAACAAGCCCGGCACGACCTTTTCCATACGATTTGACAGTTAAAAACCGTGACCGGCACGACAAAAAATTTAAACTTATTTTATTTTATCTCCGGGTTCTCTCAATCTCCCTCCCTCTCACACTCCAGGGTTGCCGCATTTTCACAATTTTTTATTTTTTCATTCACAATGGTGTAACAAACGTACAGTAGTGCCAACTTAATCACATTGACTATGTGATCAGCGATTTTTTTCCGTAAAATTACTCTAACTATATTAAAAGTTAGCACCACTGAACAAACAAATGACATTTTTGCCGTCGCCGTCCCCCCGTCATTGTTTTGGGCCTATTTTCTTTTATTCTCCGGCAACGGCAACCGTCCCCCGTGCCGTGCTTGTTCTAAACCAGGGACTACTCTGCCTATTTTCCAGACTTCGGGTCTAATAACAAGACAAGTTGAGGACTTTGGTCATGTGCTCGACTCCCGACACGTCCAAGTGCTTAAGAATGAGCATGGAAATTCTGTCGGGGTCTAACGCCTTGGATGGTTTTGCGTTTTTGATGGCATCTGAAACTTCACTCGACAGAAAAACTGGTTGTCCGTCAATGACTGAATTACAATTGATCTTTTTGAATTAAAACTCAACTTTTCGAATTACAATTTAACATTTTTGAATTACAATTAAACTTTTACGAATTACAATTCAACTTTTTGGAATTACAGTTCAACTTTTTCGAATTAAAATTAATCTTTTTCGAATTACAATCGATCTTTTTCAAATTACAATTGGATTTTTTGAAATACAAGTAGAATCTTCGAATTACAATTGTTCTTTTTGTGAATAAATACTTAAATAAAAACAATTTTTTTTTATTTTTCAGTTCAGTTTTTAAAAATATATCGAAAGTTTGTTTTTTTATTCAGTTATACGAAGGTATATTTATATATTTACTTTGAGTTATACAAATTACTATAGTACAACATAAAAAATATTAGAAAAAAAAATGTAAAACAATAAAAAAAAATAATTAAACCTAATAACAATCAGCAAACATAGTATCATCTTCATGTTTAATGGAAAAAAGGATATCATCTAAAAGAGATGTAAAACTTTCTGAACATAAAAACCAATCATTATGATTTTTCAGCAATTGATTTAAATCTAAGCTTTTAATAGTCTGCATAAATTCATAGACTCCCACTGAAGTATAGGCTTTATATAAATCAGCGTCAATAGTGGGAGGAGAATCTTTAGGTGAGTTGTTACCATTATTTAAACTTAATTGATTTTCATACGAGTCTACTAATAAATTAATATCTTGAGATGATAATATAGATTCTATGACTTTATCAGATTGAGCATTTTCAGTAACTGTTAGAGAAGATGTAGGAGCAGGAGGAGAAATCGCAGTTGAAAATGTAGTAAAAGTTGTTGTAGGAGAAGTGGGTGTGGGGGAACTAGTAGTGGTAGTAGTAGTAGTAGCATTAGAAGTGATAGAAGTATTAGGTAAAATAAGATCTTCATTATCAAATGTTAAAATATCTTCATCCATATTGGTGTCAGATGATGGACTGGGACTAACGATTGATGAATTTGGTGTTGTACTCCCACTGGCGAGAGAATTTTTATTCATATTATCTATCAAAGATTCAAAGTCGTATTTTTTTAATTTTTCCAATAATTTATGAACCATACAAACGGCTGTTTTTATGACTTCTAAATCATATTCCTCTTGCAAACATTTCAATATAATGCCCAAAAAACCTCGTTGTGAAAGTTCATTAAAAACTTTCATAATTCTCAAATTAATTTCCTTTTCTGTTAGAGTAACAATTTTTTTGTGTTCTTTGGAAAATGTGACGGTAGGAAAAGTACCATCAATCATACCTTGATTGGTAAATTGTTTTTGAAATTCCAATTTCCAAAAATGTAAAGCTTCTACCTTAACTTCCCAATGTAAATCGGATATCACACAGTGCGCCAAAGTCGAATATAATGTATCCACATAATGGGCTGGAATTTTACGATTATCATAAATAGTAGCTAAAGTTTGCATAGCTTCTTTGCGTACTATGCCTTCACTTTCATTAAATAAGACAAAGAATAAGTGTTCCTAGAAAAATATAGTAATTTTTAGTTAAACTTTGATTAAAAATTAGTAATGAAATGAAAAAGAGTTTATTCTAGTTAGTTCGAGGTCATTTATTTTTTTTTTTTTTCGATATGAAATAATATAACAAGTACTTATGTTAACTTTTCTTACTCTCTTAAGATACTCTCCCAACAAATACTCATAGAGGATTTGAGAATTTGTTGGGAGAATATAGAATATCATAAGAGAGAATGTAGAGTTAACATATTATTAACATAAGTATTTGTTATATTAATTCATAACGGGGTAAATAAAGGACCTCGAGCTAGAATAAACTTTTGTTTATTGCACAAATAAAAGGTCAAATAATTTATTTTTTTTTATTTTAAAAAAAATTTAAAAAAAGATATTGAAATACTTACAATCAATTCCTGATTATTTAAATCATTATCCCATAAAACATTTATCATTACCATTTTTGAAAGACACTTCAAGGCTGAAGCTCTTACATAAGATTCCTGATCATTCTTAGCCATTTGCATAACAATTGGGCACATTTTATAATCATGTAAAAATTGTTGAAATGCTGGAAATTCTATGGGGTCAATTTTGAATATTAATAACTTTGAAATATGGTAATTTTTTAATACTTACTACATCTTGATATATTCGCTATAGATGTGCATAATTCTAACGTACTATCTCGTACTTCCCAGGCATTGTCATGAAATCGTTTAACTATTATTGGACCCAGACATACCAAACCTGAGCCCTGTAGATTATCTACTAATAAAGCCATATTTGGAGAAAGAAAATGTTCCACAGATAGTTGTATTAACTTTAAAGCTTGAACAGCTAGCTGAAAATGAAAAAAATATATTTAAAATAATTAATTATACATATATGTAGCAAAAATTAAATTGCTGAAATTGAAAAGGTTGGAAACTTTCCATTCTATTTTCCTATCACTTTAATTTTTCAAGATTTTTTCTGAATTTTCCTAATTTTTTTTGACATTTTTCTAATTTAACTGATTTTCTATGAATTTTTTTTATTTTTTTTCTGATTTTTTTTTTATTTTTTTCTGAATTTTCCTAAATTTTTCTGATATATTCTTGATTTTAAAGAATTTTTATAAATTTTTTGAATTGAGATAAAAATTGTTTGATTTTTATATTTTCTTAATTTTTCTGAGTTTTTTGAATTTTAAGACTTTTATTGAATACCTGATTATTCTTAGTTTTCCTGAATTTTCCTGAGATTATTAGAATTTGTTTTTATTTTTTCTGAACTCTGTCACATACATGGGAATTTTTAATTGGCATTGAATTTTCATTGGCATTAGTTGGAACTAATGCCAATGCCAAAAAAAGCATTAGCAAATTTTTTGGCATTGGCATTTTTTGTACTAATGCCAATGAAATGGCACAAATGCCTAAAAAACTATTTACAATTGATAAAAAAAAGCATTTTTTTAAATAAATATATTTTTTTTAAAAAAACTTAAAATGGCGATATCTCGAAAACCAAGCCAGATAGGCAAAATGGAGGGCATTTTTGGTTCTTTGAATCTCCATACTTTCGCAGGTCCTCTTCACATGGGTGGACCCCAATGGGTCCTAACTTTGAATTTGGGGATTCCCGAAAATTTAAAAATGCTCATATCTTGTTAAATATTGCCGACACAACAAAAATTCCAAAAGCATTTTTGTAGCTCTTGGTTTCTAGATCTTGCTTGCCAATATTCGGAAACCCTCAGAGCAATAGTTTTTTAGTTATTCAGTTTCTAAAATTCTCAAGACCCTATTGGGCCCTTAAATTGCATTACCTGGAAATCTAAGAAAGATAATCCAAAAGATATGTAAATTTTAAAATTTTCGGGAGTGCCAATTTTTTAGATTCAAAATTTGGAACTATTAGGGTCCACACATGTGAAGAGGAAAGACGAAACTATGTAAATTCAAAGAACCAAAAATGCCCTCCATTTTGCTCTATCTAGCTTAGTTTTCGAGATATAGCCATTTTAAGTTTTAATAAAAAAAAAAAAAATTCACAACTCGCTGACGGAAAAACAACATTTAATATTGCTAATGCTTTGTTTAAGGCATTTATTAATGCCAATTAAATTTTTTATTTTTATGCTACTAATTCCTTAACGGGCATTGGCATTGATTGAAACAATGTTAATGCTAAAAATTTCATTGGCATTAGTTTCAATATAATGCCAATGAAATCGTCAATTAATTAGTCTATTTATTTAAATAGTCCCATGCATGCTCTGTCAGAGATTTTCTGAATTTTATTTCTGTTCTAAATTTTCTTCAACACTTTCTAAGTTTGATATTTTTTTTATTTTCCAAATTTTTTCTAAATTTTGAAATTGTTGTAAATTTTAAAGATTTTTTCTGTTTTTATACCCTCCACTTAGTGATAGAGGGTATATATATGTTTGTCATTCCGTTTGTAACTAATCGAAATATCGGTCTGGGACCCCATAAAGTATATATATTCATGATGCCCGATCGATTTTAAGACATTCTAGCGATGTCCGTCTGTGGAAAATGCTATCACGGACAAAATATTGCACAGAGATGACCGAAACTTAACATATTTATTGGAAGTTCTCCTGAGAAATTTGGTATTGCATTTGAGCAATATCGGTTCAGCGGTTCAAAAGTTATGAACGAAAATGTAAGCACACCTCAAAAATTTCAGTACATTCAACATAACCTAAAAATACAAAATGCTTTAATTCGGCTTCTGGTTGACATATGTGAACATAATTGAACACCAAATGGTATTTAAACAAGTACGAACATTTTTTTTTTTTGACAGAAAAAGAAAAAAAATCGCGAAATTTTTTTTAACAAATTTTTTTTTACGCGGAAATTTTTTTTTCAAAAAATTTTTTTCACTACATCCGGCAAGGCCGAATTTAACTTTTTTACTTGTTTTTATTTTCCAAATTTTTTCTAAATTTTTAAATTGTTGTAACTTTTTAAAGATTTTTTCTGTTCTTTTTTATTTTCTCCTGACTATTTTTAGTTTTCATAAATGTTCTCATGAGATTTTTTTTGAGCTTTGAGTTTTTTTTGGAGTTTTGAGTTTTTTTTCTATCCAACTACGTACATAAAAATATTACTACTGAACACATATTTTCAGGTTATGGTGAAATTTACATTTTCCCTAATAAATTTTGATCTACTACACTGACTTTAAAAAAACTTTGTAAAAAATGTATATTTAATAACAATAAATCTTAAAAAAGAGCATTTAAAAATACTTACCCCTTCTGTAAGATTTGGATTTTCCAAAATAACTGCAACTGTATTCACCACACATGTTGTCTCTATACTTTCTTTCCAAGATATGCGATAACGTTTTATTAATTCATGTAAACCAATTAAACAGGCATATAAAACATTTGGTATGGCCACCATAAATTCCGTTCCCAACCAAGCTTTACACCAAACAGGAAGCCTATTCAAATCCAGTCCCCTACTTGTTGATGTATCTTTATTTGTATCCGAAATACTCGAGTGAGCAACAAACTCTCTAAGAGCATAAATAATAGCTTGAAAAAATAATATAGCTTGTTCTCTTTCTAATATATTTTGCATGGACAAAACGCCATGTATGGATTTATAAGCCAAATCAGCAATAACGGCTAGCGATGTCCCTTCCGATGGTAGGATAATATCGCGGAATGCATAACAAATACGCAAAGTATGTTCACAAGATATCTCAAACATTTTCATAAGATAATTATCAAATAATTCTTCTTCGACGTCACGATTACGTAAGATAACTAAAACAGGCAACAAATGGAAAATGATCAATTGATTTTCAAATTTGACCAGCTCATTTTCAACTAGTATTTCCGGTGGTGCACGTGAGCCCAATTTTTTCCATAACACGTGATATAATTCCACAAGATTAATTAAATTTACAAGTTCAGAACGATTAACACAAAATTTCATGCTATTAAAGAAATTCAAACCAAAACGGGTAAATTTCTCCGGTGCTATTTGTCCCTCATCCCATTGATCTTGCACCAATGTGGCATAATTAAAACTTGCCAAGGTGTGTAGAATCTTGTTAAGAAAACCACGATTTTGTGTCATTTCAATTAATTTCCATATAGACAATTCCAAATTATGATACACTGAACATAAATGAGCTATATTGGTTTTTTCTTCTGATTCCAAGGTCTGTTCAAAAAGGTATGACAACAGATCTAAGGTAGAAGATATCTTATGTTGTAGTTCAGAATCATCGACATTAATCATTATATTATCGCTGCCTTCTTTATAGACATTCTGTAGTATGGGTTGTACAATTTCATTTAACATCTCCAACACAATTTTTTCATCCTTCGCTTTTACTGAGAATTTATAAAACAGCTCGTAGAGTAGTTGACGTGCTTCTCTAACAACATACATAGTATGATCACTATTGCAAAGTTCAATCAGATAATGCCAACATTTCTTTAGGCGTATATAGGCTAAACCAAGACTATAGCGTGAGACAGCGGCCATTAAACGTATAAAGCCGAGTTTAATAGATGGACTAAATTTAGTTTTATTGACATCTATAATGGCAAGAGCTCTGGAAAGAAAAAAATTATATATATAATTATATTGGGAAAATATCTACACAATTTACAGAGACCCCATTAAGTATATGTATGTTATTGACCCATAATTGATTAAGGGACGCTCTATAAATGTCTGTCCGTCCCTTTGTGAAAAGCACAATGCAGTTTAAAATAAAAGAGCTAGACTCCTGAAATTTGTCAAGAATATGTTTTAAGGTCATAGGCTGGTTAACTTCGGAAATGGGGAAAATCGAATCAGGGACAAAAAAAATCCCCCTTTAAAAACTAAAGTTACCTCTAAATAAACTAAGTTTTTACAGTTTAGCATTTTAGTAAAAAATTAGGACATTTTTATGTCAAAAGACTTGGACCCAGAGGACTAAAAAATATATTTTTTTACACTCCCCCCCCCCCCCCTTTACAGGGAGTGTATAAAACTGTTTAAATAATAATGAAATTGTTTTACTTAAGTGCAAAAAACCATAACATTTACAGCGAGGGAGAGTGTAACTGTACGTATCTCGCCGATATTTTTGATATGTATTTTCGAGTTAAAATTGGAATCTTTGAATGATTGTAGAAACAGAACAAGACCAGTACGACTTTTTCCATACGATTTGACAGATAAAACCGGTGGCCGGCGCCGGTGTAAGCGCCAGTTTACAGAAGGCGAACGATACACACGAACGAAAATTTTACATGTATTTTGTTGTTGTTACAATAACAAAACACATCCAAAATTTTCGTTCGTGTGTATCGTTCGCCTTCTGTACTGGCACTAAAATAAAACATGTTCTATTTTTAAAGGTGGCAAAACTCATTCTAATTGGAAACCGTCCCCCATGCCGTGCTTGTTCTGTTCCTACATTGACAATTGATTTTTTCGAATTATAGTACGAACAGAACAAGCACGGTACGTGGGACGGTTTCCAATTAGAACAATGGTTCCCAACCTTTTTTACATCACGCCCCACTTTTAAGTTTAAAAAATTGCCTTGTCCCCCCTACACTAAAGAAATATTTAATAATTTTTGTTTCTAATGCAAAATTACTACTGGTTTCGCAAAGTTTTTGTAAAATAAGTAGTGTCCGACCGAATATTTGGCTCTGGCTTCGGCTTCGGCCAAAAAGCACTATTCTTCATCGGTCATATTTTTGGCCGAATATGGCCGAATACCGAATAATTGTATAAAATTTGTACTCACGTGTTGAAAACACACTAAAAATACTTTGAATCACATTAGTAAGCCAACAAAAAATTTTACCAAGTGTTTTTGCAGCTAAAACAAGATTTTAAACTCCAAAAAAAATTTCGCTCGAAAAAAATTTACACTCAAGAAACATTTTTTTACAAAAAAGTCGAAAAAAAGTTTTTTTGTTAAATATAAAATCATTTTAGACAGCATTTTTATACATTTGTGAATTCCGCCAAGTCGAATTTCCCATTTTTTTCTTGTTTTTACTAAATATATATTTTTTTTTTTTGAATATTCGGCTTCGGTTTCGGCCGAATAGTGAAAATTTGGCCGAATATTCGGCTCTGGCTTCGGCTTCGGCCAAAAAATGTGTATTCGGTCGGACAATACAATACAAATTTTTAACAATTAACAAAATTTTTGTAGTTAATTTTGCTAAAAAAAATAGTTTGTAATAAATTAGGCTAAAAAAAAAATATTGAAAATTTGCTCGTTGCCCCCCTGGAACCTTCAAATTGCCCCCCAGTGGGGCGAGAATCAAAGGTTGGGAACCATTGAATTAGAATGAGTTTTGCCACCTTTAAAAAATAGAACAAGTTTTATTTCACACCGGCGCCGGCCACCGGTTTTATCTGTCAAATCGTATGGAAAAAGTCGTGCCGGTCTTGTTCTGTTTCTACTCTACAATTGATCGAATTTTTCCATACGAATTGACAGATAAAACCGGTGGCCGGAGCCGGTGTGAAATAAAACTTGTTCTATTTTTAAAAGGTGGCAAAACTGATACTAATTGGAAACCGTCCCCCGTGCCGTGCTTGTTCTGTTCGTTTATTAAAACCGGTGGCCGGCGCCGGTGTGAAATAAAACTTGTTCTATTTTTTAAAGGTGGCAAAACTCATTCTAATTGAAAACCGTCCCCCGTGCCATGCTTTTTCTGTTCCTGCACTAAAGGTGGTGAAACTCATTCTAATTGGAAACAAATTTTGTTTTTGCATCTTCAAATTATTTATTTCAATAAAATTAATACCCCTCCACAATTACCATCTCCACAAGTCAAGATTACCTACACCCCTCCAAATATGATGAAACTCTTACGACTTACCTGTCCATTACTTTTCTTTCTCTCAATGTTATCATTATCCATTCATTTTGCATTAAAAGGCTACAAAAGTTCAACATAAACGATGTCACTTTTGGATTTATCTTTGTGTAATCTTCATTTAATATTGTGATGCACTTATCAACCCAATCCATGGCAAATGGAGCTTGTAAAACATATAAATTTTCTATGGGTACAGGGAAAATATTATTACAAGGTTTTCTAGACTTTTAGCTTTTTTTATGTGTGTGAAGTTATCCACAAAAAGTTATCCACAAAAAAAAATGTGGAACGTATGTGGAACTTAAGTGGAACATACGGTAATTTCACTAAAAATTAAAACAAAATGTATTTTTTATGAAAAATTAATATAAATTAAGAAAAAGAAATCCAAAAATATCTTAAGAGTGCTTAAATTGGCACTAAAGAATTTACAATAAATTTTTATTTTACTTTTTTTTTGATAAAAAATTTATTTTTCGTCTCAGCTCCTCCGATGATTTGGAATATGAGACATATATGGATCGGTTCTAATTGACTCCAAGATTGTTTTCTATAAGCCCCATCTTGTAGAAATGTCTTGAAGCCCTACAATAGGCACTAAAGTTTTATCATTAAATTTGAGTTTTTTATAAAATTTGATTTCTCAGCTCCTCCGATGATTTGAAATATGAGACCTATATAGATCGGTTCTAATTGATTCCAAGATTATTTTATATAAGCCATATGTTGGAGAAATTTCTTGAAGCCCTACAATAGGTACTAAAGTTTTTTCATTAAATTGGACATTTTTTAAAAATTTGATTTCTCAGCTCCTCCGATCATTTGGAATATGAGACCTATATGGATCGGCTCTAATTGATTCCAAAATTATTTTATATAAGCCATATCTTGGAGAAATTTCTTGAAGCCCTACAATAGGCACTAAAGTTTTTTCATTAAATTTGAGTTTTTTATAAAATTTGATTTCTCATCTCCTCCGATGATTTGAAATATGAGACCTATATAGATCGGCTCTAATTGACTCCAAGATTGTTTTCTATTAGCCATATCTTGGAGAAATTTCTTGAAGCCCTACAATAGGTACTAAAGATTTTTCATTAAGTTGGACATTTTTATAAAATTTGATTTCTCAGCTCCTCCGATGATTTGAAATATGTGACCTATATGGATCGGCTCTAATTGACTCCAAGATTATTTCCTATAAGCCATATCTTGGAGAAACTTCTTGAAGCCCTACAATAGGCACTTAAGTTTTTTCATTAAATTTGAGTTTTTTATAAAATTTGATTTCTCATCTCCTCCGATGATTTGAAATATGAGACCTATATGGATCGGCTCTAATTGACTCCAAGATTATTTTCTATAAGCCGTATCTTGGAGAAATTTCTTGAAGCCCTACAATAGGCACTAAAGTTTTTTCATTAAATTTGAGTTTTTTATAAAATTTGATTTCTCATCTCCTCCGATGATTTGAAATATGAGACCTATATGGATCGGCTCTAATTGACTCCAAGATTATTTTCTATAAGCCATATCTTGAAGAAATTTCTTGAAGCCCTACAATAGGCACTTAAGTTTTTTCATTAAATTTGAGTTTTTTATAAAATTTGATTTCTCAGCTCCTCCGATGATTTGAAATATGTGACCTATATGGATCGGCTCTAATTGACTCCAAGATTATTTTCTATAAGCCGTATCTTGGAGAAATTTCTTGAAGCCCTACAATAGGCACTAAAGTTTTTTCATTAAATTTGAGTTTTTTATAAAATTTGATTTCTCATCTCCTCCGATGATTTGAAATATGAGACCTATATGGATCGGCTCTAATTGACTCCAAGATTATTTTCTATAAGCCATATCTTGAAGAAATTTCTTGAAGCCCTACAATAGGCACTTAAGTTTTTTCATTAAATTTGAGTTTTTTATAAAATTTGATTTCTCAGCTCCTCCGATGATTTGAAATATGTGACCTATATGGATCGGCTCTAATTGACTCCAAGATTATTTCCCATAAGCCATATCTTGGAGAAACTTCTTGAAGCCCTACAATAGGCACTTAAGTTTTTTCATTAAATTTGAGTTTTTTATAAAATTTGATTTCTCAGCTCCTCCGATGATTTGAAATATGTACCTATATGGATCGGCTCTAATTGACTCCAAGATAATTTTCTATAAGCCATATCTTGGAGAAATTTCTTGAAGCCCTACAATCGGCACTAAAGTTTTATCATTAAATTTGAGTTTTTTATAAAATTTGATTTCTCAGCTCCTCCGATGATTTGAAATATGAGACCTATATGGATCGGCTCTAATTGACTCCAAGATTATTTCCTATAAGCCATATCTTGGAGAAACTTCTTGAAGCCCTACAATAGGTACTAAAGTTTTTTCATTAAATTGGACATTTTTTAAAAATTTGATTTCTCAGCTCCTCCGATCATTTGGAATATGAGACCTATATGGATCGGCTCTAATTGACTCCAAGATTATTTTCTATAAGCCGTATCTTGGAGAAATTTCTTGAAGCCCTACAATAGGCACTAAAGTTTTTTCATTAAATTTGAGTTTTTTATAAAATTTGATTTCTCATCTCCTCCGATGATTTGAAATATGAGACCTATATGGATCGGCTCTAATTGACTCCAAGATAATTTTCTATAAGCCATATCTTGGAGAAATTTCTTGAAGCCCTACAATCGGCACTAAAGTTTTGTTATCATTAAATTTTGAGTTTTTTATAAAATTTGATTTCTCAGCTCCTCCGATGATTTGAAATATGTGACCTATAGGATCGGCTCTAATTGACTCCAAGATTATTTCCTATAAGCCATATCTTGGAGAAACTTCTTGAAGCCCTACAATAGGTACTAAAGTTTTTTCATTAAATTGGACATTTTTTAAAAATTTGATTTCTCAGCTCCTCCGATCATTTGGAATATGAGACCTATATGGATCGGCTCTAATTGACTCCAAGATTATTTTCTATAAGCCGTATCTTGGAGAAATTTCTTGAAGCCCTACAATAGGCACTAAAGTTTTTTCATTAAATTTGAGTTTTTTATAAAATTTGATTTCTCATCTCCTCCGATGATTTGAAATATGAGACCTATATGGATCGGCTCTAATTGACTCCAAGATAATTTTCTATAAGCCATATCTTGGAGAAATTTCTTGAAGCCCTACAATCGGCACCAAAGTTTTATCATTAAATTTGAGTTTTTTATAAAATTTGATTTCTCAGCTTCAAGAAGTTTCTCCAAGATATGGCTTATAAAAAATAATCTTGGAGTCAATTAGAGCCGGTCCATATAGGTCTCATATTTCAAATCATCGGAGGAGCTGAGAAATCAAATTTTATAAAAAACTCAAATTTAATGATAAAACTTTAGTGCCGATTGTAGGGCTTCAAGAAATTTCTCCAAGATATGGCTTATAGAAAATTATCTTGGAGTCAATTAGAGCCGATCCATATAGGTCACATATTTCAAATCATCGGAGGAGCTGAGAAATCAAATTTTATAAAAAACTCAAATTTAATGAAAAAACTTAAGTGCCTATTGTAGGGCTTCAAGAAGTTTCTCCAAGATATGGCTTATAGGAAATAATCTTGGAGTCAATTAGAGCCGATCCTATAGGTCACATATTTCAAATCATCGGAGGAGCTGAGAAATCAAATTTTATAAAAAACTCAAAATTTAATGATAAAACTTTAGTGCCGATTGTAGGGCTTCAAGAAATTTCTCCAAGATATGGCTTATAGAAAATTATCTTGGAGTCAATTAGAGCCGATCCATATAGGTCTCATATTTCAAATCATCGGAGGAGATGAGAAATCAAATTTTATAAAAAACTCAAATTTAATGAAAAAACTTTAGTGCCTATTGTAGGGCTTCAAGAAATTTCTCCAAGATACGGCTTATAGAAAATAATCTTGGAGTCAATTAGAGCCGATCCATATAGGTCTCATATTTCAAATCATCGGAGGAGATGAGAAATCAAATTTTATAAAAAACTCAAATTTAATGAAAAAACTTAAGTGCCTATTGTAGGGCTTCAAGAAGTTTCTCCAAGATATGGCTTATAGGAAATAATCTTGGAGTCAATTAGAGCCGATCCATATAGGTCTCATATTTCAAATCATCGGAGGAGCTGAGAAATCAAATTTTATAAAAAACTCAAATTTAATGATAAAACTTTAGTGCCGATTGTAGGGCTTCAAGAAATTTCTCCAAGATATGGCTTATAGAAAATTATCTTGGAGTCAATTAGAGCCGATCCATATAGGTCACATATTTCAAATCATCGGAGGAGCTGAGAAATCAAATTTTATAAAAAACTCAAATTTAATGAAAAAACTTAAGTGCCTATTGTAGGGCTTCAAGAAGTTTCTCCAAGATATGGCTTATGGGAAATAATCTTGGAGTCAATTAGAGCCGATCCATATAGGTCACATATTTCAAATCATCGGAGGAGCTGAGAAATCAAATTTTATAAAAAACTCAAATTTAATGAAAAAACTTAAGTGCCTATTGTAGGGCTTCAAGAAATTTCTTCAAGATATGGCTTATAGAAAATAATCTTGGAGTCAATTAGAGCCGATCCATATAGGTCTCATATTTCAAATCATCGGAGGAGATGAGAAATCAAATTTTATAAAAAACTCAAATTTAATGAAAAAACTTTAGTGCCTATTGTAGGGCTTCAAGAAATTTCTCCAAGATACGGCTTATAGAAAATAATCTTGGAGTCAATTAGAGCCGATCCATATAGGTCTCATATTTCAAATCATCGGAGGAGATGAGAAATCAAATTTTATAAAAAACTCAAATTTAATGAAAAAACTTAAGTGCCTATTGTAGGGCTTCAAGAAGTTTCTCCAAGATATGGCTTATAGGAAATAATCTTGGAGTCAATTAGAGCCGATCCATATAGGTCACATATTTCAAATCATCGGAGGAGCTGAGAAATCAAATTTTATAAAAATGTCCAACTTAATGAAAAATCTTTAGTACCTATTGTAGGGCTTCAAGAAATTTCTCCAAGATATGGCTAATAGAAAACAATCTTGGAGTCAATTAGAGCCGATCTATATAGGTCTCATATTTCAAATCATCGGAGGAGCTGAGAAATCAAATTTTATAAAAATGTCCAACTTAATGAAAAATCTTTAGTACCTATTGTAGGGCTTCAAGAAATTTCTCCAAGATATGGCTAATAGAAAACAATCTTGGAGTCAATTAGAGCCGATCTATATAGGTCTCATATTTCAAATCATCGGAGGAGCTGAGAAATCAAATTTTATAAAAATGTCCAACTTAATGAAAAAACTTTAGTACCTATTGTAGGGCTTCAAGAAGTTTCTCCAAGATATGGCTTATAAAAAATAATCTTGGAGTCAATTAGAGCCGATCCATATAGGTCTCATATTTCAAATCATCGGAGGAGCTGAGAAATCAAATTTTATAAAAAACTCAAATTTAATGATAAAACTTTAGTGCCGATTGTAGGGCTTCAAGAAATTTCTCCAAGATATGGCTTATAGAAAATTATCTTGGAGTCAATTAGAGCCGATCCATATAGGTCACATATTTCAAATCATCGGAGGAGCTGAGAAATCAAATTTTATAAAAAACTCAAATTTAATGAAAAAACTTAAGTGCCTATTGTAGGGCTTCAAGAAGTTTCTCCAAGATATGGCTTATAGGAAATAATCTTGGAGTCAATTAGAGCCGATCCTATAGGTCACATATTTCAAATCATCGGAGGAGCTGAGAAATCAAATTTTATAAAAAACTCAAAATTTAATGATAAAACTTTAGTGCCGATTGTAGGGCTTCAAGAAATTTCTCCAAGATATGGCTTATAGAAAATTATCTTGGAGTCAATTAGAGCCGATCCATATAGGTCTCATATTTCAAATCATCGGAGGAGATGAGAAATCAAATTTTATAAAAAACTCAAATTTAATGAAAAAACTTTAGTGCCTATTGTAGGGCTTCAAGAAATTTCTCCAAGATACGGCTTATAGAAAATAATCTTGGAGTCAATTAGAGCCGATCCATATAGGTCTCATATTTCAAATCATCGGAGGAGATGAGAAATCAAATTTTATAAAAAACTCAAATTTAATGAAAAAACTTAAGTGCCTATTGTAGGGCTTCAAGAAGTTTCTCCAAGATATGGCTTATAGGAAATAATCTTGGAGTCAATTAGAGCCGATCCATATAGGTCTCATATTTCAAATCATCGGAGGAGCTGAGAAATCAAATTTTATAAAAAACTCAAATTTAATGATAAAACTTTAGTGCCGATTGTAGGGCTTCAAGAAATTTCTCCAAGATATGGCTTATAGAAAATTATCTTGGAGTCAATTAGAGCCGATCCATATAGGTCACATATTTCAAATCATCGGAGGAGCTGAGAAATCAAATTTTATAAAAAACTCAAATTTAATGAAAAAACTTAAGTGCCTATTGTAGGGCTTCAAGAAGTTTCTCCAAGATATGGCTTATGGGAAATAATCTTGGAGTCAATTAGAGCCGATCCATATAGGTCACATATTTCAAATCATCGGAGGAGCTGAGAAATCAAATTTTATAAAAAACTCAAATTTAATGAAAAAACTTAAGTGCCTATTGTAGGGCTTCAAGAAATTTCTTCAAGATATGGCTTATAGAAAATAATCTTGGAGTCAATTAGAGCCGATCCATATAGGTCTCATATTTCAAATCATCGGAGGAGATGAGAAATCAAATTTTATAAAAAACTCAAATTTAATGAAAAAACTTTAGTGCCTATTGTAGGGCTTCAAGAAATTTCTCCAAGATACGGCTTATAGAAAATAATCTTGGAGTCAATTAGAGCCGATCCATATAGGTCTCATATTTCAAATCATCGGAGGAGATGAGAAATCAAATTTTATAAAAAACTCAAATTTAATGAAAAAACTTAAGTGCCTATTGTAGGGCTTCAAGAAGTTTCTCCAAGATATGGCTTATAGGAAATAATCTTGGAGTCAATTAGAGCCGATCCATATAGGTCACATATTTCAAATCATCGGAGGAGCTGAGAAATCAAATTTTATAAAAATGTCCAACTTAATGAAAAATCTTTAGTACCTATTGTAGGGCTTCAAGAAATTTCTCCAAGATATGGCTAATAGAAAACAATCTTGGAGTCAATTAGAGCCGATCTATATAGGTCTCATATTTCAAATCATCGGAGGAGCTGAGAAATCAAATTTTATAAAAATGTCCAACTTAATGAAAAATCTTTAGTACCTATTGTAGGGCTTCAAGAAATTTCTCCAAGATATGGCTAATAGAAAACAATCTTGGAGTCAATTAGAGCCGATCTATATAGGTCTCATATTTCAAATCATCGGAGGAGCTGAGAAATCAAATTTTATAAAAATGTCCAACTTAATGAAAAAACTTTAGTACCTATTGTAGGGCTTCAAGAAATTTCTCCAAGATATGGCTTATATAAAATAATTTTGGAATCAATTAGAGCCGATCCATATAGGTCTCATATTCCAAATGATCGGAGGAGCTGAGAAATCAAATTTTTAAAAAATGTCCAATTTAATGAAAAAACTTTAGTACCTATTGTAGGGCTTCAAGAAATTTCTCCAACATATGGCTTATATAAAATAATCTTGGAATCAATTAGAACCGATCTATATAGGTCTCATATTTCAAATCATCGGAGGAGCTGAGAAATCAAATTTTATAAAAAAACTCAAATTTAATGATAAAACTTTAGTGCCTATTGTAGGGCTTCAAGACATTTCTACAAGATGGGGCTTATAGAAAACAATCTTGGAGTCAATTAGAACCGATCCATATATGTCTCATATTCCAAATCATCGGAGGAGCTGAGTCGAAAAATAAATTTTTTATCAAAAAAAAAGTAAAATAAAAATTTATTGTAAATTCTTTAGTGCCAATTTAAGCACTCTTAAGATATTTTTGGATTTCTTTTTCTTAATTTATATTAATTTTTCATAAAAAATACATTTTGTTTTAATTTTTAGTGAAATTACCGTATGTTCCACTTAAGTTCCACATACGTTCCACATTTTTTTTTGTGGATAACTTTTTGTGGATAACTTCACACACATCTTTTTTTTATCTAAAAAGTATTTACTTATTTTAAATATTTACCTTTTTCTGCTAAATGTGTTATAAGCTTTTCAAAGTAAACATTGCTACTTGTGGCGAAATTTTCATGTAGGAAAATTTCGAATATGCGTTGTAAGCGTTCGATTATGTGTTGTTGCTCCATTATTATGATTTAAAGTTGAAAAACATTTAAAGCATATTCTTAACATTAATTTAAAGTTTTTTTTTTATAAAAAAAGAATGATGAAATTAGTTAAATATTTACGGAAAATATTAATTTTTCACAAAACACAAGCGGCGAGCAAGACAAAACAATTTGTAAAAACTTGAAATGACACTTGTTAAATAAATGGGTATGTTCAGTGAAAGCATGTTTGGAACAGATTGGAAAGGAAACGTCGTGTATTTATTTTATTGTGTTCCTTTTATACCAAATTCGCATTCATTTTTTTAAACATGTTTAAGTACTTAAACATGTTTATGTACCTTAACAAGTTTAAATTTAAACATGTTTAAGTGGTTAAACATGTTTAAAAAAAATGAATGCGAATTTGGTATTAACAGCACGCACGGAACAGTTCAAAAGGCCCAGTAAGTGCAGGAACAGAACAAGCCCTTCACGACTTTTTCCATACGATGTGACAGGCAAGTGTAGAAACAGAACAAGCCCGGCACGACTTTTCCATACGATTTGACAGATAAAACCGGTGACCGGCGTCAATGTGAAATAAAACTAGTTCTATTTTTTAAGTGCAGGAACAGAACAAGCACGGCACGGGGGACGGGTTTCAATTAGAATTAGTTTTTTAATTTATAAAAGGTATTGTCCATTAAGCAAACTTTTCCTCCATAGTAAGTTTTTTGACAAATTTTAGAACAATAATAGATCCGTTCGATTACCTTACTACAATCAGACCTTCGAAATTTTAATTCACCATTCAATTTCTCAAATCAAAAATTTGAATTAATTCTTTGAATTAAATTTGAATTATTAAAAAAGAAGAATTGAATTCATTTTTTGAATAATTCAATTTTAATTCAAAGAATAAATTCAAGCATGAATTAATTCAAGCAATTAGCAAAAACCATCATACTAAATTTCAAAGGAATCGGGTCAGTCCTTCTGGAAGTCCCCTTAAAAACCACCCTCCCGATATTCACATAATTTCCTCAAACTTCATAACAATTAAAATATTTGATTAAAGTTTTATTTGTAGGTGCTAAACGTGTACTTTGGTAACCTAATCAAATCGAAATATATTTAAACCACTTTTGGACTTAGTCCCCCATATAAAAATTTCGACCGATATTCAGTTAATCGATCTATTTGCAAAAAAATAAATAAACCAATTCCACTAAAATTTGATCAGTGTGTGTTTTCTACACTAAATAAAGATCTAACAAAAGATAGGAACAATCGGTCCATGTTTAGACTTGCGACCCATTTTCCGGGAAACACTGGTGTAAGGTATCATATGGTCGGTCTTGACCGACTATAACTTTCTTACTTGTTTCTTTATAATTTTGTTGTTTTCTAAAATTTTAAAGCAGTGTCGCACATTTTTGTAATTCCTATTCCCGCGGGAATAGGCTAAAAAATGCTGCTTGTGCGCTGTCGACACACGTACACAATAAAATTCTGTTGCTTGACTTTTCGCTTGCTACTACCACACAAGCATAAATGTTATAGTATGTGTGCGCGCACCACTGTTTTAAAGGCTTAAAAGCGTTTAAATATGTTAATGTGTGCAGTGAACATTGAAGCCGTTTTTGCCGACTAAAATGATTTTGAAAGAAAAATGCTTTTATTTACGTCACTAAAATATTATTTATTTATTTTATTTATTTTTATTTATTAATTCAATATTGTAATTACCTTTAGAAATCTACCTGCCTGCACACAAAAAATTTTAGGGGAAAACATTTCAATTAAAAATTTTAAAAAGTTCAATTTTGTTTTTAATCATTTTTTTAATTGATACAATTAAATTTTTTGATTGATTTTGAAATTTTTTGTGAATACTGTCGACAACATATAAAAACAAAAAAAACGTCAAACATATTTTACGTTTATTATTAATTTTTGCTTAAATATACTTAAAACGTAATTCTAGGACTCAAAATACATAAAGCGAGTAACAAAATTTGTTTACAACAAAAAAAAAACAAAAGATAAAAGTGGTGTAATATTACTTAATTTATTAAATTTTTTAAACGTTTTTATTAAAGTCAAATCACGATTTTTTTTTTAGTCAGTTGTAAACACCACTGACGCTTGTTGAAATTAACACAAGCACAAGATAAAAAAAGATTAAAAAATAATAAAAATACAAAGAAAATAGTGAATTTTGTGACATTCTAGTATTCCGGTAAAAACTTTTATTACCAAGTAATGAGGATTTCGCTTTAAAATAGATGGTGGTAGATAGTTACACATTTAATAAGCTACCAGCCCTAAAGTGACTTGTTACCCACTCGCTTACAAAAATGCCACCAAACACAAAAGATCCAACGTGGAAATGTCAATGGAACCAATGTTTACGTTTGTATCTATCCCTACAAATGTTGGATTATAAAATTCCAATAAGATAAGGACCGCAAAGATATCTTGGAACGTGGAAGAGAGGGATGCTTAGTGTAAGGACAATAGCAAATATTCCGAAAAGACTCCTGCTCAGCTCATGGAAACCGCATCAAACACCATCTTAAGTTCAGCCTATATACAATTGTTTCTTCTACAAGCGTGAGTTTGGTTTTAATGGGAATACTGCCTGTGATGGCTGTTTGCCTTTTAGCCGGCTTTTATAAAATTTAAACAATTAATTGAAGAGGCTAACTTATTGTGTCAAAGTTTCGAGTTCAGTGCCATTTTATTTTATATGTTCTGATTTTATTTTGTTAATAATAAACAATCAATTTCTATTTTTATCCATATTTGTTTTTATTTAGAAAGTGGGACATTTTTAAGCTAAAAATGTTATTATTTTATGTAATTGATACAATAATTTTTTTAATTATTTTTTTGAAAATTTTCAATCACTTTTTTTAATTGAAAATAAATGCACTTTTTTCTTATTAAACTTTTACAAATTTTAGTAATTCATACTATCATTTTCGTGATAGGTGCAAAATCAATTAAAATAGTAATTGATATCATCATTTTAGTGATTGAAACCCATTTTCATTTTTTTATGTGTGCTAACTAATTTCAAATTTATCAAGATGTTCCGGTAGACAACTTCACTTGTATCGTTATAAGCAAGTAATAAAACGGCAACTCTATTTGTCATTTATGTAAACCATTCACAATAATTATTTATTGCTGATATTTTGCTGTTTGTGGAAGAAATTTTTTTAATTCTTTTATAAAAAACTCAATTTTACACGAACTACTTTTAACTTTACTTAAGTCTGCAACGTATTTCATGACTTTAATAATCATAAACTTTAAAAATTAATAAACAAAACCAAAAATAAAAAGTGTTGGTTATTAAAAAAAAAAAATCTTAAAAGTCATCAAGAAAAAAAAAATTGCATTTTTTCCTACAACAATTGAGGTGGAATAAGACTATGGACAATAATGTAGACAGCGTTAACACAGCAGCAACAACAAATAATAGTTTAGCAACAACATCCTCTTCGTCAACAGCAGTAGTATCAGCAGCACAAAGCAAGCAGCCACAACCAACAAATTCATTTTGGAAGAATAGTAATCGTATTGTTCCCGGACGTCCCAGCCCTAAACGAGTTAATACAGTCGGCTTGCAAGGTGAAGTTGGAACTGCTGGCGGCGGTATGATGGCAAATTTTCGTGATTATCAAAATTCGGTTAGTGATGCTTGGGATACGGGAGATGATGAATTTTGTATAATTTCTAATGCTGCCACGCAACAACAACTACAATCTTTACACAGAGGTTCTGAGGATGTGCATAAAAATGGTAATTTGCTTATAAAAAAAATTAACTATAGTCAAAACTAGCTAAGAAAGCTACGGTCAAAGCCGGCTAAGGCTGGATTACTCAATAACTCTCCGTTAAATTTAACTTTTTCATACAAATTTTGACTTAAGGCTCCGTTAAATCGGCAGTTAGCAGCTAACTTTTTATTGAGTAATCCGCCCTAAGAACATGTCTTTAACTGTATTAGGAGAATTGAATGTAAATTTTGTTTATTTTTCCGTAGATCCTAGAATTTCCCGACAAGTCTCACAAACTTTAGCTCAAAATGTTATAGAAATACATAAAACTAATACGGCCTCTGGTGGAGGCGGTGCTAGCGGTATATCTCGCGGTATTATTGGCCAGATGAGCAATAATAATCCAAATACTGATTCATCGAATACTATAACAACACAGACTTATGATGGAAAATCTATAACCAAATTGAGTGAAAATTCTAAAACATTACAAAAGGAATATAAAGCAGATACACAAGAACACAGGTAAATTAATAGTACTTAGAATTTATTTAATTTTATAAATACACTGCAGGAAAAGTGATCGGTTTATTAATAGGTCACGTGAAATGTCACACGAATCCGAATGACCTACCGCAATTTTGACACCTTTAATTTTTAAAACAAATGTCACTCCCCTGCCGGAAAAGTGTGTCTCTCGATCCGAAATCTCACCAATCCCGTGACTGGAGAAATCGGGGCATATCACTAAAATGAATAGCACGTGACAGATGAAAATTGGGCTTGTCAATAAACTGTCACAAAAAAAACTTATCCTGTGAAAGACAATAGGACAAAACCAAAATTTTCAATTTTTACCAAGTCTCAAACGAAATTTAAAAATGTTTTAAGTCCCAGACACATTTTTTTGCCTTTGGTACCAAAAAATTTCATTAAAAATGATTTTAGAAAAAAAAATTCTTCAGAATTTTTTAAATATCTTCGAAGTCCCAAAAATTTTTTTTTAAAAAAAAGTCCCGGACAAACATTTTTTTGCGTTTTGTAATGACAAGTATTTTAAAGCAAAAAAAAATTCTAAGTTTCAAAAATTTAAAAAAAATATTTTCTACTTTTCCTGCAGGGCTGTGAGGAAATTTTTGACCCCGTGTACATCACTTGTGACATGTCAGTGGATCTGCCCCTTAGGAACACAACCCGTGCCCGTTTTGACATGGCACAGAACTCATGACAGTTTCTTTTTAAGATTTCGAAAATTTTTCAAAATTTTAAAAACAAGTAAAAAGTTAAATTCGGCCTGCCGAATTTATGGTTACTAGGAATGGGCGCGTGAGTGAGTTTTGACTCACACTCACTTACGACAGGAATTTTTAAATCACGCACACTCACTCACGAGCATAGCCAAAATAAATCACACAAACTCACGCAAAAAAATCGATTCACGCACACTTGCTTACGCAATTTTTCCCTCACAATCACGTGAGTAAAATTGAGTTCAGCCACACTCACGCGTGAATCACGCTCTAATCTGCTCATGTGCCCATCTCTATTCGATACCCTCCACAATGTAAAAATGATAATTGGAAAAAATTTATTTGAAAAAAAAAATTGTGAAAAATTTAAAAAATTTAAAAAAAATTGTTAAAAGAAAATAGTTTTGAGAAAGCAAAATTAAAAAAAAAAAATCCGCGGAAAAATTTTTTTTTGGTGACAAAAATTTTTGAGAACAAAAAATTTTTTGTCAAAAAAAATTCCGCGAACAAATTTTTGGGGTAAAAAAATATATTTATTTCTTGTTTGAATACCTTTTGGTATTCAATTCCGTTCATTTATGTCAACCAGCAGCAAAATTTTTGAGATGTCCTTACATTTGCAATCATAACTTCATCTTTAATTTTTGAATATTTATTTCAATGGCTTCCAAAATTAAGAAAAAAAAAGTTAAAATTGGACTTGCCGAATTGTTTAAAACATCGAATATCATGTTATTTTGTCTTATCGCAACAATTGATGTGTTTTTTTACAATATTTTTTATATTTCTTTGCAATTCTTTCCAGACCTCGTATACGTCATATTCAAGCTTTACCCGGACGACCTCAGCTACAAAAATTTACTACGAATGCTTCTCAAGACTCTGAATATGAAACAAAAATTGAAAAATTTCAATTATTACTGGATTCTCCACTATTGGATTTGGTAGCTTTAAAGAAACTAAGTTGGTCGGGAATTCCTAGAAAGGTTTCGTATTACATGTTTTTTTATAGTTTTAAAAAACTCAATAAATTTAATAAAACATTAATTTACAGATGCGTGGCATTAGTTGGCGTTTGCTATCAAAATATTTACCACCCTCAGGTGAAAGGCGTAATAATGTTTTGGAAAGTAAACGTCAAGGGTATCAAGATTTAAGACAAAACTACTTTAAGGTTGATAGCCAGGATGAATCACAACAAGATACCTATAGACAAGTAAGTTAAAAATTTGTATGAAATGTGCCACAAATTTTGTTAAGCAATCTAAATTTTGCGTATTTAACAAGAAAAAATTGCATTTTTTTTTTTTAATTTCTTGAACGTAGTAAAAAACTCATTTTTGGCAAATTTCAAATGGTGATATCTCGAAAAACATTCGGGCGATTAAATTAATTTCTTCATATTCGTGTTCAGAATGCAAAAATTAAGAATAGTTTTTAAAGGGGCCTTTGTGTTGTATCGAAACAGACAAAGTGTTCTGGTGGGAATTAAACCCACGATCCCACGTTCAAAATCTAGCACGATATACACTAGCCTACATGGTCCTCTTTACTTTAACTTTTTATTTGTTTAATATTTTTTTATTTTTTAAAAAAAATTATTGGAAAACTATTTTTTGAACAAAAATATATTGTTTAAACTAGTAATTATTTTTTTTTGTTTATTTTTTATCATAAGAAAACTGTTTTCAAAATCATATTTTCATTATACATTTTTCTTTTTCAGATACATATCGATGTGCCACGTATGAATCCCCAAATATCGCTCTTCCAACAAAAACTTGTACAAGAAATGTTTGAACGTATACTATTTATATGGTCCATACGTCATCCAGCATCGGGTTATGTACAAGGCATAAATGATTTAGTAACACCATTTTTTATTGTATTTTTGCAAGAACATTTGCCACCTGGTATATTATTTTTGTAATACTTTCTAAACAAAATTAAAATTCTATTACTTTTTGTTTTATTATTTTATAGGAACTGATTTAGATAAACTTGATATGGCTTCGCTATCGGTAGAAATTCGAGATGCCATTGAAGCTGATTCATTTTGGTGTTTATCGAAATTTTTAGATTGTATACAAGATAATTATATATTTGCTCAATTGGGTATACAGGAAAAGGTTAATCAATTAAAGGATTTAATACATAGAATAGATGGTAAGTTATAAATAAAAGAAAAATTAGGAAAGTTTAAAACAGTAGATTAATTTCGGTTTATTTTTTCTTTAGGAACTTTACATCGTCATTTACAATCTCATGGTGTTGACTATTTACAATTTTCTTTTCGTTGGATGAATAATTTATTAACTCGTGAATTGCCTCTGCATTGTACCATACGTTTGTGGGATACCTATTTAGCGGAATCCGATGGATTTGCTTTATTTCATTTATATGTCTGTGCTGCATTCTTATTACATTGGAAAGAACAATTAATGCAACAAAATGATTTTCAGGTAAGATTAAAATTGCAAAATGTTTTTATTTTTAAAAAAATATATGAACTGTTAAATAAAAATTAAATTTCTTAACCATTTACATATGTAAAAAGATCAATTGTTATTCGAAGGTTCTACTTGTAATTTGAAGATTCGATTTGTAGTTTGAGGATTCTAATTGTAATTCGAAGATTCCAATTGTAATTCAAAAATTCCATTTTTAATTCAAAAATTCCAACTGTAATTCGTAAAAGATCAATTGTAATTTGAAAAAGATAAAGGGTAATTTAAAAAAGATAATTGGAAAATTTCAATTGTAATTCGAAAAAGATAAATTAAAATTTTAAGTAGACCAATTCGTTTACTTAATATAGAAAAGGCGTATCTCGATTTTTTTCGAAAACGATTTTTTAACGTATTCTGGTAGACCACTCTCAAATAAAAACAAGTAAGAAAATTATAGTCGGTCAAGACCGACCATATAATACCCTACACCAGAGTTTCCCGGAAAATGGGTCCCAAGTTCAAACATGGACCGATTAGCTTTATATTTTGTCAAATTTGAGTCAAATAGGCTTTTTTGTTGACAATAAACCGGTTTCACTGAATATCGGGCGAAATTTTCAGATGTGGCCTAAGTCCAAAAATGATCCGATGATAATCTGATTTGATAAAGTTATTAAAGAACGCGTTTAACATACACAAACAGAATTTTAATTAAATATTTTCATGGAATTTGAGAGATTTATGTGAAAATTGGGAAGGTGGTTTGGATGGAGGCTACAAGAAGAACTGGTCCGATTTCTTTAAAATTCGGAATGGTGATTTATAAAGACAAAGCATGATTACCTGCTAAATTTTGCAAATATACCTATTATAATACGGTTATTAGAGTCATTTGAGTCAAAACTAAAGAGGACCTTTGTATGGGGGCCAGGTCTAAATATGGACCGATTTTTTTCAATTTCAATAGGCTTCGTCCTTGGTCCAAAACAGGCCTAAGTTTCAAATTTCAAGTCAAACTAAAAATTGCGACCTGTATCGTGTTTACACCGTTTACATGGACAGACAGACGGACGGACGGACATCGCTAAATCGACTCAAAAAGTGATTCTGAGTCGATCGGTATACTTAAAAGTGGGTCTAGGACCAATATTTCGGGTAGTTACAAACATCAGCACAAACTCATTATACTCTGTACCACAGTGTGGTGTAGGGTATAATAAAAAAAAACAGTAATGAATTTATCGATACATTAACAAATTTTTTGTATCTAAAGTTTTTTAGGTTTTATTCAATTTTTTCCTTCTCCTGCAAAGTAACAAATAGTCGAGATACGCTTTTTTTATGTTTTTTTTTTTTTTGAATTCTTTTCTATGTTTTTTTAGAAATCTTCGATTTACATTTTATATTTTACATCCTACAATTGATCTTTTTCGAATTACAATTGATCTTTAACGATCGTAATTCGAATTACATTTGAACTTTTTTGAATTACAATTGATCTGTTTCGAATAACAATTGATATTTTTAGGATTACAGTTGATTCTTTCTGAATAACAATGGATCTTTTTCGAATTACACTTGATGTTTTTCGAATTACAATTGGAATTTTCCAATTACAAATGAAATCTTCGAATTGCAAATTGTATCTTCGAATTTCAAATAGAATCTTCATGCTTATAGATTTTAAACGTTTTCAAATCATTATTTTGGACTGTATCGTTTCTTTCACAGACAGACGAATAGTATGTAGATAAACATTAAAGTTATTTTCAAAATGGCGTTCGAATTTTTGAAATTTTCGCACTAATTTGTGTTGTTTTGTTATTATTAATGGATTTTAATCAGAGACCATAACCGTTATGAGATTTATTGAAAAAACTCAAATTTAACTGTTCAAAAATATTATTTTGAAATAGAAATTTAAAATAACAGTTTCAAAAAATTTATATAAATATCTGTCCAAAATAACAGAAATAAAAAACTTTTATTTTTTTTAACTGTTATCAAATACTCTTTGAGCCTTATAAAATTTGATATATTTAAGTAAAACTAAAATAAACGCATACAAAAGAATCCTATTGATAGCTAATACATCAATTATTGATTTGAACATTAAAACTTTGATTGATTTGAATACAAATAACTGTTATAACAGTTATTTAAAATAAATAAATGTTATTTTAAACTTTTTCAACAAAAAGTTTTTAATTACTGTTATTTTATACTTTTATTGATAAAAATCAGAAAATAAAAGTTATTGCAAATTTTAACACGGGACATCTCTAGAAGTCTTTCCATATATATAATGCATATTTTGGACAACATTCGTTTAATGATTTTTTTAAAGCAAAATAACACATATAACTGTTTTATTTGGTCTCTGATTTTAATCGTTTTTGAAATATTAAAATTATGTTCGAATTTTCCAATTTTCAAAGTTTAAATTTCGAGTTTTCGAAATAAGTTTTTAATTTTAAATGTTATAAAATATAATCGTAAAAGATCAATTGAAATACGTTAAAATCATTTTAAATTCGAATAAGATCAATTGAAAGTTGTAAAAATCGTTTTAATATCACGAGAAGATTAACTCAAATTCGTTAAATATAATTAATTAAAATTTAAAAAATTTTGTTAAGGAAAAAAATCTTAATCATTAAAAAAATTGGAAGTCGTATAATTTTTAATTTTTTGTTTTCTTTTAGGGTCTCTTATTATTGCTACAAAATCTGCCTACACACAATTGGTCTGACCGTCAAATAAATGTATTAGTTGCTGAAGCTTTTCGTCTTAAATTTACTTATGCTGATGCCCCCAAGCATTTAGAGGCAAAAAGTTGACATCATCATCAGTATCTCTATGTGTCTTAGATAAACAAAACGAAAAACAATCAACATTAATGTTTTGCGTCTAAAATACAAAAACAAAAAAAAACTCTTTTAGTAAATTTTTATGTTTGCTATTTGGTCATGTTCTCCTCCCCCTAACTTTACAAAAATCCATATTATTATTACAAATAAAACAACAACAAAAAATTATCTACAAAAATATATATTACAAAAAAAACCCCTTAGTAAGTAAAGCTTAAAGCATTAGTTAAATATTGTAGTGTGTCAAAAAAATTAAATTAAAGCAAAGTCAAAATGTTTGTCTTTTAATTGTTAGTCAGCAATTGTAATTTTTATTATTATAAACTAAAAAAAAAAAACAAAAATACAAAGAATGGAATATATTATATGTCAAAGGCATCCTGGACGCAATTATTTAATAGTTTAATGTTTGTATCATTCAATAAATGTATCTCTACTTTAATTATTTAAAGCATTAAAAAACGGTAAACACACACAAAAAAACATACACTTTGTATATAACTTTATAATATTAAAAACAAATAATAAAATATAAATATTTCTTATTATAATTGAATTGAGATTTTTTAAGAAGGTATAGAAAGTAAAACTGAGGTGTTAGCATTGCTTTTGTCAAACCCAATGAAATGGGAACACATATGAAAAAATCTAATCCTATCTCACTGATCACTGAGATTTTTGAAGGGAGTATAGAAAGTCAAATTGAATGGTTAGTATTGCTTTTGTCAAAACAACTGAAATGGGAGCACATATGAAAAATCTAATTCCATCCCATCTCACGATCCCATTTTTTGTAAATTAGTTTTACCCTTTTTTAATTATGTTGTGGACCTTCCAAATCACTATTTTTCGTTAAAAATACTGTTATTGGTGACCATAATATTCTATTTTACAAAAACAAACATTTTTTCGAACCCACTGAAATGGGAACACATTAGAATAATCTCATCCCATTCCACTGATCCCTTTTTTTGTAAATTAGTTTTTACTTTTTTAAAGAAATTAACAAGTTTGCGATAGGTCATTTGGGTCCGTCTCACATGCCACGTGAGCCATCAATTTTTTAAGACGATCTTGTGATATCAATGTTTAAACACGTTGATCACAGCCAGAATTATGTTTACCTGATTTTCAATAAAGTGACATTTTTCCTTCAACTTTTGATTCTACCAAAACTTACCCGCGACGCCCCGTATGCACATAAAAACCTTGGTATTGACGTCACCTTTCATCAGGAATTTGCAGAAACAAAATCGGTTCACGCATTACAGAGAAAACGAATTACACAGATATTGCACTAAAATGCATACAACTCATGAAACAATGCACATACAATGACTGTATAATATACAGACACGGGTATCTTTTTTTACCTCTTCTTTCAGATTTTTTTGGTCCCGATCATGGGTGCAAAATCGTGTCGTACAGTGTAATACAGTTGAATTTGAAGAATAAGAAATGTTATTTCAGTGGAAAATTTCAATAAATTTCAAAAATCGGATCCGTATTAACAACTTAAAATACCAAAAAAAGTGAAAAAACAGAAAAAAATCGTATTTTTCCTTGTAATCCGTTTTCTAAACTTCAAGGCCCCTGCGGAACGCCTTACCCATGTCCGATCGTTCTTAATTTTTGTGAGGCGTATTTTTACCTCGAAATGAATATATCTAGGGTAAGTTAGGGTCAGTATCTACCGATTTAATTTTTTTTTTAGGACCATATAAAATAAATCAGAGTTCAAAAATAAAAGGTGCAATTTTCAAAATTTAAAAAACAATAGAACAAATTGCGACCACATATCGAATTATGGCTTAAAAGTTGCGTTATTTAGAGTAGAACTTTTGGACGTTTTAAAAAAAAAATCGAAGGTTTCGGACTTTTTCAAAAAGTCGATTTTAATTTTTAAACGTTAAAAAATAAGTGATAGTTACTTCGAATAATTTTTTTAATATTTTTGTCTAAAACTACATTTAAATACCAACAAAACGTTGTCCAACTTTTTTTAAGATACATATCTATATTTTTAACTGCAGTTAATTAAAAATTTTAATTTTTTTGAAAAAATCGTCATTTTGAAAAATTGATTACTCAACACCATCTTGAAAAAAAGGCTGAAATTTGATGTCCAAGTTGCATTTAATAAGTACTAAAACATATCCAAAAATAAAATAAATCGACAGGGGTCGGGTCTAAAAGTGAGTGATTTGGCCTGGAATGCCCCATATATTATTGATCAGTGATCGATTCTAAGACATTCTAGCGATGTCCATCCGTCTCCTTCCGTCCGTCCGTCTGTAGTTTACACGATGCAGTCCCAAAATAAATGAGCTAGACCCCTTAAGTTTGGCAGAAATATGTCTTATGGTCCTAGGCAGGTTAAATTCGGAAATAGGCCAAATCGGAACAGGGGGAAAAAAGTTCCCCCTTGAAGAACTAAATCAACCTCTTAAAAATTTTAACTTTTTTTAAGATTTTTTGTATTTTTGTGAACCAAACGAGACATTTTTATGTTCGTAGAAGTTTATAGTCCAGCGCGTGCACTCAGGGGATTAAAAAATGTCGCTTTCTTTTGCCGCGCCCCTCTTTTAAGGGCGTGGATAAAAAATAATTGAAATAATTATAAAACTATAGTACTTAAGTGGACAAAGCAGACAAAAATTAACTTCTAAACATATACCTTGAGGGCCAAGGAGTCACCACAGCTCACCGATCCCTTCCCCTACCTTGCCCCCCTTAAAACAACACCACTGTCAAAAGTTTTGTTTTAATTTTTTACATGTTAGTGGGTATAATAGATTCGGCACAGCCGAATTTAACACTCTCACTTGTTTATTTTTAGATTTTCCCAATTTGTTTACAGTTTTTAGCACCCTTCGAAAACTCCTTCGCTTTTAAGAAATTTTTGGTATTATTTTTTTAGAAAGTACGTAACAAAACAAACATTTTGAAAAAAAAAAAATTGAAATTTGGACCATTATTGAAGAAGTTATGAGTAAAAGAAGTTTGAGTAAAGGAACAAACTACCAATTTTTAAAAATTCGATATCTTTTGAACGGGTCATCAAAAAAATCTGAAAATTTACTAAAAACAAACAAACAAATTGGGAAAATCTAAAAAAAAAATATATTCAAAGTGTCCGATTTGAATTGGAATGCCCCATATGCATATTGTGATGAACAATGACCACTGCCTCTTACGGTACCTACAGACGACGCAATATTGACGATTGTGCAATGGTCAATCTTACCCACACACCATCAATATAATAGCATATTGTACATAATGTTGCGTCGTCTGTAGTTAGTTAAATTTCCCGTTAGCAATGCATACTTATTAATAGTTTGCAAACTAATAACAAGAATGTTTTCTTGTTGTTGTTTTTACAAATTAAATGCCGTGAAATTTATATGAATTGTATTTAACCAAGAGACAAAAAAAATACAACAACACTTTACTTATGCTTATAATTTTTTATTTTTTTTTCACAATTTTCGATTTTTGTAATATTCTGCATTGTTTTAGTTTTTTTCCCTTATATTTCAGCTTTTTTTTTTTTTTAATGTGTTTTAAAATTTGTCTGATTTGTATTTATTTTTTTGCAAAATCATTTGAATCATTCAGATAATTCATGTCATTCAACACAATATTAACTTTCAAAACACATGAATGCATTACTCTATATTTGGGTGGTTTTTCCGTGAGTATTTTTTATCTCTTTAACTCTTTACTCACAAGCATTTGTATTTGTTTTGTTGTGAGTATATTGTAAAATGGATATCAACAACAATAATCATTCAATTTGCTTGCAAAAAGTAACCGCAGTGAAGTAGTTAAAAAAAAACAAATGGCTTGAAAGGCCATATGGATGGATTCACGCTCATGTCTACTGTATATACATAAAAACCTTGGTATTGATATCACCTTTCATGGAAAGTTTGAAGCAACAAAATCGGTTCACGCATTACAGAGCAAACGAATTAAAAAAAAAAAAAAAAACACTTATTAATATTTATTTGTCAACTAATTTTTTAAATGCTGTAGAAAAAATCCGCATTTGATGACCTCTAATTCTTTTGACCACCATTTTTTTAAAATTTTGTATGTTTGAACTTAGAATAAAAATTTTTGAAATATTTCTTAAATTAATATTTTAAGTATTTTTATTCTGGCTCAAGGTCATTATTTTCTTTACTAATTAAAACCATGATATTCTCATAGCATAATTTTCAAGAAAATTATTTTCTGTTTTAAATTTATTTGTGTTGGTCATTTTTGCAAGACTTAATCGACACGTGTTTCGGAATTTGTCAGATTCCATTGTCAAGATTATTTAGCAAATATAAAAACCCTATACTAAATTAGTAAAGGGAATTTACAAGACAAATCGCTAGTGATCAAACTAAAATATTAAAACCTATTCGACTCTACTCTCGTTGAGAATTAGAAGAAGAAAAATGCATCATATTAGTATGATCGCGATAGTCAAACAACACAACACAAAAAATATTAAAAACAGAATTTACATACGATTATCCATTGGACAATACTAATGTTATTTGTTTTTGCAAACGTTGTATTTGCGGGTGTAATACCATATTAGGTTTGTTCACCATGGAATCTGACAAATTCCGAAACACGTGTCGATTAAGTCTTGCAAAAATGACCAACACAAATAAATTTAAAACAGAAAATAATTTTCTTAAAAATTATGCTATGAGAATATCATGGTTTTAATTAGTAAAGAAAATAATGACCTTGAGCCAGAATAAAAATACTTAAAATATTATATTTTAAAGGTCGAATAAAACAATTTTTATTTTTTAATAAAAATTAATCAGAATTTAACCAAAATGGTTGGCACGCCATGGTGAACAAACCTAATATGGTATTACACCCGCAAATACAACGTTTGCAAAAACAAATAACATTAGTATTGTCCAATGGATAATCGTATGTAAATTCTGTTTTTAATATTTTTTGTGTTGTGTTGTTTGACTATCGCGATCATACTAATATGATGCATTTTTCTTCTTCTAATTCTCAACGAGAGTAGAGTCGAATAGGTTTTAATATTTTAGTTTGATCACTAGCGATTTGTCTTGTAAATTCCCTTTACTAATTTAGTATAGGGTTTTTATATTTGCTAAATAATCTTGACAATGGAATCTGACAAATTCCGAAACACGTGTCGATTAAGTCTTGCAAAAATGACCAACACAAATAAATTTAAAACAGAAAATAATTTTCTTGAAAATTATGCTATGAGAATATCATGGTTTTAATTAGTAAAGAAAATAATGACCTTGAGCCAGAATAAAAATACTTAAAATATTATATTTTAAAGGTCGAATAAAACAATTTTTATTTTTTAATAAAAATTAATCAGAATTTAACCAAAATGGTTGGCACGCCATGGTGAACAAACCTAATATGGTATTACACCCGCAAATACAACGTTTGCAAAAACAAATAACATTAGTATTGTCCAATGGATAATCGTATGTAAATTCTGTTTTTAATATTTTTTGTGTTGTGTTGTTTGACTATCGCGATCATACTAATATGATGCATTTTTCTTCTTCTAATTCTCAACGAGAGTAGAGTCGAATAGGTTTTAATATTTTAGTTTGATCACTAGCGATTTGTCTTGTAAATTCCCTTTACTAATTTAGTATAGGGTTTTTATATTTGCTAAATAATCTTGACAATGGAATCTGACAAATTCCGAAACACGTGTCGATTAAGTCTTGCAAAAATGACCAACACAAATAAATTTAAAACAGAAAATAATTTTCTTGAAAATTATGCTATGAGAATATCATGGTTTTAATTAGTAAAGAAAATAATGACCTTGAGCCAGAATAAAAATACTTAAAATATTATATTTTAAAGGTCGAATAAAACAATTTTTATTTTTTAATAAAAATTAATCAGAATTTAACCAAAATGGTTGGCACGCCATGGTGAACAAACCTAATATGGTATTACACCCGCAAATACAACGTTTGCAAAAACAAATAACATTAGTATTGTCCAATGGATAATCGTATGTAAATTCTGTTTTTAATATTTTTTGTGTTGTGTTGTTTGACTATCGCGATCATACTAATATGATGCATTTTTCTTCTTCTAATTCTCAACGAGAGTAGAGTCGAATAGGTTTTAATATTTTAGTTTGATCACTAGCGATTTGTCTTGTAAATTCCCTTTACTAATTTAGTATAGGGTTTTTATATTTGCTAAATAATCTTGACAATGGAATCTGACAAATTCCGAAACACGTGTCGATTAAGTCTTGCAAAAATGACCAACACAAATAAATTTAAAACAGAAAATAATTTTCTTGAAAATTATGCTATGAGAATATCATGGTTTTAATTAGTAAAGAAAATAATGACCTTGAGCCAGAATAAAAATACTTAAAATATTATATTTTAAAGGTCGAATAAAACAATTTTTATTTTTTAATAAAAATTAATCAGAATTTAACCAAAATGGTTGGCACGCCATGGTGAACAAACCTAATATGGTATTACACCCGCAAATACAACGTTTGCAAAAACAAATAACATTAGTATTGTCCAATGGATAATCGTATGTAAATTCTGTTTTTAATATTTTTTGTGTTGTGTTGTTTGACTATCGCGATCATACTAATATGATGCATTTTTCTTCTTCTAATTCTCAACGAGAGTAGAGTCGAATAGGTTTTAATATTTTAGTTTGATCACTAGCGATTTGTCTTGTAAATTCCCTTTACTAATTTAGTATAGGGTTTTTATATTTGCTAAATAATCTTGACAATGGAATCTGACAAATTCCGAAACACGTGTCGATTAAGTCTTGCAAAAATGACCAACACAAATAAATTTAAAACAGAAAATAATTTTCTTGAAAATTATGCTATGAGAATATCATGGTTTTAATTAGTAAAGAAAATAATGACCTTGAGCCAGAATAAAAATACTTAAAATATTATATTTTAAAGGTCGAATAAAACAATTTTTATTTTTTAATAAAAATTAATCAGAATTTAACCAAAATGGTTGGCACGCCATGGTGAACAAACCTAATATGGTATTACACCCGCAAATACAACGTTTGCAAAAACAAATAACATTAGTATTGTCCAATGGATAATCGTATGTAAATTCTGTTTTTAATATTTTTTGTGTTGTGTTGTTTGACTATCGCGATCATACTAATATGATGCATTTTTCTTCTTCTAATTCTCAACGAGAGTAGAGTCGAATAGGTTTTAATATTTTAGTTTGATCACTAGCGATTTGTCTTGTAAATTCCCTTTACTAATTTAGTATAGGGTTTTTATATTTGCTAAATAATCTTGACAATGGAATCTGACAAATTCCGAAACACGTGTCGATTAAGTCTTGCAAAAATGACCAACACAAATAAATTTAAAACAGAAAATAATTTTCTTGAAAATTATGCTATGAGAATATCATGGTTTTAATTAGTAAAGAAAATAATGACCTTGAGCCAGAATAAAAATACTTAAAATATTATATTTTAAAGGTCGAATAAAACAATTTTTATTTTTTAATAAAAATTAATCAGAATTTAACCAAAATGGTTGGCACGCCATGGTGAACAAACCTAATATGGTATTACACCCGCAAATACAACGTTTGCAAAAACAAATAACATTAGTATTGTCCAATGGATAATCGTATGTAAATTCTGTTTTTAATATTTTTTGTGTTGTGTTGTTTGACTATCGCGATCATACTAATATGATGCATTTTTCTTCTTCTAATTCTCAACGAGAGTAGAGTCGAATAGGTTTTAATATTTTAGTTTGATCACTAGCGATTTGTCTTGTAAATTCCCTTTACTAATTTAGTATAGGGTTTTTATATTTGCTAAATAATCTTGACAATGGAATCTGACAAATTCCGAAACACGTGTCGATTAAGTCTTGCAAAAATGACCAACACAAATAAATTTAAAACAGAAAATAATTTTCTTGAAAATTATGCTATGAGAATATCATGGTTTTAATTAGTAAAGAAAATAATGACCTTGAGCCAGAATAAAAATACTTAAAATATTATATTTTAAAGGTCGAATAAAACAATTTTTATTTTTTAATAAAAATTAATCAGAATTTAACCAAAATGGTTGGCACGCCATGGTGAACAAACCTAATATGGTATTACACCCGCAAATACAACGTTTGCAAAAACAAATAACATTAGTATTGTCCAATGGATAATCGTATGTAAATTCTGTTTTTAATATTTTTTGTGTTGTGTTGTTTGACTATCGCGATCATACTAATATGATGCATTTTTCTTCTTCTAATTCTCAACGAGAGTAGAGTCGAATAGGTTTTAATATTTTAGTTTGATCACTAGCGATTTGTCTTGTAAATTCCCTTTACTAATTTAGTATAGGGTTTTTATATTTGCTAAATAATCTTGACAATGGAATCTGACAAATTCCGAAACACGTGTCGATTAAGTCTTGCAAAAATGACCAACACAAATAAATTTAAAACAGAAAATAATTTTCTTGAAAATTATGCTATGAGAATATCATGGTTTTAATTAGTAAAGAAAATAATGACCTTGAGCCAGAATAAAAATACTTAAAATATTATATTTTAAAGGTCGAATAAAACAATTTTTATTTTTTAATAAAAATTAATCAGAATTTAACCAAAATGGTTGGCACGCCATGGTGAACAAACCTAATATGGTATTACACCCGCAAATACAACGTTTGCAAAAACAAATAACATTAGTATTGTCCAATGGATAATCGTATGTAAATTCTGTTTTTAATATTTTTTGTGTTGTGTTGTTTGACTATCGCGATCATACTAATATGATGCATTTTTCTTCTTCTAATTCTCAACGAGAGTAGAGTCGAATAGGTTTTAATATTTTAGTTTGATCACTAGCGATTTGTCTTGTAAATTCCCTTTACTAATTTAGTATAGGGTTTTTATATTTGCTAAATAATCTTGACAATGGAATCTGACAAATTCCGAAACACGTGTCGATTAAGTCTTGCAAAAATGACCAACACAAATAAATTTAAAACAGAAAATAATTTTCTTGAAAATTATGCTATGAGAATATCATGGTTTTAATTAGTAAAGAAAATAATGACCTTGAGCCAGAATAAAAATACTTAAAATATTATATTTTAAAGGTCGAATAAAACAATTTTTATTTTTTAATAAAAATTAATCAGAATTTAACCAAAATGGTTGGCACGCCATGGTGAACAAACCTAATATGGTATTACACCCGCAAATACAACGTTTGCAAAAACAAATAACATTAGTATTGTCCAATGGATAATCGTATGTAAATTCTGTTTTTAATATTTTTTGTGTTGTGTTGTTTGACTATCGCGATCATACTAATATGATGCATTTTTCTTCTTCTAATTCTCAACGAGAGTAGAGTCGAATAGGTTTTAATATTTTAGTTTGATCACTAGCGATTTGTCTTGTAAATTCCCTTTACTAATTTAGTATAGGGTTTTTATATTTGCTAAATAATCTTGACAATGGAATCTGACAAATTCCGAAACACGTGTCGATTAAGTCTTGCAAAAATGACCAACACAAATAAATTTAAAACAGAAAATAATTTTCTTGAAAATTATGCTATGAGAATATCATGGTTTTAATTAGTAAAGAAAATAATGACCTTGAGCCAGAATAAAAATACTTAAAATATTATATTTTAAAGGTCGAATAAAACAATTTTTATTTTTTAATAAAAATTAATCAGTATTTCTTAAATTTTTTTTTAAAAAATGTCTATAAAAATTATCATTTTCCAGTTCGATCCTCGTAGTGCATTTATTATTAGCTCAATCTATTATATTTATTTCTATTAATTTACAACTGATTTTTAATAAATTCAACCTAACCGAGAACTGGTAACAATGACCGTCGCCTCGTTGTAGCGAAAAAAACCAAGGGTTCTGGTGGGAATCGAACCCACGACCCCCACGTTTAAGGGCTAGGCTAGCACGCTAGCACTAGCCTACGGGGCCCCTTATTAGCGCTTTAAAGCCTAAATTAAAGCTTAATAAATTACCTACAAAACACTATAAGAAAAATACTCGTTTGATAAAAAGGTCTGGTATTTTGAATTTTGTCTTTAAAGGGCCCATCAGATGACAGACAAATCTTACAATTTATCTTCCAACCGCGAATTTTTTTTTTAAATATTTGCGAACACACATCTGAACACATACTATTATTGACGCCATTTGCATTCGGTCGTTAGATAAATTGCTAAATTTGTCTGCCGCCTGTTTGACGCTTAACAAATTTCATCTACTATAGCTCTGTATATAGATTTGAGCTAAAGCCGATCATTTAAACTTTTTAAGTTTTGGTTTTTAGAAAATTTTCACCAAAAACTCTTAAACTTTGATCGAAGAGCGCAACGGCGTTTGCAGTTTGACATAACAATAATAACAAAAATTTTTGTTTTCGTGAGATTTGTGTTTTTCAATACATAAAAAAAAATATTTTTTTGTGGCCCCCCTGAATACGTCGTTTAAGGGCGCTCAAATTAAGTTTAAATGAAAGTTTGTCAATGAAAAAAAAAAAACTTTTGATTTTTTTTATATTTCTTGAACGTAGCAAAAACGGTAATTTTTAGACATCTTTTGACAAATTTTAAATGGCGATATCTCTAAAACCGTTTAAATGATTTAAGAAATTTTCTTGATATTCGTATTCAGCATGTCGAAATCAATAAAAATAATTTATTTTTAAAAAACACGAAATTTTTATAAGAATTTCCCAAAAGTCCAAAACTTTAATCGAATGGCAGCACGTGTTAAAATTATCGATTTGGCTCAAATTAAGTGTAAATGTAACTGTGTAACTTATTATCACGAGAAAACCCTTAAAATTTTTCGTGATTAATATAATTTATTATATTTTTTTTATTGAGATATAAAGCCATTTTATTGCCTAACATATTTATAATCATGCATTAATTTTAATATATATAATTTCAGTTTTTAAAAAATAATACCAATATTTTTTTTAGAAATATTTTAAAATCCTTTCAAAGGAATGTCTAAACATTTTTTTTAATTACGTATTTAATTAATTTTGCCTTTCGGCTAAATGTTTTAATTGTTTCAAAACAGTTTCCAACAATTTCTTTTTATCATTTTTACGCAAACCTGAAAACATGGTCTTCTTATCGGCCTCTCTGATTTTCTCTAATATAATAATTATTGATTGTGGATGTACCAGATGATATCTATCTTCTTTAGTACCATAATCATGTAAATAAGTAGCCCATTCTTCCATAGTCAACAAATCTAATAGTTGACGACATTTTAAATAATATTTAGAGAGTTCACCCTCTTTTAAACCGGGTACAGGTTCTGAGGCGGCAAAAAATTCACATTGTAAAAGATCCAAATTGATTTGTTGTAAGGCCCCGGTAGATATTTGTTTAACTTCATCATCGAACAACAGAGACCAAATTCTTTCGGCCATATGCTCACAAGTTCTATGACAAGCTGTCTGTGCTATTGACGGTAATTTTGTAGAGAAACTTTCAAAAGTACTGGATAAATATGAAATCATATCTGTTATATAGGCTGAAGCTTTTCCTGGCGGTTCCACCAATAACCATTCATATTCTGACAATTCAAAGAATTCATCAATTTTCGAACATATACGTATACCCACTTGTTTCTCAGCATCTTGTCGTGCCACATGAAACATAGCTGAAGGTGTTTGAGTAACACTGCTCACCGTATTAGTCATATGACATACAAATTCATCTAAAAATGGACTTGCTTTTTCTAGATACTGAGTATCAATAATAATTTGTATGAGTTGTGGTAAAGCTACACTGGGATTCCGAAATACAACGGAAAGACAACCACTAAAACTTCTAGTAAGTAAAAGATTAGCAGCCTTGCGTACCATAGCAGCTACTTCATTGGGAGATAGTGTAAGATCTTCAGCAAATTTCATACAAGCATACATAAATTCTTTAGCTTGATGATAAACTTCGGGCACCATGCGAGAGAAGGGAAATTTCTTGGGAAATGGTGCATTTTCCAATTGTTCAGAATGAAAAGGAAAACGTTCAATAATTGATTCATATTCTTCTTGATTTTCAACAATCATGGGAAGAAATTGTTCCTTATCCAGAATGTCACGAAATACATGAACCCAACGTTGTAATAAAACCTGAAAGAAATTAATACAAATTAAATAAAAAAGTCGTAATTTTAACAACCTCAGAAATAGTATCTCTGATTACTAACATAAATTATTCTTCTTACCTCATTATAATGATCCCTCATGTTTTGTAATAGCTCCCACAGTACATTAACCGTATATCCATAACATTTAAATGTATTTATGGACAACATAATTAAATTTTTAATTCTTAACAAAATATTAGGATCCGTACATGAAGAAGAACTCATACTAATCTCATTGACAAATTTTGCCAACGAAGATGACCATAACTCTTCCAAGTATGAAGTAGTAACAACATCTCCAGCAGTATTTTTAACATGATCCTCTACCACAAAGAAACCAACAATAGCACATATGTACAGCTTATAAGCATCCAAATTATCATGCATTCCTGGCGGTGGTTGTAATACCAATTTCGATTGATCGCGCCTTTGTTGGCGATAATCTTTTTCAAAGAATTCACGTTGTCCCAGCACGGTATAGATGTGGAGACAACGATAAATAGGTGAAAAATCTATTAAATCTTGCGCCGACAAATTATCTTCCTCGACAGCACTTTCTTTATTTTTTAAAGTTTTGTGATGATCATCTATTATTGTGTTAATATCACGTTTCTGTAACTTTTTAGTATGTTCAATAGCTTCTTTACCAATTTTTGGTGAAAATCTACGTATATTTTCTAGAAATTCACGAAAATCTGCTTCAGCAGACCGTCTTATGTTTTCTTTTATGACGGGTATAGCATGACGCATTTGTGTTACAAATTTATAACTTTGCAATTTGGGTAAATGTTGTATTTCTAAAGTTTCCAAAGTACGCAAAGATTGGTAATATTGTTTATTTGAAGCTTGTTGACAAAATTTAATATAACATTCCAAAGCTGGTAAACATTCCTTTAGGGCCTCAATGGCTGAGGCCAAATTTGATTCAATTTGTCGTGCCTTTACTAAATCATTACCTTGTTGTATCAATGATGCACTTATTTGTTGTAAAGATTTATCCAACGTTTGTACTTCCGTAGCCAATTGATGGGCTTGTGTTCGTACTTGCAATAGTTCCTGTATCGAATCTATAAATCCTTGATAGGAAAGATTGCATATACGTTCAATATCTTTATCATGACTGCGTATACGCTGTTCCAATTGCTCCGATATAGATTCTTTATTGTTGCCTTTTTTCGTGAACGTTCCGAAATAAAAAATGAGTAAACAAAAAATGGGCGTGAGATGTTTCATGTTTGAGGTTTATAATTTTAGTTCTTACCTTCTAAAATTGATCGAAACGTGGGTCCCCAATAATCATCCACCGCTTCAATGTCTTGCACTGTTATTTTAGACATTTTTTACGAGATTTTTATAATTTTTTACTAAATTAAATAAAAATTAGTTTCACTTGGCAAAAAATTCCAAACAATTGATACAGCTGATTAGTTAAAACAGCTGTTTTAAAATAGAGTTACCATTACTCTTGCAAATAAGCGATTTTTTTCTGAGGGATTAATCTCGTTGCACAGTGGGTTTGATCGTACCCAAATGGTGATTAATTCAGAGAAGCCGTAGTTTAAGGCACAGTACAGACTAGTATGCAAACACTGGTGTTAATTGCGTACTTTCCAATATGGTGGTATGGTTTTTAGTACAGAATGATCATCGCTGCCTAGTATATGTGTGCCTGTACGTGTGAGCTTTTGTGCATGTATTTATGATGTTTGTTTACGTTTTGTATGAAACGTCAAAAGTTACACCGTGTGCTGTCACTAATACTTACACCCATCAGATGCACCTCTGTGATACTACTACTCGTGTACTGCGGTTTAAGGGCCCTTAACCAAAGGGCCGATAACACAAACGAACTAACCGGAAGATAAATTGGGTTTAGTGCTAACCGGAGGTTATAGATGTCAAATTTGTATGGGACTAACCGGAGGTTACGTTAACTTTGATTTAACTGGATATTGTGTTAACCGATTGATTTAACTGGATATTGTGTTAAATTTGTTTTTTGGATGAGCTATCATATCACGTTCAATACAAGATATAAAAAATGGTAAAAATTTGGGCGAATATCGGCTACGACTTCATCCAAAAAAGGTGTATTCGGTCGGACAAAACAAATTTGTATAAGATAATTTATACAAGCTAGCAAAAAAATCCAGTTTCTATAAATTTAGCCAAAATGAATTTGCTAAATAAAGTTTGTTTACCGATTGTTACCAAACTAACCTCATTTAAAAGATATTTTAATTACCTTTCTTAAGGTACCTACAGACGACGCAATATTATGTACAATATTCAATTATATTGATGGTGTGTGGGTAATATTGACGATTGTACAATGGTCAATCTTACCCACACACGATCAATATAATTGAATATTGTACATAATATTGCGTCGTCTGTATGCACCTTTATAGTACATTCACACTTACCTCGTACTTTCAATTTTAAAACTCGACTGTTCGCACACGAAAATTTTGACAAATGCAGAAATTATTTTTCAGACGGTTTTATTTTTGTTTTATTACAAATATATAAATATTTTGAAGAAATTATATAAATAAATTGATTTATTTATTTTTTTACTTTTGGCATTTTCCCATTTTCTCTATTTCTTTTTGTTGCACAGTGGTAAAAATACGTAGAATTATGAAATTTAAATGGTTTCGATCGTACTTTCGTTGAAACCTCACTACAAAAAGGTTTCAATTTGTGAGGGAAAATACGTATTTTCAAATGAGGTTTGGCACGAAACCTCGTTAAACGGGGTTTCAAGGCCAATCTGAACGTACTATTAGCTTACAAATGAAATATTCGAATTGCACGTAGAATCTTCGAATTGCAAATAGAATCTTCGAATTACAAGTAGAATATTCGAATTACAGATGGCCTTGTAATTGAATTGTAACTCACGAAATAAAAATATTGCTCACGCCCAAAATTTGTTTCTTTTAACGAGAGTAACTAAAATGTTTCTTACGCTCATGAATATACGTGATATTAAAATAAACAATTTTTTTTTTTTTTGATTTCTTGCACAAAAAGTATATAATTTCCCAAAAACAATCATACAAAATTATTTAAATCATTATTTTGTGTTTATTACCCTCTAAATTACATATAATGACAATTTTTTAGTCTATATTTACACTAGAAAAAGTCCACATTCACACTAGGCAAAATTAATTCTGATTTTATAGTGTTTTGGACAGAGCTTCAAAAAATTAAATCCTTTTCGAATTATTTTTGTTTTTGCTACGATTAAACTGAATCCACAAATTTTTTTTTAGTTAAATAATAATTTAAGCATTATTTATATTTTTTTCTTTAAATTTTAGTTATATATTTAATTATTTTTATCTTTAAGGTATATTTGATTAATTTGATTAACTGTATATGGCCCTAAGGGCTCGGTAAAGTAAAATGAATAAAAAAAAATCCATTCGATTTTAATCAGTGAATGCATTCAATTTTATAAATCAACATTGAATGCAGTTCTTGGAATACATTCAATCGAATAGACAAAATGAATGCATTCGATTTTTTGTTCACTCGATTTAGAAAAATCGAATGCATTTGATTTTTTATCATTCTATTGCGAATGCAATCTATTTTTCTGATCGGACCATTATTGGAGAAAATAGATTAAATTCGATGTTCGAACTTTGGAGGCCCATATCTCGGGAACCATGGGCCGCCGACAATTTTTGTTTCTTTGTTGGACTCATCTAAATCTTCCATATTTTTTAAAAAAATCGGACCAATGTCTGCCAGCTAGACTTGTTCCAATAATACTTTCAAATTACACATTTTGATTTATTCAATTTGTTCTAAAAATGTTTGTAAGGTTATGAACCGGCAAATCTTATATGTTAAACTATTGGCAACCTTAAATTTTGACATTTAGTTTTTTTATTTATGTTTTGAAAAGACAAAAAAAAACTTTCCCTTTTCAATTGAAGTGTTTGTGCTTTTTTCGTCTTTAGTTTTATGAATGCTTCTTTAAGATTTAACGTTAATTCAACCAATAGCACGTACTATAGTTTCTTAAAATATTTTTTATTTGCACAAAAATTCAAAACATAACCGGAAATGTCGTCGTCTTTAACACAGAGGAGACCGAATTTATTACAATCTTCAATAACATCAAATAATAACAACGATGAAGGTAAAGATTTGCTGGAAAAAACCACCAACCCCACCCAAAGTGAGGAAGAGGATTCGAATAAGAAAACTGTAAAGGAAAAATCAAATCCTATGGTTTATGTTGTCTTTATATCTTTACTATTTGATTTGTTGGCATTTACGATCATATTACCACTGCTGCCCTCCCTCTTGGAATATTTTAAAAACAATGACAGTTCCGGTTTGTATGCTGTATTAACCGATCGTATAAAATGGTTCCAAGAACTTGTAGGAGCACCAGATCGTTACAATTCAGTATTGTTTGGTGGTTTTTTGGGTTCCATGTTTAGTTTTTTACAATTTATAGCCAGCCCTATTGTGGGGGGTTTATCCGACTACTATGGCCGTAAACCAGTTATTGTTGTTTGTGCAGTAAGTAATAAGTTAAACGTGATTGTATTTGATTTTACAATTTTACTAATTATTTGTTATATTCATTATGCTGCGGTTTTTTTTCTTTCTAGACCGGTATTGCAGTCTCTTATCTTTTGTGGGCTTTCTCACGTAATTTTGCCGTCTTTGTTTTGGCTCGTTTTGTTGGTGGACTTAGCAAGGGTAACATTTCATTGTGTATGTCCATTATTACCGATGTATCTAGTGAAAAAACTCGTGGTCGTGGTATGGCTTTGGTGGGTGTTGCCTTTTCTTTGGGTTTCATCGTTGGTCCTATGATTGGTGCTATGTTTGCTATATTTTCAAATAAATCTACTGGCCCCTGGTTTGTTTTGCCATCCTTATTGGCATTTGGTTTAGCTGTCGGTGATTTGTTGGTTTTGGTATTTTGTTTAAAGGAGACATTACCAAAGGTAAGTTGAAGATTAAAAATAAATTGGGACTTGGAAAATTTTTGAAAATTTTTATACTCTCCACTTAGCGGAGGGTATTAATGTTTGTTATTATGTTTGTAACACATTGAAATATCGGTCTGGGACCCCAAAATATATGTTATTGATCAGTAATCGATTTTAACAATAAGACATTCTATTGATGTCCTTCTGTCTGTTGAAATGGCGATCACGGCCAAAACAACTCACAAAGATGACTGAAACGGTTCAGCGATTCAAAAGTTTAAAACGAAAATGTCAGGACAGCTCGAAAATTTTGGTAAATTCCACATAACCTAAAAATACAAAATGCTTTAATTCGGCTGCTGGCTGATATATGTAAACAGAATTGGATACCCAATGGTATTTTAACAAATGCAAACATTTTTTCACAAAAACATTTTTTTGCGAAATTTTTTACACAAAAATTTTTTCGCGGAACTTTTTTTCACCAAACATTTTTTTCCGCGGACATTTTTTTTTTTAATTTTTTTGACAAAATTAACTACTTTATCAATTTTTTCATATTTTTTTTTTCAAAATAAAGTTCTTTTTCCATAAATTTACCTTTTTAGTTGTTTTTTCCTAAAAAAATTTAATTTTATTTTTTACTTGATAAAAAAAAAAATTTGTTCAGTTTTTAAAAATTTTTTAAAAAATATTTTTTTCCTAAAATCATTTTAATAAAATTCTCGACTCAAATTTTTGAATTTTTTTTGAGGACCTAGAAAATTTTGATATATTGTATTGTCTCCGGACAGACATTCTCTTACCTTCGGGGCAGGAAAAATCAAATTTACTTTTAGTTTAAGGACACATCGAAAGTGTTGATACATTCGACATAACCTAAAAATACAAAATAATTAAATCTGACAGCAGGGTGACACCAGCGAATGGAATTAGATACAAAATGGTATTTAAACAAGTACAGGCACAAAAAAAAATCGGCCGAATATTTTTCTTCACCAACATTTTTTTTGTCGAAATTTATTTTTTTTTTTAATTTTTTTACCACACTTTTTTTAGTTATTTTTTTATTAAATATCTTTTTTAAATTAAGTATCAGAACACGATAAAATATTTTATAATAATAATAATATAAAAAATAATAATAATAATATAAAAAATAATAATAATAATATAAAAAATATAATAATATTTTTTTTTGTGGATATGTATCAAAACAAAAAAAATAAATTTTAAGGCCCAAAATTTTTTATTTTCGAAGTCAATTTCGAAGCGGATGGGCTTATCCTACTAAAATTAAATTTTTAATTGTTAATAAGACGTTAAAAAAATAAAAAAATGTTGGTTTGTATGGGAAAACACTTTTTTGGAGGCAAACCACGGGTTTATTTTGTACGATTTGGATTAAAATTTAAACATGAAGTTTTTAGACCAAAATGAACGACTTATTAACGAAAAAAAAATTTTGTATGGGAAAACATTTTTTTTGGGGCAAAACTCTAACCCCCCAAAGGCGCGATATAATTTTGTCCGATTTGACTTAAAATTTAAACATAAGAGTTTTTAGACCAAAACGAACCATAATTTGCCCGGCGATCGATGAAATTGTACAAAATTAAGAAATTAGTAATTGCAGCGTATTCCAAGGATTATGCTTAGCTTAATTTAAGGCATGTTTAAAAGCAAAAATCGTAGCCTATTTTTAGGATTAAGTATTTTTACTTAAAATTTATTTTTTAAGAAATTCCCATATATTTTTTTATTAATGAAATATTGAATTATTTAAAATTTATTTATTTTTAGGAAAAACGCGTTAAAGAAATTTCATCATCGCTCTCATATGCCTGGCAGTTACTTAATATCTCATCTATATTCCGGTAAGTTTCGTAAAAAAATGGTCACACATCATATCTTTAATTTATAAAAAAAAGTTATCATGTGCCCAGTTTTAATTAATATTAATTATCAAAAAGAAATTTGTGTATGAGTGCGCCAGGCAGCACGTTTTTATAACAAACAAAAAAGATTTAATTAACTACGAAATAATAATTAAAAGCTACAACAAAAAACTTCTTATCTAAAAAACAACAAATTATTAAAATACAGTGTTGAGGTTCTATGCATTATTTGACTCTGGCATTTAAATTATTCATTATCTTTTTAACTAATATTGAATAATTGAATACAAACAAAAAAACGTGAAACCTGAAATACAGGTTTGACTTTTTAGTTAAATGAGAAAGTAATTAAGAATTATTTCATTTGTCTACTTTTTTAAAAAAAAGTCGTCACGGTTCGTAGTTTCAAAATTAAGATGGTTTATTATCAGTAATATTGACAAATTAGCTTTAATCAAATGTTTTTACAATTAAAATGGACAGCCTATCACTTTGTTGATTTGATTTATTACTAAATACAAATATACGATAAACATATAAAAGAATTAAGATTAGTTTATTACACTTTAAACTATATTTACGGACTGACAAATTATGTAAATGATATTTACATTCACGGTACAAATATGGGACCTCTGTAGGTTATTTGGTAGTGTGCTAACTTTTGAACGTGGGGGTCGTGGGTTTGATTTCCAACAGAATCTTTAGTCTGTTTTGCTACAACGATACGGGGGGCATTGTTACCAGTTCTTGGTTAGGTTGAAATTATTAAAAAATTAGTTGTAATTAAATAGAAAGAATAAATAAAAATACTTGATCATGGGATCAAAATTATTATTTATTTTATTCACTTTATTTGAAATTAATAAAATTTATTTAAAATTTAAAAAAAGTAAGAATCTTATTTGGTTCCGATTAAAAAATAAGTTTGGTATTGCATTTAAGAGATATTGACTAAGCGGTTCCAAAGTTATGAACGAAAATGTAAATACACCTCGAAAATTTCGGTATATTCCACATAACCTAAAAATACAAAATGCTCAAATTCGGCTAATGGTTGACATACGGGAACAGAATTGGATAAGTAATGGTATTTAAACAAGTCCAAAAATTTTTTACACAAACATTTTTTTCGCAGATTTTTTACCAAAAAAATTTTTCCGCGCAAATTTTTTATTCAATTTTTTTTTTCTCAAAATTAATTTCTTAAACCAATTTTTCACAAAAAAATATTTTTTTCAAAATAAAGTTTTTTTCTTTTTAAGTTGTGGAGGTTATCAATATATTCGGAAAAGAAAATTTTAACTTTTTAGGTTTTATTCCTAAGGGTCGAACCTGAATCAAATTGCGTCGCGCAAGACGTAAAAAAAACAAAAACAAACACATCAAATTTTAAATTTTTACGTCCGTTTGATTTAGGTACGTCACATTTAAATATTAGAAACGAAAAATTATTGGGCGTTATGCCTTACGCGACGCAATTTGATTCAGGTTGGACGCTTAAAGAATTGTTTAATGATTTTTTATATTTACTTGCTAAAAAAAAAAATTTGTTTGAATTTTTTAAAAATTTGTCAAACATTTTTTTTCCTAAAATAAGTTTTTATAAATTTCTAGATTCAAAAACGCAAAAAAAAAATTAACCCTGGGATTTTTTAATTTTTTTTTCAGGACTTAGAAAATGATATATGTCGTATTGTCTTCGGATAAGTATTTCACAGTCCGTTTTAACCTGTCACGAGTTAAAAATTTTAGCGATATGTAACCAGTCACGGGATAGGTGATTTCGGATAGATCGACATGATTATTCCGTCTGTTGAAATGGTGACCACGGGCAAAGTATTAAACATATATAACTGAGACTTGTCATGTTTCCTTTTTGTGGTCCTGACAAGTTTGGTATTGCATTTGAGCGATATCGGTTTAGCGGTTCAATCGTTATGAACAAAAATGTAAAAAACCTCAAAAAGTTTGGTGCATTTCACATAACCTTAAAATACAAAATGCTTTAATTCGACTTCTGGTAGACATATATGTCATATATATGTCACATATATGTGAACAAAATTGAATACTGAGTGGTATTAACATATTAAAAAAAAAAAAAACGCGGAAATTTTTTTCCACGGAATTTATTTTTATTGCAATTATTAATTTTTTATTTTGGAGGGTGTCAATACATTTGGCAAGCCCGAATTTACCTTTTTTACTTGTTTTTAGTTAAAAATTTCTTAATTTTTTTTTATTTTTTACATTTTCTTGAATTTCCTGATAATTTTAAGTTTTTTTCGAATTTTCTTGAGATTTTCAAAATTTTTATACATAGGTACATTTTATTTCTGATTTAATTTTTCCAAAATCTTTTTAACGTTTTTTAAACTAGTCTTTCTTGTTGGAAAACAAGTTAAAATTTGTTGGTTTTTTAAGCTGAATTCACAATGACAGAGTGGATTTTGTTCCTTTCTCTTTCGCACTTACATATTTTTTGTATTATGTCGTCTCTATTTTTAGAGATGGTACTCTGTAGTACAGAGTACTCCGAAATTGTGTCGGAGCCTTTACATTTTTTGAAATTTTTGAATTTTCTGATTACACTGCTAAACAAATCGAAAGTTTTTGGCTCCGGTTTGAAGTTTTATAGAAAATTTTTACTCGCTGATTTTAAATCTATATTTAAAAATTTTCCATCACGTCCAGAATATTAGTTATTCGTGGTCTCCGTCCGTCCGTCTACCCGTCTGTAGAGGACACGATACAGTCCAAAATAAAAGAGCTAGACTTCCGAAGTTAGGCACGAATATGTCTTATATTCTTAGGCAGGTTAAGTTAAGAAATGGGCAAAATCGGACCAAGGGGTTCCCCTAGGAGAACAAAACCAACCTTAGAGAAATCGCATTTTTTGCAGGGTTTTTTGTACTTTTGCTAAGCAAATTCAACATTCTTATCTCAGAAGAAGTTCAAAATCGCAAGGGGAAGGTGCCCCATAATGCGATTTTTGCATTTTTTGAATTGGCCGAAAATTTGAAAAAGCACCATTTTTAGAAAGCTCCAAATCAAAAACCTAATGCTGTGCTGGCTTTTAAAAAATGCAAAAATCCCCATTTTTCGCATTTTCAACAGTGAATAACTAAAAATCTAGACGTGATTTGGAGAACAGATTTAAAACCAAAAGATCAAAGACTATTTAAATTGCTCAACAGAATTCAAACTGAAAAAAAGCTTGTTGGGCGGTGTTATTTTTGTTGGTCTGAATTTTCTTGAGATTTTTAGAATTTTTCTAATTATTTTTACAATTTTCCTGTTATTTTTTTCAATTTCTTTTTCATTATACAAACATTTGTTTAAAACAATTTGATATAAAATATAATTAAATAAATCATTAAATTTCTATTTTCTATACTTTCAGATTTTCTACTATTAAAAATGTGCCTAAAAAACAAATAAAATCGTTACGAATCATTGGACTGATATATTTCTTATACCTCTTCATGTATTCAGGTTTAGAATTTACCGTTACATTCCTTATGTATCATAAATTTGGTTATACATCAATGGATCAAGCTAAGATGTTTTTAACCACAGGTACATATTTACAACAATTTTATGTATTTGCACCATTTACAGATGTAATTTGAAAAATAATCTTTTATTAGAATCTTCGAAGTACAGCTGAAATTTTCGAATTAAAAATGGAATCTGCAAATTATAAGCAGAATCTTCGAATTAGAATTGATGTTTTTTGAATTGCATTTGCAAATGGTGTAGTACTGTGTTACATTTAAACTTTTTTGTAAAATTATTAATAACAAATATTACTTAAAATAAAATACAAACTTGTAATTACAGGTATTATAATGACAGTATTACAGGGTTCAGTTGTAAGACGTCTTCCAACACAAGATGTTAAAAACTATGCCGTTTTTAGTTTATATCTATTGGTTCCCGCCTTTTTGATAGTGGGTATAGCACATAGCACGTATCTACTATACATGGGAATGATTTTATATGCCATTTGTAATTTAAAATTTTGAAATTTTTTGGTTTAAAATATTTACTAATTTTTATTATTATTTCAGCTACTGCTTTTACAGTTACATGCCTGACTACCTTGGTCTCTAAATATGGTAACGACGATCAAAAAGGTTCTGTTTTAGGTATATTCCGTTCATTAGGTGCTTTAGCTCGTGCTGTTGGTCCCATTGTAGGTTGTATATCATTTTGGTGTATTGGCTCTAAGATGACCTATGTTTTAGGTGGTCTTTTATTATTGATACCATCATATATTTTACAAAAAATTCAATTATAAGTTATTTTATTATTTTGTTATTGTTTATTAAAGTTTATTAAACAATTTGCAACTAAAACATTCTGTATTATATACAAAACAAATATTTAAAATGTATTATTTAGTACGTACTTACTCAAATGAAATGCATTTTTTTTGTGTTAAAATTATTTTTTTTTATACAAAGTTTTTATTAAAAAAATGTACATTATTTAAATAAAATATATTTAAAAAATAAGATAATTTTTATTGAGATTCTCGGAGGGTCTTTCGAGCTCCCATTTTGAAAAAAAAAATTTTTGAAAAGTTTTGAGAAAAAAAAGTATCCACTGAAAAAAAATTTTTTGGAAAAAATTTTTGGGGTAAAAATATGTACTTGTTTAAATACCTTTCGTTATAGAATTCGGTTCACATATGTCTACTAGCAGCCGAATTAAAACATTTTGATTTTTAGGTTATGTGAAATATACCAACATTTTTGAGGTGTCCATACATTATCGCTCATAACTTTTGAACCGCTGAATCGATATCGCTCATATGCAATACCAAACTTTTCGAAGCAACAACAAGGTTCGATTGCAGGACTATGGACCTCTTGCATAAAAATATTTCATGTTTCTAAAAGGAAAACAAATAAAAAAAAATCCAGACGTTGGTTTCGTTCTACAAGTTAGGTTGGTTTTGCCCATTTACGAACTTAACATAAGACATTCTTGATAATATTCAGAGGGATTTTTTTGGGGAACTCATTTGAAAAGGATTTCATTTTTCGAAGCTCCGTATGGAGGATACAAAATAGGTAAAGTTTGATATTAATCACAACTGGGTAAAAATGTGAAGGATAAGCACTGATCCGAAAAATGGATGCTAAGATTAGATCAGTTTTAATTGGACGGATGCAATTTCATCCGAAAAATTATTTTTTATGAGAATATCATGGTTTTAATTAGTAAAGAAAATAATGACCTCGAGCCAGAAGAAACATCCTCAAAACTTATAATTATATATACCCATTTTTTGGACGAAATTGCATCCGTCCGATTAAAACTGACCTAATATTAGCGATCCATTATTCGGATCAGTACTGATGTTTAAAATCTCGTTATTTTAATAATTTAAGGATTTCCAGCGGTTTTCTGTCAAAATTTTTTAAATTTGTTTTTCGGTGAAGAGTTGGCAACTTTGTAACAAACTCCTAAACACTGTTGCCAACTATTTTTAACCAAAAACCTCTAAATTTTACTAAAAAAGCGCTAGAAACCGCCAAAAAATAAATTTAGCGGGAAAATTTTAAAATTCTCCCGCTAAATTACGAAAAAAAACGCTGAAAACTGAAAAAACTTGGCATTTTTGATTGAAAATAAACCTCCAAATTATTTTTTTCTACAAAAATTGACTTTTCACTAAAAACACGCAAGAAAAAAATTTAGCGGAAAAATATTAAATTTTCCCGCTAAGCTACAAAAAAAGCGCTAAAATTCAACAAACTTGGCGATTTCGATTGAAAAAAAAAGAAAAATTGGAAAAAAAACCTCAAAATTTTTCCCACTAAATCCAAACAAAAAGCGCTAGATTTTCCCGCTAAAGCATAGTGACGTAGTAATCCATCGACCGTTTTGTAGATCTAGCATCACCAAAGATAATTGGAAAATTCTGGCAATGCCAAACTAAAGTTCAAACGCAAAGCAAAGAGAGACAAAAAACAATCTGCATTCTCACTGTAAAACTGGTATCTTCCATCTCGCTCACATTTTGATTTGTGATAAAATTTCGTAAACAATACCATATGGTTTTTGTTTACTACTTTTTCAAACGCCATTTGTTGGCGGTGCGCTAAAGCACCGTTCCCGCTAAAACCAATTTTCCCCACTAAATCCAAACAAAAAGCGCTAGATTTAGCGGGAAATCCTCCAACTTGGCAACAGTGCTTTATACAAGCAATTTGCATTCTGCTGTTGAACAAGTTGTACTATATATCACTCGTCTGATGGGCGCTTTAGGAGCACTGTTGCCAAGTTGGAGGTTTTCCCGCTAAATCTAGCGCTTTTTGTTTGGATTTAGCGGGGAAAAATTGGGTTTAGCGGGAACGGTGCTTTAGCGGGAAAATCTAGCGCTTTTTATTTGGATTTAGTGGGACAAATTTAGAGGTTTTTTCCAATTTTTCAATCGAAAACGCCAAGTTTGTCTAATTTTAGCGCTTTTTTTGAAATTTAGCGGGAGAATTTTGTATTTTCCCGCTAAAATTTTTTCGACCGTTTCTTGCGCATTTTTAATGAAAAGTAAATTTTTGTAGAAAAAATTATTTGGAGGTTTTTTTTTAAATTTTTCTTTTTTGTCAATCAAAAATGCCAAGTTTTTCGGTTTTCAGTGCTTTTTTTTGTAATTTAAGCTAAGTACTCTGTTCGGTTTCACGGGAAAAAATCTGTCAAACTCCATAAAAAAAAAAAAAAATTGGCAACGCGAGGAATTAAGGGGAAATTGTTAAAAAAGTTTTCACTCATTTTTATTATACAAGACAATTTAAATTGCCGTGAAAAAGTGACATTTCAGTTTTGTTATGATCGTTTCTTTCTTATCATTGTCAAAAGTTCTTGATTTTTAAATGTTTTATTGCAATTTGAGGCGTTTAAAGTTTAAGTGAAATTTTCACCGTAAGAAACAGAGTACTTAGCTTTAGCGGGAAATTTTTAAATTTTGCCCGCTAAATTAATTTTTGGCGGTTTCTAGCGCTTTTTTCGTGAAATTTAGAGGTTTTTGGTTAAAAATAGTTGGCAGCAGTGACCGCTAACTGCTAAAAACACTGTTGCCAACTATTTTTAACCAAAAACCTCTAAATTTGGCGCTAGAAACCGCCAAAAATTAATTTAGCGGGGAAAATTTAAAATTTCCCCGCTAAATTACAAAAAAAAGCGCTGAAAACCGAAAAAGTTGGCATTTTTGATTGACAAAAAAGAAAAATTAAAAAAAAAAACCTCCAAATTATTTTTTCTACGAAAATTTACTTTTCATTAAAAACGCGCATGAAACCGCCGAAAAAATTTTAGCGGGAAAATATAAAATTCTCCCGCTAAGTTACAAAATAAGCGCTAAAATTCGACAAACTTGGCGTTTTCGATTGAAAAAAAAAGAAATCCAAACAAAAAGCGCTAGATTTTCCCGCTAAAGCACCGTTCCCGCTAAAGCCAATTTTCCCCCGCTAAATCCAAACAAAAAGCGTTAGATTTAGCGGGAAAACCTCCAACTTGGCAACAGTGGCTAAAAACTTTTTTGTCCGCTAGACGTAAATAAAAAACGCAAACTTTAGCGGGAAAAACACAAAAAACAGCTACAATGCCTCACTGATGCATTCCGATACAACTCTGCATTTGAGGGAAAAAAAATATTGACAGCAACAAGAAAAAAATTAACGACGGCCATATTGAACTTCTACAGAAACGAACAAGGAAAAAGAGAGATTTTTTTTTCTTGTCTAACTTCGTCGCGAAAAAGTCGCAAAAAGGTGATTAATTTATATTAAAACGTAGAATAAATTACATTTTTTCAAATTTGCAAAATTAAAAAACGTATGAGTATTAATAAATTCAAAAAGAAAGATTAATATAAAACAATTAAATTAAAAGTGTGTTGAGTAGAATTTACAAAGAAATCGTAATTTTTTCGCTAAAGAAAGTGATTACAAAGAAAAAAGTAACCGCCCGTCATTCTACCCAACATTTTTCTTTTTTTTTCACAGTGGTTTTTATATTTAAACAACAAAAAAAAAAATTAACATAGAAAATTTTTTCTCTTCTTTTTCCATTTTTTACGGATTTTTGTTGTTGTTGGTGTTTAATTTGGTCTTTGATGGTCGTTTAATCATTGACTTCGTCGTTCGTTGCTTATTGTACGGTTTTTTCTTTGGTTCTTCATTTTTTTTAATTTGGGGCTTTGCTGCACTTGTAACTTGTACTAAAACAACTACTCGTAACACCAATCTACGTTGCTCTTGTGCTTTTGTTCCCTTTGTTGTGCCTTTTGCGTGGTGGTACTGCTGCTGTGGATGATACGACGAAACGGGATGATGGTGTATGTTTTGTGATTTTTATGTTTTTTTGGGTCATTTTGTTAAAAAAAAATATACATATAAAAATTGCATATAAAAAGTTATTTTGTTGTTTAAAGAATTTTTGTTTAAAAATAATTTAAAGTTAAAAAAAGATAAAGAGAAGCAAAGAAAAAAAAAACCAAGGATTACATATAAAAAGTTTGAAAAAAGTTTTTTTAAAAAGAAGTAACAAAGAAAGCAAAAACACAACAAAATGGGCACAAGGGAAGATGAATATGATTATTTATTTAAAGGTAATTATTAAAATATTTTTTATAAGTATTCATTATCAGTTATATTTTTGTAATTGTTACTAAAATTACTCATTTTCATTATTTCTTTTATTCATATATAATTTTTTTTAAAAGCGATTCCCTGTGATATTGACTGATTAGGAATTGCCAGATTTAAATTCTGCAAATCCCGTAAAAATTTAAATTTCGGGTAAACTTTATTTTGAATTGTTTTTCCGAAATTATCACGCATGCAAAAACAACTCACACATTAGCCAAGTTTTTGTGTCCAAATACATCCCACCAAGTGCTTTTGAATTTAGAAAATTTTTAGAACAAAAACTTGGGAAACCAAACCCAAATGGAATTGATTTGGGCTAAAGTGCACTTTACGGGGCACACAAAATTTATGGGGATGTTGGTGGGCTGGGGTGTAGTATTTTAATTTTTAATGCTTATTTTGTTTTTGAAAATTAAAATGACCGTTTTCAAAATTTGTTTTAAGGCCTCTACAGACTATTTAAAATTATGTACAATCTGCATGTATTTTTATTAAGTCCAATATTTTATAGGCTAAAGTGCACTTTACGGGGCACAAATATTTTGGCCAAAAAAAATATGACACCCCCTTTAGAATTAAAAAAGAAAAACACCGAAATTAAAATTTAAGGGGGCTTGGACCCTCTGGAGTCAAAAACCGCCCACCCATCAACATGTATTTATGGGTACTCAAATGAAAGGTAATTTGCTCACGATTGCAAATATGTATTTTTTGTGTGTATTTTAACAATACTGTACCCCCTAAATCCATTTTAGTATCATTCAGTTTAATAATTTCGCCATTCAGTAATTAACCGGGTGGACCCTCTGGAGTCAAAAAACCGCCCACCCATCAACATGTATTTATGGGTACTCAAATGAAAGGTAATTTGCTCACGATTGCAAATATGTATTTTTTGTGTGTATTTTAACAATACTGTACCCCCTAAATCCATTTTAGTATCATTCAGTTTAATAATTTCGCCATTCAGTAATTAACCGGGTAAAAGGCTTGATACACAAAAAAAACTTTATTTTGCGAAGCCGCTAAATTAATTTATGGAGTTTACAATCCCTAAAAATTTTAAGCAAAAAAATTTTTTTTGGTAGAAGTTTTTTTTTGAAAAATTCGCATCAGGACGGTTTTTATGGACCTAGAGGAACCCAGGGAAATAGCCCCCTTTATTTTTATTTTTCTTTAATTTAAGTACCCACACAAACCTGTAAGTGTATGGGGCGGTTTTTTGACTCCAGGGGGCCCCGGGGCCCAGCCACCTTAAATTTCAATTTCTCCCTCCCCAAAATATTTGATCCCCGTAACTGGCACTTTTGCCCATGAAGGGCAAAAGTGCCATTTAAAATTTAAAAAAAAATTCTAAAATTTTCAAACATAGAAAATTAAAAACAAAATCCATTTGTAAATATTCATTTGTCAACTAATTTTTTTAATGACCCACAAAAAATTAAAAATTTTTTTAAATGCTGTAGAAAAAAACATAATTTTCTGACCTCCAATTCTTTTATGGGGACTACCTTTAGGGTTGAAGATAGGTATGTTTTATGAAAATGTTTATAAACAAAGTTAAGAACGAAAATGCAAGGACACCTCGACATTTTTAACCTAAAATATTTTTTGCGATTTTATTTTCTTAAAATTGTTTTCTAAAACTACGAGTATAGACCTGAATAGTTTAAAGCAATTCGAAATGGAGGTCAATGTATTTAGTTTTACGTCAATAAGCAGAAAAAGTTTTGTTGTATCGCTATGGACCAAATGGTATATGCGGAGTGCCGTTCCGATACCGTTACCGCCACCCTAACCTAACCTATAATCTTTTTTTACAATGTGGATGTTATCCATACATTCGGCAACGCCGAATTAAATACAATGCAGGATATTTAAGATTCGGCTCAGCTGAATATAAATAATGGCCCACTTATAATCTGGACGACTCATTTGCATTATAACTTTGAGTAAAAATACACATTTTAAAAAATTATATATATATATAATGTCCTTTATTTATTTAAATATCAATAGGAATACATTTCATAGAGTTCAGTGTGAACATAGGGCGTCAACAAATTCTCTCCATATAATTCTATCTCTGGCAATTGTTTTTGCTTGATTCCAGGATATTTGAGCTAGTAAGCATTCTTGTTTGAGGCCTCGAACCCAGGTGTTACGGGGTCTGCCCTGTCGGCGTTGTCCTTGGGGGTTCCAATCTAGTACCCTATTCACACGTACAGTTTTAAATCGTTTTTAGCAGCAATATTTTTAGCACTTTCTTTATTCTATTACAGTATATTGACAGCAAATGCTAAAAATAATTGCTAAAAACGGTTTAAAACTGTAAGTGCGAATAGGGTATAGGGCTGGGGATTTCTTCAGGGGATCGTCGCAATATATGACCTACCCATGTCCACTTTCGTGTACGGATCTCTATTTGCACTGGCAAAGAATTTTCCCTTTAAAGCAGGGCTTCATTTGAAATCCGATCTGGCCAGTGGATGTGGAAGATTTGCATTAGACATTTATTGATGAAGACTTGGATTTTCTTTGTGGTATTTTGCGTTAAGCTCCATGTAGTGCAGCCATAAAGAAGCACTGACTTAACACTACAGTTAAAAATGCGGATTTTAGTTTTCCGGGAAATATTATTTCTACGCCAAATTTTAGCTAGCGAGAAAAAGGCTACACGTGCTTTATTGATACGGTCAGTTATGTCCGCATTTGAACCACCATCCTTGGTTATCTTGCTACCAAGGTAAGAAAAAGCATCCACATCTTCAATAGTTTGTCCATCAATTATTAATGGTGAAAAAATTATATATCAAATTAAATAAAATTTCTTTAGCAGTATACTTATGTAATACATTTCTTGCTTCTTTATACTCTCCTTCAATTTAAATTTATTTTGTAATCCTTGTAATTTGACGCAGGCAAGTTTGACTTCCTTTTAGGTTTAAGGTTTTTCTATGCAGGTTTGATAATTTATCGTTCCGTAAGACTTAAATCCTTCTATACATTCCAGGGAGGTATGTTTTTGATCAACTTGATATGTTTTTCTTTAAAGTTGGAATAATAACCATGTATTTTAACGCGTTTATGGTTTTGGATTTAGGCTTGCTATAGCCCCGTAAGGATTCTAACACTTGCCACTATAAATTTAGGAATTTTAAAAGTTAGCAACTTTTGAACGACTGTATTTTTCAAAAATTAAATTTGTTCTGAAGCATTGCAAATTTTTAAAATTATCTGGCATCATCTTTATTGGTATTTTAATTTAATACGATGACGTATGTTTTTGTGTAGTTTATTTTTTTTTTTGTTGTTTAACAGTAAGTCTTTTAATTGTTAAAGTCATTAGCCAATTTATGAGTTCTATTCAAATATGAACATGCAGGCAGGCACTGCTACTCGAGACATTTTTTAATGTTTGAAAGTAAAGAATTCCATACAAAATTCTTTGGCTTGTTTAAGAATAGCTACGAGTATTTACCATTTGAAAATTTACAATTTACTCCCCCACACCTACTCTCATTTTTTATTTTCCATAATCATAACTCAAACAATACTCATATGAATATTGTAAATACATGTTTAATTTTGAAATTCATCTCTTTTTTATTTACGATTATATTATTAGTTATATTTTTGTGACACGTTGCATAAACTCGTTTTTATTTAATTTTTATTTATTCTTATTATTACTCAGCTGTTTTATTTTCATCCTCCTCTATTTTTATTTTGTTTCTGTGTGGTTTATTTTTATTACTTTCTTTTTCAGTTTCAGTTTTGTACTCTTTTTTTATCAATAAGTAATTTCTTTTTGTTATCTTTATTGAATTGTGATTAGATTTTGGTATTTAATCATTTTTTTTTTTTTTGTATTTAATGCTCGGAAATAGTTCTCTTTATAATGTTGAGTGTTCTATTTATGGGATTTGATAAAGGATAATCTTTGTTCAAGAACATTTAAATGGATATTAAACAATCAGTTTATTATGATTTATCTGACTTAAACATACACCCACTTTTTAATGATTTCTACACCATTTACAGATGTAATTTAACAAATATCAATTGTAATTCGAAGATTCTATTTGTAATACAAAAATTCCTATTCAAAAAAATAAATTGTATTTCGAAGATTCCAATCGTAGTTCGAAAACATAAACTCAGTTTCTATTGATATTTTTCGAATTAACATTAAAATCTTAGAATTGCAATATAGGAGATAAAAAACTGAAAAATTACCGTTTCTTCCCCCCTAATTTTCACCCGCTAAATATGAATTTGGGCCGCTAAAAAAAAATCGTGTTCCTTTATTTTTCCTGCTTTACAAAAGAAAACCAATTTTAGTCCAATATGATTAGATTTGATTATTTAATGTCCAACATTTCCAAATTTTAATCAAATATTTCTTATTTTCATGAATTTTGGGAGATTTTTGTGTAAATCGGGAGGGTGGGTGGTATGTACAATTATTCTTCTCGTTACAAATCCGGTCTCCAAACTTTTCTATTACATCCGGTTTTTGAGTAATTTAAAATTCAAAAAATGAAAATAATTGACAACTCATAGCGGATGAACACGATGTGCTTACGACTTAAAAATAAGTCAGACGTAAAGCTTAAACTTTGCTCTATAAGATGCTTAACTCATTTTATCATTCGCTTTAACCGTTGAAGCACTAATAGTCTTTTTAAGGTATTTTCCTAACAAAAAACGTTTTTTCCTATATTTGGGAACAAGACATAATTTATCAAATGAGCTCTGCATCTTAAAGAACAATGTTTAAGCTTTTCCCTCGAATTATTTTTAAATCGCTAGCATATCGGGTTCATCCGATTTGAGTTACCAAATTTCCCCAAAACGGCGATTTTTTTTTTAAACTTTGACCTCAACATTCTCAAAAACCTGAAGTGATGGAAAAGCTTTGAGACCGGATTTTTGAACAGCAGAAGAAACTTTGACCGATGGATCTATGTATATTTGATTTAATCTTAAATTAGTGTAAAAAAACACAAAATTAAGCGAAATTGGCTTATATTGCCAATAGGTCGTACTAAATTCAAAAATGGTCTTAATACAATCACATTATTTGATAAAACATCTTAAGTCAAGTCAGATTTCGAAAGGATACTTACTTTATTGCGGTTATAAGCTGAATTAAAGTTAGATTTAAAGGGGACGTTTGTATGGGGGCTAGGTGTTCCCATGAACCTAAACATGAATTTCTTGCCATTTCAGTAGGCTTTAGATCAATAGAAGTTTAAGTTTAAAATAGTGCCTACGGTCAGTACCGGTGTATCGGGAATACCGGTATTGAAGGACTCCTAAATGAATCTAAATAATAAATAATTTTGGAACCCTTATTTTTCGGAGTCAAAAAAGATAAAACATTTTATTTGAGTTTTAAAATTTGTTTTCCAACAATGCTCAATTTTTTGATTCAATATAAAACCATCTGTTTTGAGTCCAAAAGGAACCTAAAACATGGAGGAAATTGTTTTATAAAAAAAATATTTCAAATTGACTCCTAAAAGGTTTAAAATTGTAATAGTTTTTGAGCCATCCAAAAAGACTCAAAAAAATTGTTGCTTTTGGAGTCAACAAATATTTTTCTATCAAAATAAATAAAATCAGAAAATAATTTTCTTTAACGACGCTTTATGTTCATAAAATCCACTAAAAACGGGTAATGTTTCCAATAAATACATGGTTCAAGATCGAAGAACATGGGACCGCCAAAGGATTGTTGTGCAGAGCAGAGAAAAGAAGAGATGTGTTGTAATTTTTATATTTTTGTTTTTATTTGGAAGTGTTGTGATATTAAAACGATTTTTAAATAAACAGATGTGATCTCAAGATGTACGCATTTTTTCTTTATAAAACAAAAAAAAAAAAAAGGAAAAAAAGGACCCAGAAACCATACTTTTTTAAAGGAGTCCAAAATGACTCAAAACAGGCTCCAAAGCATAGGGGTGAAACGAAAGGGTTTCGCACATGTTTATGTATTAGTGACGGCACGCGCGTGTAACTTTTGACGTTTTATACAAAACGTAAACAAACAACGAAAATACAGATCAGTGTTGCCAGTTTAGGGGTTTTGTCCCCAAATAGGGGATTTTTTTTGGAAATTGGGGATGAAAAATTTGATTTGGGGATCTGGGGATTTCATGGGGATGACACTGATTTTTTCGGGGATTTTTAGGGGATGAAATATTTTAGATAAACAATTGTTTTTTAAATACATCAATCATAAAATAATGCTAAAATCGCTAAAATGAACTCTACTTTATTTTTGATCAATCGTGGACATTAAAGCATCCAAAAAAACTGCAAACGTAGGAATTATGTGAGATTTATAAAGAACAAAATAAATTTTTGTATGGTGTCTGCCAAACCCTGGATCGTAGTGGTATCATGTTATCATGCTTTTCTTTTTCTTTAAACCAAATTGTAGATTTTCATACATTTTTTATAGTATATCCTTTAAATCTATTATGGAAAACTTACAAAATTCACTAGTTTTTTCTGTAAAAAAAGTCATGATGTGCTAAGACGGTGTTTACACACTGCGGGTTTTCTTGCACGCCTTTTTATCTGAGTTTTTTTTGAAGGCAATCGGGGGTGAGAAGCAAAGAAGAAGGAAAACAGAATTCGTGATTTTTTTTCTACCCCGTTTTCTTTTCACCCCCGTTTGCCTACAAAAAAAAGTTGCAAGACTTTTTTGCAAGCAAAAAAAGGCTGTGTGTATGTCATATCGCTCAACACGCAAAATACACTTACACTTTTTAGCCAAGTTTCTGTGTAAAATACAACCCACCAAGTGTTTGTGCGTAAGTTAACCAAGTTTTTGTTTTGAAAAATTGGCTGAATTACTCAAAAGCAATTTTTTCCAGGTTTTTTTTCATGTAGTAAATTTTGAGAATTTTTTTTTTGGGGGATTTTTGGGGATGAGAAATTTTAAGTTGGGGATGGCATCCAAAAAAAACTGGCGACCCTGATACAGATGCAAAAGCTGTGCTCCAAAGTATGAAAAAGATTTCCCCTTTTTGAATCTTTTTTTGGAGTCATTTTGGAGACTAAAAAGAGGGCTCTTTTGGATGAACCACTTTCATACAATAACTTGAAATTTCTGCTATATTTTTTGAGCCCATTTTGGAGTCTAAAATGAGTCTGCTTGTTTGCTGGGTTACTACAATCTACTATTTTTACTATAGCTGGAAATTGTCAATACAAAAAGTAAACAAACTTTCCAGTTGTAATAAAATGTAGTTTGAATTTTGGGTAATCGAATAGACATTTTGTCAGGGTTTTCCTATCATAATTTTGATTAATTTACATTTTTTATGTTATCAAAAATATCATAAAAATACCCTTAAAAGTTGCTAGAAAAGTAAAAAACAAGCAGATGTCAAAAATTTTAAGTCTGTATTATTTTTTTTTTCGGTTTTAGAAAATAATTCTTAAAAATACTCAAAGCGTTGCTTACAGCTTCATCAGAAAGCCTATTTTTTATTTTCATATTATTCATGTTATCGAAAACACCTGTTGCGCTTTTACCGAAAGTGAACGAATAGTTAGAAATTCGTTAGCCAAGTATTCAGCATTTTGAGTTTTTTTTATCGTTTTTTTTTTTTCTTAATTTCTCGGTATCCCGCAAAAAAATCCCGAGAAAGCGGAAAATAATACTCCTGAGAATTAGCGGCACGGGATTTCCCCGAAAAAAAACTCTGCTACTAATTATAATTTTGTTATTGCACACAGAAATAGTGTAACATTGTTTTAAATGTACCCAACATAACATAAACTCTGCTCTAGTGACTTGAAAACCTAGTTATTATACAAATTACTTTATGGAATCTGCTATTAATCACTTCAAAAACAAAGTGTATATTTGATGTGGAAGAAACCCCATGTTTTTAGAAGTGACTCATACAAAGTGACACTTTTGTTTTATTAAAAAATATATAACCATAAATATTTAAAAAATTCTAAACATTCTGATATCAGTTATTATTAATTTCAGTAAAATTTTGTAAAAAAAAAAATTTGAACGTAACACAATTTATGATGATAACACTCATCAAAAGTGTGAAATACATATAAATGACGAACAATTTTTTTATTTTGTATAACTATAAGGAAGAGTTTTTTTTTTTCAAATGTTAAAGAAACTGTTTGTATTTAGATAGCTTTAGAACATTGTTTTTGGTTTTCAAAATAACGTTCATTATTTTTCATTAAAAGATAAAAATGTTCAAAATGTGAATATTTAAACAATAGGTTTTATTGTTTATAGATATTTTAAGATCTAGATCATGTTATAACGATGTCTGTTTAAAAGAAATAAAATACACCATTTCAAATACAAACGTTAAAGTTAAACCAACCTCTGAAAACGTTAAACTGTAAAAATTTGTAATACTTTTGTTAAGCAAATGAAACATTTTTATGTCAGAAGAAGTCCAAGGTCCTGCACTTGGACCCAGATTATTAGAAAATGCAATTTTTTGGCATAATAAAAAAAAAATTGAGATTTATCGCATATTTTTAGGTTTTTTAGAGCATATTTAAATTTTTTTAGTACATGAAAATCTCATCCCTAGTCATAAATTATCAGGGCTAAAAATTTTTAATTTTTGAAAAAAAAAAAAATCTTTCCAAAAAATTACACATTTTTAATCATAAGGGTCACGTTGATCAATGGTTTCCAATTTATAATTAGCCTTCGTTTCTTTTAAAAAAACATCTTAAAACAGCATTAAATTATCTACAGTTTCAAAATTACTCCCTCTTTTTGTTGTTCTTTCTCCTCGTAAATTTTTATCATCATGGTTCATCAACTTGCTAAATAATTAAATGCTTCTTTATTTATTAAATTTTCCGTTTCCTCCTAACAATACTATTGTAGTTTGTCTCATCATCAATTAATGCCGTCGATTTGTAGAATGTTTGTAGTATTTAAAAGTGGTTTTTACATTGTATTTGTACAATAAGCCGGATCGAGATTTTGACTTTGTGGTGTCTTCTTTGTATTCCCCTTTTAAATAAAATCTCTCAAATCTTGAAGAAAGGTAGAGAGGTCTGCAATTGGGTATTCTTCGATTTTAATGAAACTCAACATTGTTAAAGTGGACAAAAATTATTAACCCAATACTTTTTTAAGTAAAACAATCTCATATTACCCAACCCAATACTTTTTTAAGTAAAACGATCTCATATTTTTTTTAATGCAAAAAAAATTAAATCGAAGAATTTGTTTGAAAAATAACACTGGCCAACATTTGTGAAATTTTTGGGTACGTCTGGGATCTGCCCACTCGTTTTCAATTAACCTTTTAATGCTGCTTAAGTATTTGTTTTCCTAATTTTTCCATTACGTCAGGTTAAAAAAAAAAAATAAGGTCAAAGTTTACAAAAAAACGGGTTTTTCGACATTTTAACTTTTTTTTAATAACTTTTTTGTAAGTGTATGTGATCTGACCAAAAGTTTGAAAATACCCATTCGGTGTTGATTCTGAACCTGGTTTCCAAATTTTTCTATCACGTCAGATTTTGAATCAGATTTTTCGAATCTAAAAGAAAAACCTTTCGAATCGAATGACGAATAAGTACAAAATTTTGGTCTTAAAAGTGTTCGAATTCGAACAGTTTTTTTCTAATCGAAATACGCAGTAACACCCCCTAATTTTAAATTTAAAAAAAATTGTTTTTGTACATTTTTGAGTGCTTTTTGTAAAATTTTTGGATACGCCTTAGTTTTTTATTAATTTTTCAATGCTGATTTCGAATCTGGTAACCTCAAACAAAATATAGCGATATAATATACTGAAGTTTATTACATATATGTTTGAAAGGCGTTGAAAATAAGTCAAAAAAGTAGTAAATGTATTGTATTTCTAGTAAAATATAAATACAAAATCACAAACCTTTACATAAAATTTTTAAAATAAATTTTAATCCGGTCTTTTGTAAAACTAACAAGTAAATAAAATAAATATAATCCCATCAAATAATTTTAATATGCTAATTTTTTTTATTATTTGTTTATTTATAAATTGATTAGACTCTAAATCCAATTCACCCCAGTTTTTAATCCAAATCCAAATTTTATCATCAGCAAACTTATTTTTGCTGATTTTGATCCAAATCGTACCTTAAATAAAACAAATTTAAATTTTGCAACTACAGCGCCACATATCTGTGTTAAACTTTAGAGAAACCTTCCTCCAGACTAAACTAAAATACATATTGTTCAAGTTTCGTGTCAATCGGTTCAGCGTTTCTTGAGTTTTACAACTACCTACACAAAACAAAAGTTTTTTATATTATGGTGCTTTCTGGAAAAAAGTGTGCCTTTTTTGCATTTTGCCCAAAAATTATGTTTTTGTGTTCTTTTCTAAAAAAATGTCAACCCTTATAAATTATGTCGTGTTTTTTTTCTAAAAATGTCTGCCATATAAAGTGCAAAAAAGTTGCACTTTTTGTCCCGTAAAAAATCACGGGGTTGAAATTGCCTTATACAACAGCTGTCATTTTCTGTGTCGTTTTCTAAAATCAGCTGTTAAAAAAAAATTAAGGGCAAAATATTGCTGTATGTTGTGTTCTATTCCAGTCAATAAAGGTGTGAGTTAAATATTTTAATAATGTATACCCTAAAAAGGCAAACACTTTTTTAAGAAAAGAAACACCATTAGATTATGGCCAAAAAATTCATGCACGAAACCGTTAAAGATGTGTAGGTATACAATTGTGGTAAAAGGGTTCAGTGAAATGAGCAGAACATCAGGAGGTTAGATGCAGTTAAAATTTAATTAGGAAAAACTATTTTTGTACCCTTTAAATAAAGTATGGGGTTATAGTCCCTTTGTCATTTCGGGTGTAACGCATCGAGATATTGGTCGAGGACCCCTAAAGTATATATATTATTGATCCATGATCGATTCCGATTTTAAATTTTTTTTGTATTTCTGTAAAACATATGATACATTTTTATGCTAGAAGAAATTTAAAGTTCTCCACTTGGACCCAGTGGGGAGCCCCTTTTGTGGGTGTGGATACAAAAAAACAACACAAATATATTTATATGAGGGGGTTAGAGCACAAGGGGTTCAAGTGCCTTATATTTAATAATGAGAAAAAAGAGGTTAAAGTTATCTAGAATATTATTTTTTAGTTAATAGAAATCCTGAGATATATTTTAATCTAACAAGTCAAAAAAATACCATCTTTTGCAAATGCAAGAACCCAAAAATTGCCTTTGAAGTAAGTAAGTCGCACTTATACCCCTTGTGCTCTAACTTTTTATATAAATTTCTAAATTTATGAAAAAAATGTTAGTTATACGTAAAAGAAAAACCACATTTTATTACGAAAATCTTTAATGGTTCTTTGTTTCATTTTTTAATTGTCATAATTAGATTCCACGACATCATCGGCAAAGACTAAATACAGACTCGACAGTAGAGTTTTATAAGAAAAATGGCGAAAAACTAAGCGATTTTAGGAGAAAACAGAGCGGTTTTAGTCGGTTTTACGCTAACATGGCAACACTTTCTACGACTTAGGAGTGAGTGAAACAACAAAAACCGATCTGGCATCCATTTTTCTTATGGCGCGTTATATCAGTTTTCTCTTTCTAACCTAATTCGTAGAATAATTTGAAAATATTAACCATATGGTTAAAGAATACTTTTTTGACACCTGTCACTTATGTCGAGTCTGTATTAGTCTGTGTCATCGGGCTCATCTTCATTAGGGTGTCCCGCCAAATCTAAACTTTTGAATTTCGTGCCGTAATACCTGCCGAACGATGACCACGGAGTAGCTAATTGTGGGAAAATACATGAAAAATGTTTGCGAGGTCATTTTTAGTTTAGTCGGCAACCAGCGGTCAAAGTTTAAAAAAATTACGTTTTTGGACCAAAATTCATATCAAAATTATTTTACCAAATCTGGCTCAAAAATAAGGAACTTTTGTGTACTTTATTAGAAAAATTCCAAAATAGTGATTTTGGTCCACAGATGCTGATTTTCAAACATAAAAAATATTTTTTAACCAAATTTGTCTTAAAAGTCGAAAAATGTTGAGTAGTTTATGTAAAAAATATATAAAATATAAGAACACGATTTTGGTTCAAAAATGGTGATTAGCATCTGTGGACCAAAATCTTTGATCACTAAAACTAAAATCGTGTTTTTTACATTTTTTTAATATATAACATGCTTTACATTTTCAAAGTTTTGAGACCAATTTGGATAAAAAAAAATAATTTTTATGTTCAAAAATCAGCATCTGTGGACCAACATTTTTTTTGTATTTTTTTTTTATATTTTTCCTATTAAGTACGCAACAATTCCTAATTTTTAAGCCGGATTTGTTGAAAAAATTTGGACATGAATTTTGATCGAAAAACCCCATTTTTTTTAAATTTTGACCGCTGGTTACCGACCTAAGATGTTCTTGCTAAATTTTATTACTATTAATACACGAACTTCTAGGATTTCAACCACTTTGTCCACGTAAAAAATTAAATTTTAATAATTGCTTGGAGCACAAGGGGTTTAAGTGCTCATATACCCCTTGTGCTCCAAGCAAAACAGGTATTTTAGTAACAAGAGCTAAAAATTGTCGCCATATCTCGCTAACGAATAAGAATTTTGCTCTTGTGCTCTAAACTTCTGTGAACTTCACCTACTAATTCCATATGTTAACTCAATTTTTTTAAAAAAGTCACTTGAACCCCTTGTGTTTTGAGCCCCTCATATATAATTATAAAAAACGAATTTTTTTACATGTTTCTTGTTTGTTAAAAAAAATGAAACACTTTTATGCTAGAACAAGTTCAAGTCCTGGCTCCGAGGGCGTGGATACAAAAAATAATATAAAATTTTATTATTTAAACCTATATATCATAATAAATAAATTTATTAACATTTATCACGAGGGGGAAAGTGCCCCACGTCCCTCCAAAAATATTCTTCGATTTACAACCTGATATTAATTAATTATAATTCCTGATATATTTTATACAATTTTTAAGTTCATTAAAACTTATTTATTAGTACATACTAAAAACCCGTTTAAATAATAATAAAATTAAATCCATTTTTATTAAATATATTTTCAGTTGTACTAATTGGTGATTCTGGCGTCGGAAAAAGTAACCTGCTTTCACGTTTTACGCGCAATGAATTTAATTTGGAATCGAAATCAACGATTGGTGTGGAGTTTGCCACACGTAGTATAGAGGTAACTATATAAGGGCAAAAGCATGAATACAAAAAAAAAACAAAGAGAGTAGATGAGGATGAACGCGAAGAGGACGAAAAAATAAAAGAAGGTTATAGGGAGATGGATATATAGTGGGGGTATTGATTTTTTTTAAATAAAACAAAATATAAAAAAAAAAAACTATAAATTTAAATTCGACACTTTATAGTTTTTGTTTTGTCTTAACAATTAACGAGAGAGAGTGAGGCATACATCAACAAGCAAAGGTTATCCAAAGTAATTGTTTAGGTCAGGGATATAATTAGCAACAAAACAAAAACTACACCATTTTCAAATTTAATTTAGAAAGTTTTAGTTTATTAGAACTTTATTGTAAAATTTTGATTTGAGACTCTTAAACCAGATAACGGTTAAGCGGTTCAAAAGTAATGAGCGAAAATGTAAGAACGCCTCCAAAATGTTGGTTTATTCCACATAACCTAAAAAAAATGCTTTAATCCGGCCGCGAAAAAATATATACATATATTCATCCATGATCGATTCTTAGCATTTTAGCATTGTCCGTCCATCCGTCTGTGAAAAGCCTGATGGAGTCAAAACCAAAAGAGATAAAACCTGAAGTTTGACATGTCCGTCGTCCAAACGTTGAAATCATGATACAGTCGCAATCATAAATATATATGGCTACCCGAGTAAAAATAATTTAATATGATCTTATATACTTTTATATTGTCATATTATTTCATATATAATCATGTGTGACACTATGTCTTGCGAGATAAATTTATATAATAAATTTTGATGTGCGATTTTTTTAAGATATCGCCATACATAACTTTATGTTGTAACATCTGGTCCCATGCATCATTGGAAATTTCTAAGTGTTTTATATAAAATTTTATATGCCTCCATTATTTTTTAATTTTTCTAAGTTTTTTCCAAGAACATATTTTTATCGAAAATATTTGCAACGTGTTTTATATAAAATTTTATATGACTCCATCTTAAAATTTGTTTCTAAGTTTTTTTCAAGGAACATTTTTTTTAACGCGAATATTTTTTAAGTGTTTTATATAAAATTATATAGACTCCATTTTTTTGAATTTTTCTAAGTTTTTCCAAGGACAAACTTTTCATGAGAATATTTTCTAAGTGGTTTATATAAAATTTAACATGACTCCATTTTTTAAAATTTTTCTAAGTTTTTTTCAAGAACAACTAATTTTTATTATTTTAATTTTTCAACTTTTTATTAAAAACAAAAAAAAACATCCGATTTATAAAATTGTATAAAATTTAATATAATTGGATATAATTTTATATCATTGGATTAGACCAAAACTCGTATCGAAGTCGATATAAAGTTATAAAAACTAATATTATTGTATAATATTCGATCAAATCTTATGAAACCATTTTTCGTATAAGATTATATCAAAATAGACACGAACCCATATTAAATTATATATTGCGTCATATCATTTTTTTTACTCGGGTAATATTTAAGGGCTCTGTTCTGTCTTTCAGAACTTTTCACTTTTCAATTCACATTAAATTTTCCAAATTACATGAAACTTTATTATTACAACTAAACTTTATTTATGTGAAACAAAACAAAATAAAAAATCGGAAGTAAAATCGGGAAAACCAAAAAATTTTAAAATTTTCAGTTTCACATTTTTTATGTGAATTACTTTTTTTGGAACAGCGGCCTAAAACCCAAGATTCTTTTAAACCAAGGAAGAAACCTATTGCAATTTGGGAAAAACGTTCATTGTTAAAACCTAGCCCCCAATCAAATGTCCACTTTAAATTTAACTAAAATGATTCTAATAACCATATAGTTCCCCTTTTAGAAAATTTTGCAGTAAAAATATGGATATTCACAAATTATCATTCCAAATTATAAAGGAATCGAACTAGTTCTACTTGTTGTTGAACGTGGACTTCAGCCTCATACATAATTTCGCCGGTTATTTGGTCAATCGGTCTATTGGAAACAAAAGAAGCCTATTTTACTGAAATTTATTTTACTAACAAAATATAGACCTAATAGGTACATGTATGAACTTGGGACCAATTTTTCGTAAAACACGGATGTAGGGTATTATATGGTCGGTCTTGACCGGGTTTTTCTTTCACATATTTTTTTAAACATAATTTTTCCAGCAAACATTTTTTCACCAAATTTTTTTTTCGATTTTTTTTTCCTCATTTAAATTTTTTTATTTTTTTTTTTTGTTTAAATAAAGTTTTTAGCAATAACCCTTTTACATTGTGGAAGGTATCATCAATACGTTCGGCATGACCGAATTTAACTTTTTTCCTTGTTTTTTTTTTTAAATAAAACTGAAAATGGTGTAATAAAAATTATAAAGGAATGTTGTTAAAGGATTTTTTTTGTAGTTGTTGCCTTTTAAATGACACCATTGACATTTTGTTAATTTGGATAAAAGGTTTAAATTTATGAACAATGAAAAAAAGAAAATGCAAACAATTGGGACAACACCTTAATTTCGACTAATTTCTTTTTTTTTCTTATTTTTATTCTCAAAACAAATGAACAAACAACAAGGTTGATGGTAAAACAATTAAGGCTCAGATATGGGATACAGCTGGCCAGGAACGTTATCGTGCTATTACTTCAGCTTATTATCGTGGCGCTGTTGGTGCTTTGCTTGTATATGATATTGCTAAGCATTTGACATACGAGAATGTTGAAAGATGGTTACGGGAGTTACGCGATCATGCCGATCAAAACATTGTCATTATGTTAGTGGGCAATAAATCGGATCTAAGACATTTAAGATCTGTACCCACGGATGAGGCTAAACTATTTGCCGAACGTAATGGTTTAAGTTTCATTGAAACTTCAGCGCTAGATTCTACTAATGTTGAAACTGCATTCCAGAATATACTCACAGGTAAGTGCAATTCATGTAAATTTGGTATTTAAATACATAAAGTCAGAAAAATTTAATTCTATACATAAACATATTTAAATTTTAAAATATTTTTCCATAGAAACCTAATTTTACATCTTAATTCTGATGGAATTAAAATCACATAACCTATGCGAAATATAATAGTCTGAAAGCAACTGTAAAACACATACATACAGTGGGCGACAATACATTGGAAATTTTTTTATAGTAGATGAAATTTGTTAAAGACAAAGTTAACAATACTAAACGTTATTATTATTAAACGAGTATTATTTTAAAAGATGTTATGTAGGTAATTTATCAAGCTTTAATTTAAGCTTAATAGCGCCCAGATTGAGTAAATAATGAATGTACGAGGGTCGATGTGGAAAATGAAATAATTTATAGACATTTTTCAGAACATTTTTAAAAAATATTTCTAAGGGCCGATAACACAAACGAACTAACCGGAAGATAAATTGGGTTTAGTGCTAACCGAAGGTTATAGATGTCAAATTTGTATAGGACTAACCGGAGGTTACGTTAACTTTTATTTAACTGGATATTGTGTTAACCGCACTAAGTCGATTTTTTTACAAGTTAAAACATTAGAAATTTAAAAAAAAGTCCAATAGTTTTTATTCAGTGACCAAATAATTTTTCCAACAACCCAAACAAATAGTGGAATTTTTTAAGTACATCTTTTTAAATAATACTTCGTTTGATAATTATAACGTTTAGTATTGTTATCTTTGTCTTTAAGAAATTTCATCTACTAATCATTCATCCACTGCATCACAGATTCACAGACCGAAATTCAAAATGGTTTGGCAATTGCAGTTGTGCAATGCATCCTGTTGATTTCCGAGGAACTCCTTTGTGTATAATTTTTTTTTTTTACTTTGAGCCAACACTCAAGGGATGCCCCTTACTAATGCAATGCATTGTGTTGGTATTAGGAAAATAGGTTATGAGGAGAAGGAAAGAGGGAGTAGTGTTTGTGGACATTTAATTTAAATTTTTCTAAATTATATCCGACTGGAAAGACTTCTGCCGGGAGTTTATTCCACATACGGCTGGTTCGACCGAGAAACGAATTTTCTCTGTAATGCGTTGTGCGAGACATTGGACAGTCAACAACGAACGGATGTGATCTGCTGGAAAGGCGAGTACTACGGCCATGCACCCGCGTCACAGGGATGAGTTCTCCCATTTCAGCTGAACACTTACCGTGGTAATATCGATAGAACAATGACGCACAACCCACATTCCGACGATGCTCCAATGAGTCAATAGAGTTGGATACCCTACTGTCATTGATTAGCTTCAACGCACTCCTTTGCACCCGATCCAGAAGCTTCAAGATAGACCTTGAAGCACCTGCCCAGATATGGGAGTTGTATTCCATTTTCGGTTTTACAGTTTGTAATTATAACCTATTTACATAAATCCACGATTAAACTTAAAGTTTTGATCCAAATTTAAGAACGTGTTGAGCCAAAATTGCGCTTCCCGTCTCGATTAAATTTTACAAATTTATTTATTATTTAAATATCGGTCAAGGACCCCGTAAAATATATATATTATTGATCGATTCTAAGACATTCTATGATTGCCCGTCGTTCAGTATTTAACACCTATGCAATCTAAAATGAAAGAGGTAGACTCCTAAAATTTGTAAGAATATGTCTTATGAATAGGGTGTTCAGTCGATTAATTCTTGTTCGATTAATCGAAAAATTTTAGACGAATAATTGTTCGATTAATTTAAAATTGCTAATTTCGATTAAAGGATTAATCGAAGAATTTATGCCGATTAATCGAATAATAATAATATATGTTTTTTCTGGAAATATGTATAATTTTTTAAAATTTTTAAGTCCAATAAACAAACCAAAAGTATGTTACCGTTGGAATTAAAAAAACACAGCCATGTTTACTTGAGTGGTCGTTATTTTAAATTTGTTTTCTGATTTTCGCTGCTCCTGAAGCTTGGATTTGTTAAACGAAATAAATAAGTACCTGATAAAATTTTGGGCCAAAGCGGTAAACGGTCATACAGTTAAAATCGGTCAAAGTTTCGAGTTTTCGGCAAAAACAGACTAATTTAAAAAAAATAAATAAAATTTAAAATTTCCCAAATGTAGTCAGATAATAAATATATTTTTTTGTGATATCGGTAATCCAATAAATTTATCAAAAAATTGTTTTTGAATTCTACATAAATCTCTAAAATGATTTTTTTTTTAATTTTCTCAAACAAATTAGCAGAAAACTTAAATTTTGATACATGTTGAAATGATTTTAGTTTTGTTTTTTTTTTTGTTGTTAATAAAATGTTTAAATACTTGTAATTAATGTTGTTTATTTACTCAAGTACCAATTTTTTCTAAATTTGTCGAAAAAAATCTTGTAATTTAGATAATTTCTGAATTTGTAATTATTCGATTAATCGAACAATTTCAAAATTTTTTTCGTTTAATCGAATAATTTCAAAATGGCAAATATCGATTAATCGTTTAATCGAACAATTAAAAAACCCGATTAATTGAACACCCTACTTATGAACAAAGGCAGGTTAAGTTTGAAAATGGACAAAATCGGAACAGGGAAAAAAGTTTCCCATTGAAAAAATAAATCAAACACTGAAAAACTCAAATTTGTTCAATTTTTTTTTGTTAATTCTTTTACTTGAATACCTTATTTACTTGAATAGTGTCTATAACTCTAAATATTTGATTTAAAATTTGTTATTGAAACTGGGTTTCCATTAAAAAATGCCGGTACATAGAAAATGTAATAATTGCGTGTTCTCTTCTCAAACGCTGAGTTTTAAAGATATTGATACACTCATAGAAATATCTTAGTAGAAAAATTAGTAAACCCATTGTAGATCAAGTTTTACAGAATATTGCCGTATTCAACAAAAATTAATGTTGATATCGTTGAATAATCAGTAAATTTGAATCAACTATTTACAACGCTTATACAGAATTCAATAGATAAAACCAAAAAAAGAAAAAACAACCCTGTTCGTTCAATTTTGTATTATCAAGTTGGTAGCAATGCATTGCAATATGAAATTTGTTTGTCTCTTATAAAATTATTTTATGTGTTTGTTTCTTATAAAAATATTTAAGATTATAAAAATAAATAAAAATAGGATCTGATGATCAGATTCTGATCTGTAAATATTTGGTAAGTAATAAAATACATTGGTTACTTTATGTATTCATACTATATTATAATTTTTTTGTTTTTTTTAAGGTTTTTGATTTGGTGTCATTAGAAAACTGGAGAATGGCTTACGAGTGCATAACATAAATAAACGAAGTGTGTGTGAAAATCTTGTTTAAATATTGCAGCTTAAAAAAGCCGGTGATAATTCTAAAAAATATTGTGATTTATACTTAATAAAATAATATTTACAAATAACAACAAGCTTTTTTTTTAAATAAAATTTCTTATATCAACAAAAATATGAGTTGAGTTTACAAAAATACGAGTTGATTTACGAAAAAACGAGTTGATCAACTTTTACAAAAACTGACAACAATTTTTATTGAAATCAACATAAATATTTGTAGGGTCAAAATCAACAATGATTTCTGTTGAATTTACAGCGATTTTCTTTGGGAATACAATGATTTTTGGTTGAGTGTACTTGTTTTTGACACGATGTAAAGCATTATATAACGAAAAGAGTTACGACACTATTCAAGTAAATTAGCGATTTGAATGCAATTATTAGTGTCCGACCGAATACACCTTTTTTGGCCAAAGCCGAATATTCGGCCAAATTTTCACTATTCGGCCAAACCGAAGCCGAATATTAAAAAAAAAATGTTTTTAGTTGCAAAAACACTTAGTAAAATGTGTTTGTGGCTTACTAATGTGATTCAAAGTTAGTTTAGTGTGTTTTTCAACACGTGTGCACAAATATTATACAATTATTCGCTATTCGGCCTATTCGGCCAAAATTGTGGCCGAAGACGAATAGTGGCCGAATAGTGCTTTTTGGCCGAAGCCGAATATTCGGTCGGACACGAGCAATTATTAATGATATTTTTTTTTTTGGTAAAAGTGAATAAAGCCAAGTATTTTCTGGAAAAAAATTTAATTTTTTTTTTCATATGTTCTAAATTTTCCGATGTTCAAGTCAAAAAAGAAACCCAAACATATAGTCCCAAATGTAAGGAAGGGTATAATTTCAAAAAAGAATTTCTACAGATTCTGATTGACCATTTTTTTTTATTTTATCAAATTCAAAACTTTAAATATTGTTTAACAAAATACACTTACATACATTTCTTAAACACTTTCTACATCACAAACATGATCTGACTTTCACATTTTTTAAAAAAAAGTTAACAAATTGAATAATCTTTATATTGTTTCTACTTCCTCTTTCACAGAAATTTATCGCATTGTTTCTCAAAAACAAATACGTGATCCTCCAGAGGGTGATGTTATTCGTCCTGGTCCTAATGAACCCATTGATATTAAGCCGACTGTTACTAATGATGTACGCAAACAATGCTGTCAGTGACCGCCTTATAGCTGCCCCCACAATTATAACACCTTTATAATTCAACAACACGCTAAAAGCCCATGTTATCCTTTAAATATAATTTCCATTACTTTTCTCTAAGAAGCAGTTATTAAGTGTGTGTGTGACAACAAAAAACCCCCCAATTAAATCTAAAGCATTCAAAAAACCATCCGCAGGATGCTTTTAAAAGTAAAACGAAAGCAAACAATAACTGAAAAAAGCTTCAATTTCAAAAATGATTTTTTTCATTCTTTCAATATTTAAAATGATTTCTCTTTTCCCTTTTCTCCTCAATTAAAGTAAAATAAATTTATCTAAAAACAAAAAAGATAGCAAACTTTCCCTTAAACTATAAAAATTACAACAACAACAAATCAAAAAACCGATTAAAATTAATGAATATGTAATATGATTTTCAAATCATTAATGAATCCCTTATGTTTGCTTTTTTAGTTTCCATTTTTTAACTTTAAACAAAACAAAATAATTTTTCCAGTATATTTTTTCTTCTTCATTTTCGGTATTTTTATATTTAATTTGCTTGCAAAATTATTTTTTTTTAAAAACTTTTTTTTAGTTTGCCTCTTAATACATTTTTTTATATATAAATTTAATATTTTTACATTTTAAATTTATAAAAACAACAAAAAAGAAATAAGAAATTTAAAAAGCAAAAATATATAATATTTAATTAAAAGTAAAAGTATATATATATTTGCGCGTAATTTAAAGAAAAACAACAAAATAAAATTTAAATATAATTTCAAATGAAATAAAACCATAAATACCAGAAATTATTTTAAAAAATAAATTGTTTATAATTCTGGGTAAGTAGATAGTTATAATTTTTACAATTATAACGAGTTTTAATTAAATGCATGAAATATTTATTTTCTGATCCCTAGAATATCTTGTAGCATTTTTCTACTACATTTATTTTCATTTAAAGGTTTTGGTTTTTATTTCTTACTCTACATACTTTAATAATGACGTTATTCACGTCAGAAGTTTTTACCCTTGCAAAGTACAAAATGCACCATTTATTACAAAAAACGCACATAAAACTATTTTTTGCATAACATGTGTTTGTTGTAAAAATTTCTCAATTTTGCAAGGGTAAAATTTACTTACGTGAATACCACTAATATTTTAATTTTCTTTTCATCTTCTTTTATATTTACATTGTTGTTTTCTATTTTCAGCGTTGGACTAATTAATAGGGACACTTAATACCATGTTCTCACGTACAGCTAAAGGCCGTTTGTCACGATTATACTGAGTCGTATGATTTTGTTAAACCAAAATAAAATGAAATTTGGTCTGACTGTCAATCAAACCAAAAAATATTTTCGATACATTGCTCTTTGCACCCATCACATTTCAAATAAGTTTCGAATCGAAATACGCGGTAACCCCCCTGATAAAATGAAAAGTCGCAGCTTTTAGAAATATTTCTAAAAATGACGAGTATTATACGACTGTCAAAATTTCTTCCGTATTACCGTCCGTGTCGTTACATGTCGCATGTACACGATAACATTTTTGAATTCTATACGATTTTTTGACAGATCATTTTACTGAGTCTTATCGTGACAAACGGCCTTAAAAACCATTTTTAGCAACAATATTTTTAGCACTTTCTTTATTCTATTACAGTCAGGGTATTCACTTCAGAAATGTTTGACCCTTGCAAAAGTGCAATATTGCAACTTTTTTTTTTTAAATGTTTAATAAAATTTTTATTTTTCTATTACCTTTTATATGATGCGCCGTTGCAAGAAAATATTCGCAATTTATTTTAATAGTAATACAATTGATTCTATTCCCAAAGAAACAAGCAAATAAATTTGCAATTTGGACATTGCGCAATTTTGCAGGACTAAAATTTCTGACGTGAATTCCATTAGTATATTGACAGAAAATGTTGCTAAAGAACGGTTTTTAGCTGTACGTGAGAACAGGGTATAGCATTTAAATTCAAAAGGGCGAAATAGAGTATTATTAGAAATAAAAAGTGCTATGTAGTTAATTAAGATTTTTCTGCGTCTAATCTGGACTAGATTGTTTAAATAATGAGTATGTCACGAGGTTCGAAATGGAAAATTAAATTTTTTTAATACTACTATATTTTTTTGTATGCACTGGTTTCTCAATATAGCTCGATTTTTTTAATTAAATGTTTTGTATTTTTAGTAGTAATCTAGTTGTACAGTTATAGTAATCATACAACTTTTTTTACCGACCAACAAAAAAGTAACATAGCAGGATTATGTTGTCAGAAAAACCGTGTTTTAAACCGTTTTTATTTTTCCTGTGTTAACAAAAAAGGCAGAAATCCAGGTTTTTGTAACAACACAAATCACTGCTGACAAACTGCTGAAATGTCATTGGAGACATTTGGAAAATTTGAATGAAGATATCAGCAATTTCATAAAGGGAGAGTCAGCAGTGATCTTATTTTGCCAACTGGGCTGAGCTATAAATATTGAGAAACCAGTATTTTAAAAATTTATTAAAATTTCATTTTCCAGTTTGACCTTCGTATAATACTTAACCCTCTAATGCATAAGGCCGCTTTTAGGCAGACCTGTGGATTTGGTTGTAATTTTTGAACGGCATCACTTACAAACAAGAGAATGGTCGATTTTGAAAGCTAACATTGCACAGTTTTATATTGTGTTTTTCTTTATTACCTAATTTCTTTTGTTTATAAAAATGCGAAAAGTGAATTTGAAAACAAAAGAAAGTACGTAATGAAAAAGAGCACAATATAAATCAGTGTAATGTTAGCTTTCAAAATCGACCACTCCCTTGTTTGTAATTGATGCCGTTCAAAAGTTACAATCAAATCCACAGGGCCGCATAATAGCGGCCTTATGCATTAGAGGGTTAATATTTACGTAATCTGATCCAGATTAGACCCAAATAAAGCTAATAATTTTATTTTTTTGTAATACTCGGTTTGAAGATAGTAGGTGTCCTTATTATTTCGAGTCCCTATTAAATTTTACAACCCTGCATCTCTATGTATCTTTAATTGTCATTGATTGTTGAGTTTTCCATGTCGTTGTCTTTTATAAATTTTGTTTTACTGAAGTATTTTTTTTTTTCTATTTTAATATATTCCATTTTAAGTTATTTATTATTTGTTTCAGCTTAAAGTCAGCAACATTCCTAATAACCAGGGGGCAAATTATGTTACTTGATAATCGTCAAATCGTATCATTAGCTCATTATTTCATTACATTCAATAATAGCTGATACGATTTGACGACTATCAAGTTACATAATTACCCCGCTGAGCCTACTGTCTAAACCGGGTAGACCGGGTTTGGTCTACCCGTGTAGCCCAGCTTTGAAGTCCGGGTACACCGGACAACCCGTGCAGCTTAAAGACTGTTCTACCCGGGTAGACCTACTTGGGACATGAGCATTGAAGCATTCCTTTTTTTATATAAATGCCAATGAAATAACCGGCATTGGGATTGTTTTTTTTTCATACAAAAGTAATGGCAGGTCCCAAATATGGTTCTAACCACATTTTCTTAAAATTTTTGTTCTATTACCTAAATAAAACAGTATGTTTTGGAACAGCATTTATGTCTACAGTAATCTCTAAAAATTTGGAGTCATTTAGAACGGTATTTAAAAGGTGCCGTTCTACTACCCGAAAAATATCGTGGCATTTTCATTGAAATACGGGAAAAACATTAATGATTTCTAAGATATAGATAAAAGTATATATATTTATGATCAGTGATCGATTCTAAGACATTCTAGCGATGTCCGCCTGTCTGTCCGTCCGTCTGTTAACACGATGCATTCCAAAATAACATGTTCCTAGGGAGGTTAAGTTCGTAAATGAGCAAAATCGGACCAGGGGGAAAAAGTTCCCCCCTGAATAACTAAAGCAACCTCTGAAAAACACCATTTATTTACATGATTTTTTTGTGTTTTTGTTTAACAAATGCAACATTTTTATGCTAAAAGATGTCTAAAGTCCGGCATTCAAACCCAGGGGATTAGAAAATATCGTTTTTTTGGTTCGCCTAGACCCCCCCCCCCCCCTATTTGTGGGCGTTGATTAATTTTTTTTTTAATAATAATTTTGTATATCATTAGCGCAAAAAGCATACTAATGAATTTTTAAACATATATATCGAGGGGAAATTTGATCTCTAAAGACCACCCCCCTCCCCAAAACTAAAAAAAACGCCACTGCATTTTTTTTGCATATTGGAGGGTATAAAAGATTCGGCACAGCCGAATTTAACGCTCTTACTTGTTTTTTTTAAGTAAATGATAATTTTTGCCCAAAAAAATTTGATAATTTGATGCTTTTATCCATTTCTTTCTTTTTTTTATTCTATTTCACAGACATTTTTCCCATTGTGTCTCAAAAACAAAAACGTGACCCTCCAAAAATGCATGGTTCTAATGAAACAATGGTGTATCCGCCAAAATTATCTAATGATGATCGCAAACCCTGCTGTTTTAAAAGTTAAACAAAAAATTACTAAAAAAAAAGGTTTTAACTTTCAATTTCAAAAAATGTAATTCTATTTTTCTGTTTTCTTTAATTAAATTGTAATAAATATATTCAAAACAAAAATAACTATCACTTACAGCTTAAAACAGTTTCACAACTAAAATATTTAAATTTTCCCGTTTGTGCAATAAAAATCAAAAATTTGTATGACAACCCTACGATTTCGAGATTTTTAGTAGTAAATGTCATACCCTATTCACACGTACAGTTTTAAATCGTTTTTAGCAGCAATATTTTTAGCACTTTCATTATTTTATTACAGTATATTGACAGCAAATGCTAAAAATAATTGCTAAAAACGGTTAAAAACTAAGTGTGAATAGGGTATCAGTTTGCCAAATTTGCTTCTACCACACTAAAAAGCCCTAGACCATGAAAACCCCTTTTATTTTTCAAATTAACGGTTTAATAGAAACAGCTGTTATTATATGAACACAGCATCAATCCAAAAGAGAGCACAAAACTAATGAACACAACCAAATTTTTTGACATTTCACGTGTTATTTTTTTGTTTTGATCTAGTGTAAAAACACGCGGTTCACGGTTTATAAAAATTATTCCACTTTTTAAAAACTAAAAGAAAAATCGGTTTTGTTTAAATAAAAAATGGGTAAAATTAAGAAAAAACATCCCAAAAAACGTACAGCAGCGTTCAAAGGAAATGAACCAAATGAATTAGTGGAGGCGCCACATTCATTCATCATACACCGTGGTCTTTCCTGTCCCTACATTACAGATTTAACACTTGATTTTCGTAGAATTATGGAACCATTTACGGCCAGTGAACTTAAGGAGAAGAAAATGAATCGTATTAAAGATTTTGTAGCAGTCAGTAGTTTTTTTCATGTTTCTCATATGGGCATATTCAATAAGGCGGCTACGCAATTATCTTTTAAAGTTTTAAGATTGCCCAGAGGTCCAACGCTCACATTTAAAGTACATCAATTTACCTTAGCTAGAGATGTAATATCCGTGAATAAGAAACAATTTATCGATGAAGATATTTTTAAACATTCACCATTAGTGGTAATGAATAATTTTACAGGAGATGGTAAACATTTAAAACTTATGGCTCATACATTTCAAAATATGTTTCCGGCTATAAATTTAGCAGAGGTAAGTTTGGAAATGAAGACTTTATACAGAAGATTTTTGATTATATGTTTTTCACTTTAAAGGTCAATATTGCCACCATCAGGAGATGTGTTTTGTTTTCTTACAATCCCGAGACAAGTTTGGTAGAAATGCGTCACTATTCTATACAAGTTGTACCAGTGGGATTATCTAGAGGTGTCAAAAAATTGGTAATGGGTAAAATTCCCAATCTAGCTAAATGTGAAGATATAGCAGATTTCATCATGCAGTAAGTTTTAAGATTTTTATTAAAGGAAAAAATTATTCGATAAGAGTCTAGCGATTTCTTATTTTATAAAAAATAGTAACGTTTTGTGTAGTGGCAATTACCCCCCCCCCCCACATTAAAGGAATATCGAGGGCATATTCAAAACCCTCTATCTTCCATTTTCACGAAAATTACTTTGATGGCAAAATATTCAGTAAAACGGCCCTCATCTATGGTGAGGCTGCTGGTTGACATATGTGAACATAATTGAACACCAAATGGTGTTTAAACAAGTACGAACATATTTTTTGACAAAAAAAGAAAAAAATCGCGGATTTTTTTTTACCAAAAATTTATTTTTTCGCGGAATTTTTTTTTCAATTTTTTTTTTTTTTCAAAAGTAATTTTCTTTTAAAAAAGTTTTTTGCAATAATCTTTTTGAAATTGTGGAGGGTATCACTACATTCGGCAAGGCCGAATTTAACTTTTTTAGTTGTTTTTACTATTTTTACATAACATACTCAACAGTTTGTCAACTTTTGAGATGAATTCGGTAAAAAAATATTTTTTTTTCTTAAAAATCAGCACAATCAGTAATGAAAAAATTATTTAAAAAAAATAAATAAAATATTTAATTTTATTTTTAACCAAAATAATGTGCAGTGCCCGTGTAAAAAAATAATTATATCAAAACATATCTCCTTTGATGAAAACATATATGGATCATATCTAAATGGATATAATCAGATCTACTCCATATATATTCATATCTGCTTCAGATATGTTTTGATCCGTAAATTGAGTCTATCTGGCATATATGGCATATATGATCAGACATTTTCAGATATGTTCATATATGTAAAATTGTCAGATAGACTCAATTTACGGATCAAAACTTATCCGAAGCAGATTTGAATATATATGGAGTAGATCTGATTACATCTTTTTATATATAATCCATATATGTTTTTATCAAAGGAGATATGTTTTGATATAATTATATTTTTACACGGGTGAGTCAAAAAGTAAAAATATACTTCTGAATTTTTTTTTTTATTTTATTATAATGACTTAGGTAAGTTATTATAATTAAGTCCTTATTTTACATTTCGAAATCATGCTAAAGGTAATTGTTTATCATTACTAAGTAATGCGAATGGTAATGATCTGCCATTACCAAGTTTTTGCTGGGTAGGAAAAAAAATCTAAATCCGAAAAACTTTTGCCATTTTTTTTTTTAATTTTCGAGTAAAAAAATTCACAATAACAAATTTTTTGTTACTATTTTTTTGTACCGTTGAAAGTTTTTGACTGGGCACTTTTTCGATTGAACTTTCGATGCAGCTTCCAAATATGGTTTATAAATTTTTTAATCGCGGCTTGGTTTTGAGAAAATGTAAAACCCTCTATCTCATCATGTTAAGTCAAACCCCTATCATGCATAAAATCGTCAGTGTCACAAATTTTTTAAAACCAATTTTTGTGATCATAGTCTCTTTAAATAAATATTGTACAATATAGTAGTTTAAAATTTAAATACATACATACATTTAGAATATGATAAATATAAAGTTTCTTGGTTCTCCTAAAAATTGTTTTTTGAGATTAAAGGATATATTCAAAAATTTAATCCAAAATAATTTAATCTGAGGTTCAGATTCATATCTTGTATTATATTTACATTTTTTGCTTATTGTTTTCTTTTTATATCTTTTTACTTGTTTTTTAACTAGGGATGGTAATGCTTCAGAATCCGAAGCTGAAGATGATAAAAATTCTCAAGTTGTTTTGCCACAAACGCTGAAACGTAAGGGCAATTTAGAAAACAATAAATCTGCTGTACAATTATACGAAATTGGACCTCGAATGACTATGCAACTTATGAAGATTGAAGAAGGTTTACTAACAGGCGAAGTGCTATACCATGATCATATTATCAAGACAGAAGAGGAAAAAGAGCAACTAAGAAAAATGATTGAAAAGAAACAGAAGTTAAAGGAGCAACGTAAAAAACAACAGTCAGAAAATCGAGCAAAGAAATTAAAGGAATTAAAAATGAAAGATAGAAGTAATAATCAAAGCAATGGAGGAGGAGAGGGCAATGACGATAACCAATATAGTGATATAGAAGATGATGCTGAATACTATAAGGAAGAAGTGGGTGAGGAACCAGATGAAGAATTGTTTAAGTCCACCGAACCAGCGAGCAGAAAGAGACCAAATCTACCGCACAGCTTGAGAAATAATAAGAAACCTAGATTAGAGGATAAGAACTCAAAGAGAGACTTTAAAGATAAGAAAGATTTTAGAGATAAAAAAGATTTTAAAGTTAAAAAGAGACTTTAAGGACAAAAAAGATTTCAAAGTAAAGAGGGACTTTAAGGATAAAAAGGATTTCAAAGATAAGAAAGACTTCAGAGATAAAAAGGGCTTTAAAGATCGAAAAGGCTTCAAGGATAATAAGGGCTTCAAGGACAAAAGTGGTTTTAAAGATAAGAAAGGCTTCAAGAAGAATGGTTTCAAAGATAAAAAGTCCTTTAAATTTAACAAGAAAAAATAAGTGAGAATATTTTTAAGAAAATATTTTTGTAAATTTTTAGATTTTTTTTATTTTATAATAAATGCTAATCATAAATAAAATTGTATGAACGTCTAACCAAACATTTTTTGTACCATACCCTTATACTCGTCATTACTATTCTTCCAACTGTCTTTTATTTTTTGGTACAAAGTAGCAAAATCCTTTTTCCCTTTAAAATCTTCTACTTTTAATATAGTTTGTTGGGCCAATTCATATTCTTTCATGTGATAGTAAGCCATTGCTCGACGATATATACTTTTCTCGGATGGAGAATTCATGGTATCCACAAATTTCGTTTGATATATAACATCTTCATAGCGTTTTTCATTTAAAAGGCATGCCGCCAAATTGGTTTGTATTTGTATAAAGAGGTCTTGCATATCCTTGCCCGCAATACCATCATTTTTTTTAGTCAACTCTTCAAATTTTTTAAAGGAAATTAAACATTTGGCAGCCTTTACAAAATATTCGTGGGCAAATAATGGATATCTTTTAAACATTTTCACACCATTCTCTTTATATTTCAATGCTAAATCATACATTTCAGTTACTGTGAGCTTTTGTATTTGTTTAGATTCCTTAATATCTTTTAACATCAATTTTAAGTTAATAGACTCTTCAGACTTTTTAGATTTTATAGTACACTCAGCCAATTCTCCCATCATCATCTGCTGAACCAACATCTCTAGGTAGTAGTCTACTGGAGTTATAGCTGTACCCATTTCTATTATTTGATCTATATTCAATTTATCCTCATTTAAGTATTGTGTTTCTCTCTCATTGAGATTTTGTACTTGTTTCACCTGAACAACAACTTTGGCCACTTGATGAGGTTTCTCCACACTAGTGAATTCCAAATCAATGCATTTTTTGTGTAAGCCTTTTCGTTCGATTTGCCATTCGGTGCCAATATACCATTCCATTTTATGCACCATATTGAAGATTGTTTTTTGCAAAATAGTTATTAAATTCTCAATAGACTTATTTTTAAAGATTTTTTTTGTTTAATGTTTATTTTTTATAGTTTTACAAATTTCTAATTAGAATTCCTAAATATAAAATATGGCATCAACGAAAAAAATACAGCGCATTTAGTATGGCAGCGGGGTTAAATAAAATGTAAAATGCGCTGAACATACCCAACACCACGAGATAATACCCTATTCACATTACAGTTTTAAACCGTTTTTAGCAATTATTTTTATCATTTTCCGTCAATATACTGTAATAGAATAAAGAAAGTGCTAAAAATATTGCTGCTAAGAACGATTTAAAACTGTACGTGTGAATAGGGTATAAAATCAAGTTCGCACGTATAGCTAAAAATTGTTTTTGTCACCAATATTTTTAGCACTTTGTTTATTCTATTACAGTATATTGACAGAAAATGTAGCCAAAAATGGTTTTTAGCTGTAACCTGTCAGCTCCACCTTCCATAACAGTGTGTCTAGATTAGCAATCATCACTTCTATCATACGATTATTTTTAGCATTTTCTGTCAATATACTGTAATAGCATAAAGAAAGTGCTAAAACTATTGCTCCTAAAAACGGTTTTAAACTGTAATTGAGAATAGGGTATTAAATGGCATAATCATTTTGTTCAAAATTTTTTACATAAGCGTTTTGGCTAATACCCTATTCACACGTACAGTTTTAAATCGTTTTTAGCAGCAATATTTTTAGCACTTTCTTTATTCTATTACAGTGTATTGACAGAAAATGCTAAAAATAATTGCTAAAAACGATTTAAAACTGTACGTGTGAATAGGGTATTAAACCTTGTTCACGCGTACAGTTTTAAATCGTTTTTAGCAGCAATATTTTTAGCACTTTCTTTATTCTATTACAGTATATTGACAGAAAATGCTAAAAATAATTGCTAAAAACGGTTTAAAACTGTAAGTGTGAATAGGGTGTAATACCCTATTCACACGTACAGTTTTAAATCGTTTTTAGCAGCAATATTTTTAGCACTTTCTTTATTCTATTACAGTATATTGACAGAAAATGCTAAAAATAATTGCTAAAAACGGTTTAAAACTGTAAGTGTGAATAGGGTATAAATTACGAAAACTACTTCGTCGGTTGTAGTTTTAGCATATTTTTGGTAAAATTATGCCAGATTTTTGCTCACTCCGACACAGATTTTTTTTGCGTGTAGAATTAATACCCTATTCACACGTACAGTTTTATATCGTTTTAGCAGCAATATTTTTAGCACTTCTTTATTCTATTACAGTATATTGACAGAAAATGCTAAAAACAATTGCTAAAAACGGTTTAATACCCTATTCACACTAACAGTTTTAAACCGTTTTTAGCAATTATTTTTAGCATTTTCTGTCAATATACTGTAATAGAATAAAGTGCTACGAATATTGCTGCTAAAAACGATTTAAAACTGTACGTGTGAATAGGGTATAAAACTGTAATACCCTATTCACACTTACAGTTTTAAACCGTTTTTAGCAATTATTTTTAGCACTTTCTGTCAATATACTGTAATAGAACAAAAAAAGTGCTAAAAATATTGCTGCTAAAAACGATTTAAAACTGTACGTGTGAATAGGGTATAAGTGTGAATAGGGTATTAAACCGTTTTTAGCAGGAATATTTTTAGCACTTTCTTTATGCTATTACAGTAGAGTCCGACCGAATATTCGGTTTTGGTCTCGGTTTCGGCCGAATAATGGGGTTTCGGCCTCTATTCGGTATTCGGCAAAATTTTGGCCGAATATAAGCCGAAACCGAAACTTTTTAGTATTTTAAAAAATATGTAAAAAAGTCTCTAAATATTATAATTTCGTGTTCCAATTTACTTGTTTCAGTTCACTTGAACAAAAAGAAGCAAAATTGTCCAATAATTGTAATACTGTGACAGTTCAAATATTTTTTTTATCTCAATCTACTATGAAATTTATATTTTTTTTTTTGCAAGTTTTTTAAAAAATATTTTTTTTTATAAATACAACAATTCCTATGGTTTCAAAACATTAAGTCCTGTATATTGTCTGGGCTATTCATAATGAGAAAATTAAATCTAATGTAGGTTTATTTGACTGATATTGCATGAATATTTGTCAAATAAACCTACTTTAAGTACACTTTAAGTATTATGAATAAGACCCTGTATCTTTAAAAAATTGTTTTAGTGCGGTTAACACAATATCCAGTTAAATCAAAGTTAACGTAACCTCCGGTTAGTCCCATACAAATTTGACATCTATAACCTCCGGTTAGCACTAAACCCAATTTATCTTCCGGTTAGTTCGTTTGTGTTATCGGCCCTTAATGATTTTATTCATGCCATACGGTATTTTTTTTAAGTTTCGGTTTCGTTTCGGTTTCGGCCGAATATCTCATTTTGGCCGAATATTCGGTTCGGTTTCGGTTCGGCCTCGAAAAACTGGTTTCGGTCGGACTCTATATTACAGTATATTGACAGAAAATGCTAAAAATAATTGCTAAAAACGGTTTAAAACTGTAGATGTAAATAGGGTATAATACCCTATTCACACTTATACCCTATTCGCACTTACAGTTTTAAACCGTTTTTAGCAATTACGTGTGAATATGGTATTATACGGCGTTCACACTTGCTGTTTTGAAGTGTTCAAGAGTGAGATGTTTAAAAAAGTCTTTGTTCTGTGTCCATTACTTTTTTATTCTGCTACTGGTGTTTTGTTGAACAACTTGTTTAAGGTCGCTAGTGTGAACTCCATATTACAGTTTTAAACCGGTTTTAGCAGCAATATTTTTAGCACTTTCTTTATGCTATTACAGTATATTGACAGAAAATGCTAAAAATAATTGCTAAAAACTGAATAGGGTATTATACCCTATTCACACGCACAGTTTTAAATCGTTTTTAGCAGCAATATTTTTAGCACCTTCTTTATGCTATAACAGTATATTGACAGAAAATGCTAAAAATAATTGCTAAAAACGATTTAAAACTGTAATACCCTATTCACACGTACAGTTTTAAATCGTTTTTAGCAGTATTATTTTTAGCACTTTCTTTATTCTATTACAGTATATTGACAGAAAATGCTAAAAATAATTGCTAAAAACGGTTTAAAACTGTAAGTGTGAATAGGGTATAAGTGTGAATAGGGTATTAAACTGTACGTGTGAATAGGGTACATATATTACCCTATTCACAACACTGACGATATGCCAAATAAACACATTGCGAAATTTGCTTAAAAGTAAAAAAAGGCGCAAATCATAACTGCGATAAGTTAACATTCCAAATATTGTATTAAACTGGGTTGTTTAATCATGTCGTCTCCCATTAAACGTGGCGCTTTTATAGTTTTTGAAGGTTGTGATCGTTGTGGTAAATCAACACAATCACGACTCCTTGTCGAGTTTCTTAAAGGCCGGTCTATACCAGTCAAATATATGGCGTTTCCCGAACGGACATCGAATATTGGACAAGTCATCAATTCCTACCTAACAAATAAACAACAATTAAATGATGAAACCATACATCTTCTCTTTACGGCCAATAGATGGGAACATAAAAATGAAATAATGAAGTTATTAAATGCTGGCACCACACTGGTAGTGGATCGTTATTCTTATTCTGGTTTAGCCTACAGTGCAGCAAAAGGAATGTCTTTGAAATGGTGTATGGGACCCGAGGCTGGTTTACCGCGACCGGATATAGTGTTCTATTTAAAAACGTCAGTGGACGCTCTTTTAGATCGTGGTAATTTTGGTGAAGAACGTTATGAGAAAAAAGATTTTCAAACGAAAGTGGCACACATTTTTGATGAAATTTACGATAAAGAACATAAGTATTGGTATGAAATTGATGCTAAACAATCGAAGGACATTATTCATTCCAATATAACAGAGAAATCCTTAGAAGTATTGAATGATGTGGAAAATTGTGAATTAAAAAAATTAGAATGGTAATTTATAGCAAAGTTTAGCAAAGTTGAAGTTTATTCCCAGAAAACAAACTTTGAATTCAAAATAACATTTTTAAATCATGTCGCTATGATATTTATGTTATTACAACTAAACAATACTTCTGTTAAAATATGGTGTTTTAAATGCAGTGGATTGTTGAATGAAGTGTACTTAATATTACTAGATTTCTCTTTTGCCACCAGTATCATGGCTGACAAGTGGGACTCTAAGTAACTCCAAATATCAAATCATAATTTTGTTTTAACAGTGAATCCAGTATGCCCAGTTTCTGTATGACAAACGTCGAATTTCCATGTATTTTGTTACAATAACAAAATCCATGCAAATTTGTGGGAGACGAATGAGGTTCGTCGTACAAAAACTGGGCATTACATTTTTATAATTTTATGTACAGTACATAATTCTTTATGATCATCAATGTAACTATTTTCAATTGTATATATAGAAATAAATACATACACCTAAAGGTATTTTTGTTAAACATTTTGTTTGAATCAAGGAATGAAGTATATAGCTAAAATTCGGTTTATACTTTAGCCTAGGGTCAGTACCGTAGTACCGGTATTCCCGGTAACGGAAGTGCCCGACCGAACGCACTTTTTCAGACCAAACACGAACTTCGGTCCATTTTGAAAAGTTCGGCCGAACTCGAACTCGTATCCGAACTTTTTTTATTTAAAAAGAAGTTGTGTTTGCGAATAATTATTATTATAATTATAATAATAATTCATACAAAAGTTCGTTTTTCGGCCAAAATTTGACCGAACAGTGGCCGAACGTCACTTTTGCCGAACTCCGTAACCGAACCCGAACGTTCGGTCGGACACTAGTTATCGGTATTACCGGTAAATGGTACCAGTTTCCCGATTCTAAAATCATTCCCGAGAATACCGGTAATCGCGGTTCCGTTTCTGACGGTATTACTGTTATTCCCGAGACTAACGGTATGTGCTTTGTTTAAAATTTTGTACAATTAACATTTTCTTTGTTTTTAACAAAAAAATTAATATATCAAAAACATCATTTCCTTTTTTTACAAGTTTAAGAAAATTAAAATTTACATGTTTTTAAAATAATTTTACAAACACAACATAATATTTCTGAAATACAGATTAAAATGGTGTAAATACTAAACTTAAATATTTTATGTTACATAATTTTTTGTTTTTTGAGAACCGGTACCGGATCAGAACCGGCAATACCTGTATTCCCGGGTATAAGTCAAGAACCGGGAAACCGGCACCATAACCAGGCATACCGAGAACCGGGGAATGGGGCACTAGTTTATATCGAAATAAGATGTGCTCAGTGTTTTATAATTTCTTGTCAATAGAGCAACAAAAAATATTAAAAATGTACCTTCAAATTCATAAAAGTTACGAGAGGCTTATATAAGGTTTATAAAGAAAATTTTGTATGGAAATTCGATTAATTAACCTGTTATTAAACGCTTTTGTTTTTTATGAATTTGGACGTAAATGTTTACTAACTCATTTATTATAATTTGTGCACTTTATATTTATTTTGTTTCACTCCAAAAAATCTTCTTACAGAAAAATTAAGACGGACGGATTTGTATCATTCCCGGAATAGGAATTAAAAAAACTTGATTGAAATAAGGGCATTACGCAAGGGAAGGAGGGCTCAGAATGACGCAGAAATTGAAACTATTCGAAAGTCAAAATTTCTTAAATCTGAAACTTTTTCGATACAAAAAATATTTAAAATCTGATGGGCGTATTCAAAATGAAAAACGAGTGCCTAATATCTATCGAGTGTCTTACTTTTTTTATTCGCAGTTTTCAATAAGAAAACATATGGCTCTAGATGAAAGTCAATCATTTTATTATTATAATGAAGATAAAATAATATTACATCGATTCGAAAGCATCTACTAGAAAACTTGATATTGAAAAGATAGACACTCGATGTTAGGCACTCGTTTTTATACCCTCCAACCACAGTATGGGGGTATATTCACTTTGTCATTCCGTGTGTAACGCATCGATATATCAGTCTAGGACCCCATTAAGTATATATTTTTTAATCAGTGATCGATTCTAAGACATTCTAGCGATGTCCGTCCGTGAAAATATTTTAACCGCTTGACCGATTTCTCCCAGATATTGGTAGATAAACTTAAAAACAATCGTCGAGGGTCATGAATGTACATTAGGGTTATGACTCATTTTTGACAAAATTTTTACCTATCACCACGTGATAGGTAATACAAAATTAATATTAAAAATCTTATTTGCGGATTATTTTCGCAAAAAAACCTTCCGCACCAAACGCAATTTCTAAAAAGTCGCAGATATTTTTTGTTTTAAGTCCTATTTTTAAAAAATTAGGTAATTTTAACCCTTTCAATGAATGAATTATATAAAAAAATATGTTCTGAACAGACCTTTGAAGATTTAATTCCCTAATTCAATTTCTTAAATCTGATTTAAAATAATTGAATTAATTCCCTGTTTCTATAAATCGAAAAGAATTAATTCATTTTTTAATTCACTCAATTTTATTGCAAAGAATTAGTTCTTTGATTTGATTAAATTGAATTAATACATTTTGATTTGAATCAACTGATTCAAATCACTTTGATTTGAATCAACTGATTCAAATCACTTTTGATTTAAATCAACTGATTCAAATCACTTTTAATTTGAATCAACTTGATTTAAACTTTTTTCACTTAAATCAAACACTAAAAATGCACATTATAAAAATCTTATCATGTCTGATTGCGTTAAAGTCATTGGAATATCGTCAATTTTAAACACACGCCATCAATAAACAACACTCCAAATTGTACAGTATTATTAAATGTGTACCTTTAGTCTAGAGATGGGTGCTGGTCACGTGATTTGCGTGATTCACGGCAATTACGCGTGAGTGTGAGTGATTTTCATTTCAATCACGTGATTGTGAGTGAGCGTGATTTGAAAAAAAAACTGAGTGAGTGATTAGTAAGCGAGTCATTTATTTTTTGCGTTAGTTTGCGTGATTAGATTTTTTGATTTGGCCAATTTTTTAAAAATTTTCGTAAAAAAATTTTTTTTGGAGTTTTGTTTTTTTTTTTGGTAAGAAAATTTTATTGCGTGAGTAGATTTTGCGTGACTCACGCGTGAGCGTGATTGAATCTGGCGTGAGTGTGAGTATGTTTTTTTATTACTCACGTGAATAGTGAGTGAGCGTGAGTAAAAAAATATTGCGTGAGTGATTAGTGAGTGATCCGATTATTTTTTGCGTGAGTGAGTGTGAGTCAAAATCCACTCACGCGCCTATCTCTACTTAAGTCAATAACGAATTTGGCTCTTCAGCATAAAAATAAATTTAATGGCCTAATTTTGTAAAACGCAAGGCGCCGCGTTGTCAAAATTTCAATACAATTTGTTGTTGTAGCAAAAACAAATTACACAGAAATTTTGACAACGCGGCGCGTTGGGTTTTACAAAATTAGGGGGTAAATTTAACACAAAAACAATTAATGATTTACATTTTTATTATACACATACATTTCCATTATATCGAAAAGTCCTGCATTATCCCACCCTTAATATATATGTGCAAATTAATAAATGTTATATTAAAGCAATGTCTTGTATTTTTGTGATTCCTATGCATGCGGGCATAGGCTAAAAAATGCAGCTTGTGCGCTGCCAATAAAATGTACACTATTAAGTTCTGTTGCTTTGACTTTTTGCTTGCTACTACCGCACAAGCTTAAATGTTATAGTATGTGTGTGCGTGTGTAAAGTAAATACTTTGATTTAAGAAAAAAATGTTTAAATCAACTGATTCAAAACATTTTTGATTTGAATCAATTGATTTGAATCAAATTGATTTGAATCAATTGATTTGAATCAAATTGATTTGAATCAATTGATTTGAATCAAATTGATTTGAATCGAGTGAATTAATTCTTGTTTGATTTGAATCAAGTGAATCAATTCATTATTTAAACAAGGAATTAAACAAAAATTAGTTAATTCTTTCAACAAAAAGTTGAAATTAATTCCTTTGAATCAAATCAGCAAGAATTAATTCCTTGATTTATTAATATGAATTAATCTTTTTGCGAATCAAATCAAAAAGTGAATTAATTCTTCAAAGGTCTGGTTGTGAACACTTACGAATAAAAAAAAGCCGTCCGGACTTTTACTTTTGGAGCTACATGCTGCCAAAGTTGACGTTATAAATAGTTTACGTTATGCAGTTAAGGGTTAAACCGCCAAATTTTAATCTTGAAGGATTAAAAAAAGTCCCTCCAAAAAGACAGCTTTTCCTACGCATCGTTTGAGTCTACTTTTTTGCTAGTTTTAATTAAACTAAGAAAATATAGACCAAATTTCTTTTGGTTTGGTGCGGACACTTTTTTGACGGAAGCGAAAAAGTAAAAATGCAATTCTTAATATTTTTTTATGGCCTTTTTGGCTAGGGCAGGTAGATTTTGATATTTGCAAAAAATCCAAAATGTCATAACCCTAATATACATACTCTATATCGATATTTCGATGAGTTATGACCAGGGAAACCAAAAATATGCTCTAAAAAACACGTTTTATGCGCTTAAAAAATGCCCTTAAAAACGGAAAATATGCTCTAAAAACACTAAAAATATGCTCTTAAAAAAAATTATGTCCCCTTTTTTGCGGTGTTTTTTACAATTTGTTAAAGAAAATACCTTCCAAATACCGTTATGTGTGGTAGTTAGAGGGTTAAATATGTTCAACAAAAATATTTGACTTAATATTTTCTTCCAAGTTGCTGAATATACCCAGATCTAAAGAAAACTTAGTTTCATATACCGATTTGAAGCAAGGACAGGCCAAAGGGGAATCAATCGTCATAATTCTGTAATTGTTGAAAAAAAAAAACATCCTTGTCAGATAAAAAAATTTGCAAATAAATGTTGTCATAAAAAAAATTGGAAAAGAATGCTGCAAAAAAAAAAAAATGCTATAAAAATCCAAAAAAATGCTCTAAAAAGTGGAAAAATGCTCTAAAAATTGAAAATATGCTCTAAAAATATGCTCTTATGCTAAAATATGCTCTTAAACCTAATACTTATATGCAAAAATATGCTCTTAAGGCTAAAATATGCAAAAATATGCTCTAACAAATCGATGCCAGATTTCTTAAAAACTTCTGAAACGCATGAATACCTTACCCATTTATCAATAAAATGCACAGGAAAAAACATGATACTGCATATTTTTGGTTTCCCTGGTTATGACAAACTTATATATATCCTCCCATCAAAAATTCTGCAAACAAGCCTTTTTATGTGTAAATTTTCGCTTTTTTTTTTTTTTATTAATATTTCGTTTTCGATCGGAAGTGATAATTTTTAAGTTAAATAAATGTAATACAAAATAGATATATATTTATATGTTACAAAAATAAATGTATAAAACTTAAAAATTATATAATTTATCTAATAAAATGAAAAAATTTATTTAAACAGATAAACATAGAGGCACTGTTAAGCATGGAAAGTATCATGAACATTCAAGTGACCTGAGTTTATTTGTTGACAAAATGTATTTTAAAACATAGAAAGGACTTTTTGTTTATTATTCTATAACATGAGTGGTATTTACACCACCGTTTTCAATTACGTTTTCAGCTATTTTTGACAACGCCTTATAATGTTTAAGTTGTTGGCTTGCTGTTGCATTACGAAGATTTGTTCGACAACTTTCATTTGACTGATAACACCAGGCTTTAGTCATATTTAACTCATGTTCCGCTGTGGGTAAGTTTTGCTTAACAGCTCTGGTACAGCGGGATAATACAGTTACCATTGAATATATATCGATAGCGGAATTTGCTAATCTGTTCAGGACATTTTGCTCGTTTATAATATTTTTACCATATTTTAATAAAAGTGTTTCTACAGTTTGACCATATAAATCGATACATTCGGCAGTTACTTTAGCATAAGGTTGAAGTTCAGTTACAACAAATGGCGACAAATCTGTACCACCGATACCTACAGTAGCACCAGCACGACGGGAAGCTTCTTTGAATATCAAACCCAAATTGGCTGCAGGATTTTTAAAAGCTTTTTGTAATTCTTTCAAGTGGGCACCGGCATATTGAATACCAGTAAGGGCTACAAATAATCGTAAAATATCATTGGTACCTTCAAAAATTCTAAATATACGTAAATCACGCATAACACGCTCGAGTCCTGTTTCCCTCATGTAACCCATACCACCTAAAATTTGTATAGCTTCATCACATACATACCAAGCAGCCTCTGATGCAAATACTTTTGATATAGCTGCCTCCAAGTGATAATCTTGACTACCGGCATCCATGTTTTGAGATATAGTAAAGGCCATGGACTCAGTAGCGTATTGTATCATATTCATTTTAGCAATTTTTTCTTGTATGCCCGCATATTCTTTGAGTTTTTTACCAAACTGTACTCGATTGTTAACATGATCAGTAGCCTTTTGAATGCAGTACTTCATAGTGCCCGACAATGTAGTTCCCATGCCGAATCTGCCATTATTTAAAATGTTCATTGCCACCTTAAAGCCATCGCCTACTTCACCCAAAACATTTTCGACAGGCACTTTGACATCTTCCAAATAAATTTCAGTAGTGTTTGAGGCATTAATACCCATTTTCTTTTCTGGCTGACCATTAGTAACACCAAAAGCTCTCTCGACAATAAAAGCTGTAACCTTATTTCTTGTCTTTCCAGTGACTTCATCAACAACTTCAGTCTGGGCAAAAACGGTAAAAATATCAGCTATACCACCATTGGATATCCAAATCTTTGTACCATTCAAAATAAAGTGTTTTCCATCGGCAGACTTTACAGCTTTACATTTTATAGAACCAGCATCTGATCCAGCGCTAGGCTCTGTTAAAGCAAAAGCTGCAAACTTTTTACCTGTAGATATTTGAGGTAAATATTTGGCTTTTTGCTCGGGAGTACCATATAATAAGATGCCCTTGAAACCAATGCTTTGATGAGCACCTAATGTAATGCCCAATCCCAAATCATTGTAACCCACAATTTGGCTAAGTCGTCCATATTGGGTATTATTTAGTCCTAAGCCACCATATTCATTTGGTACCTGTATGCTAAAACCTCCCAAGTCCCACAAATGATTAAGAGTGTTATCATCGGTCTTACAATTTTCATCATTTCTAGCAGGATTATTCACTTCCAAATAAAACCTTTCAAAAGGATCTATTAAGCTCATTGTCAATTCTTTGTCCTCCTCACTTAACACATCAGGATAAGGAAATACTTGAGTTGCTACCAAATTTCCTCGGAAGATATTTGCCATGAAAGAAGAATTTGTTTTCGTTTCCTGTTTAACATCACGCTTGGCATTGCTCTGGGGTGCAGCACTGGCATAATACCGTGGAAAATATATGGTTTTGGGAGTTTTTAAAACTTTTTGACCGATCTTGAACATTTTAGTTTCTTATTTTAAAAAAATTCGTACTTGGACTTTGTTCGCTAATAAGGGAAAATATTTACTAATTTTCAAGACCAGACAAATTAGAGATGCCAATAAAATGTCATAATTTTCTGTGTTACCAGACAGACTTTTTTCCAAAACTGGGGATTTTGAAATGTTGATTGGGAGAATAAATTTTTTAGAGAAGGACATGGTGTGGTTAAACCAATTTAAACTTATTTATGTGAGCATTACACCTCGTCGACACTGATACAAATACTAAGCAATAACGTCAAAATTGATATAACGCCAAAATATATATAGCAATAATCGCTTGGCAATTTGTCTAAGCAACTATTGCTGGCAATAAAAAATCAAAACCGAACGTCATCTTTGTTTGAAATTCATCAAAATAGACATTTTGTTTTTTCTGCCGACGTTATTCGTTATTGCCACCGAAAAAAAAATCAGATGGAGACCTGGGGGCTAATCACGTAAAACGAAAACGATAGACGATGCATAAACGACATCAAAATATATATCGTTTTGAAGGGAAATTTTAAAGTTTTTCTTTATCAAATTGTTAAAGAGTATTGTCTAATCCAGAAATGTTAAAAAAATGGAAGTATTTTGATTAGCTTTAATCGAATAATTAAGCTCAATGCCTTAGTTTTTTAATAAATTTTATTTATTTTAATATTCAATATTTCGTATCCCTACGGGAAACATCTTTAAGATGAAAATAAAGAAATTTTTATTAAAACGAGTAACAATAGACGCACATTAAACGACTGCCCGCTAATCCGATCTTTTTTGTACGATCTTTATTGTACTATACAATAAAGATCGGATTAGCGGGCAGTCGTTTAATATGCGTCTATTGTAATTATTCGTTTACTTATTGAAATTTATGTATATATTTTAGCGACTGCCGCTAATCCCATCTTTATTGTACGATCTTTATTGTACTATACAATAAAGATCGGATTAGCGGGCAGTCGTTTAATGTGCGTCTATTGATGCTCGTTTTAATACAAATTTCTATATTTTTATCCTGAAGATGTTTCCCGTATATTATATTAAAATAAATAAAATTTATTAAAAAACTAAGGCCTTGAGATTAATTATTCGTTTACAAAGTTGTGCCAAAACAATATTTTTAGTAAAACTGCTTTATTCCATATTCACATTCATATTTTTAAACTAGTTTAAGCACTTAAACATGTTTATGTATCTTAACAAGTTCAAATTTAAACATGTTTAAGTGGTTAAACATGTTTAAAAAAATGAATGCAATTTTGGTATTACATTACAGAATGTTGTATTTTTCGTAAACCCGATATTGTACCAACACAAAATTTTTGGTAACGATGCAACTTCAAAGTCACAAGATATTTTTTAAAAAACGCAACTTCGAAACAACGCAAATCGGGTTATTGGTGCATATTTTAAGTTTCAGAAAAAATTGTGCATATCGACTGGGATATGCAGTATTTTTTATTTTAGGAAAAAAACTTCTACTGTATTCGAACTTGCAAGATTTTCGCAGCATAAATGAAATGTACTAGCATAAAGAAAAAAATATCTCAATTTGCCGGTAAAACCTAATACGGAGTTCACACTAGCGACTTTAAACAAGTTGTTTAACAAAACACAAGTAACAGAACAAAAACGTAATGGATACAGAACAAAGACTTTTTTAAACATCTCACTCTTAAACACTTCAAAACAGCAAGTGTGAACGCCGTATAACATGGCCATGGTAAGTGTGTTTTTCTGAGTCGCAATTTAGACAGGGCAATTTTAATTGCCGCAATTCTTAGTTTATAACAGAGAGAGGTAAGAGGAATGGAAAGGGGAAAAAACTTGCTCGTACTGGCAATTCGTTTTGTTTTTCATTCGCAACTCTCACTCTATAGAGTATTTTCACATTTCTTTTTGGAATTGCCGAACAGAATTGTCAGTGTGTTAACATATACGGCAAATTCAAAAGAGAAACATAAAAATTGCCTGTTGTGAATTGGGACTGATATATTTTTGCCAACATAGAAACCCTTTGCATAATTTTTACAAAAGAAAATCTGGCAATATTTTAATAATTCTTACGTCAGATCTCAAAGATCAAAGTAGATAGACCACGGTTGACTTATGTAAGTTTACTGAAGATAAGTAATAAAGTGGCCATCCCATTTTTTTTTTACAAATTTTGTGTGTATTTTTCAGTTATTTGTAATTTTAAAGACTTTTCTATGTGTAATTTTAGGGACCTTTGACCTCGAGATAAATGTTGAAAAATGTATTATTATTTAAATTTGCACTTAATTACCACTCTAAACCTTATTTCCAAAAAAAAAAAATACATTTTATATTCTTTTAGCGTCCAACCTGAATTAAATTACGTCGCGTAAGGCGTAACGCCCAATAATTTTTTGTTTCTAATATTTAAATGTGAGATACCTAAATTTGATTCTGGTTTGACCCAATTGCAAAACTTTGAATTTTCTGACATTTTTTTTTATTTTTTTTAATAAAAAAAACTGTCAAATAAATACGTTGACAGAGTTTTTTAACCCTCTGATGATGGACTTTTAACTTCTTCTGATATAAAAATGTTTCATTTGTTTAACAATAGTACAAAAAAAGTAAACAATGGTGTTTTTCAAAGGTTTTCTTCTTTAAGAGAAACCTTTTTTCCCTGGCGCGATCTCAGGCAAAACCAGACTATAACCACAAAATATATTTACGGGATTCTAAACCGATATTCAATGTGTTGAACGCGGAATGAAAAAGTAAGTTGTTGAAAGGCTATAATGATATGCACCTGAATAATATTATAGCAAACAGTATTTTTAATAAATTTTATCTAACTTACGTTATTAGAAAGAGACATTTTAGGGTTAAAATATTAAAATAGTTTAATTTTTATTTAAATAACATTTATTATGGGTCCCTGATTTTTATATATATTACAATGTACGATACAATTTTCGTTAATCTCCTTATTCTATAACATGTGTAGTGTTAACACCACCGCTTTCTACTACTTTTGCTGCTATGTTTGACATTTCCTTATAATGTGAAAGTTGTTGATTTGCTGTAGCATTACGTAGATTTGTTCTGCATCTTTCATTAGCCTCATAACACCAGGCTTTAGCCATATTCAATTCATGTTCAGCTGTGGGCAATTTTTCCTTAACTGCTCGGCTGGAACGAGATAGGACTACTACCATTGAATAAATATCAATAGCAGAATTTGCTAATCTATTAAGAACATTTTGCTCGTTAACTATATTCTTATTATATTTCAACAGGAGTGATTCAACAGTTTGTCCAAATAAGTCTATACACTCGCCTGTTGCTTTAGCATAGGGTTGTAGTTCGGATACCACAAATGGTGTTAAATCTGTACCGCCGATACCTACAGTGGAAGCAGCACGACGGGATGCTTCTTTAAATATTAAACCTAAATTGGCTGCAGGATTTTTAAAAGCCTTTTGTAGCTCTTTCAAATGAGCACCGGCGTATTGGATGCCAGTAAGAGCAACAAATAAACGCAAAATATCATTAGTACCTTCAAAAATTCTAAAAATACGTAAATCACGCATGACACGTTCGAGTCCTGTTGCTCTCATGAATCCCATACCACCCAAAATTTGTATGGATTCATCACAAACATACCACGCTGCTTCCGAAGCGAAAATTTTTGAAATAGCGGCCTCCAAATGATAATCTTGACTGCCGGAATCCATGTTTTGCGAAATAGTAAAGGCCATAGATTCGGTAGCATATTGTATCATGTTCATTTGAGCAATTTTTTCTTGTATCGCAGAGTATTCCTTAAGTTTTTTGCCAAACTGTACTCTATTATTAACATGATCTACTGCCTTTTCAATACAGTGTTTCATTGTTCCAGCCAAAGTGGCCCCCATACCAAATCTGCCATTGTTTAAGATATTCATTGCCACCTTAAAGCCTTCGCCTTCTTTGCCCAAAACATTTTCAACTGGAATTTTAACATCTTCAAAATATACCTCAGCTGTATTAGAGCATTTAATGCCCATTTTCTTTTCGGGAGCACCATGAGTAAGACCACCAAAACCTCTTTCAACAATAAATGCCGTTACTTTGTCTTTCTTTTCACCAGTAGTTGGGTCAACTATTTCAGTCTGAGCAAATACGGTAAAGATGTCAGCAATACCACCACCCGATATCCATATCTTTGAACCATTTAATACGTAATTTTTTCCATCGGCTGACTTTACAGCTCTGCATTTTATAGAACTAGCATCTGAACCAGCGCTGGGCTCTGTTAGGGCAAAAGCAGCATATACTTTTCCAGTTGATACCTGTGGTAAATACTTTTGTTTTTGCTCTGGTGTTCCATATAGCATAATACCTTTGAAACCAATACTTTGATGAGCTCCAATTGTAATACCTAAACCCAAATCATTAGCTCCCACTATTTGACAAAGGCGACCATATTGACTGTTATTTAATCCCAAACCACCAAACTCATTTGGAACTTGCATAGAAAATATGCCCAGTTCCCACATATGGTCAATAGTAGCATCATCGATTTTGGAGTTTTCATCGTTTTTAGCAGCATCATTTACTTCCAAAAAGAATTTCTCAAATGGATCTATTAAACTGTTGGTAAGTTCTTTATCTTCAGCACTTTGAACATCGGGGTAGGGAAAGACCTGTGTTGATACTAAATTACCTCGGAAAATATTTGCCATAAATGATGAGTTCGGTTTCGTTTCCTGTTTAACTTCATGTTTGACATTGCTTTTAGGTAAAGCACTGGCATAATAACGTAGAAAATTATTCGATTTAGGAGTCTGAATGACTTTTTGTCCGATCTTCAACATTTTAAATTTTTTTATTAATCTAAATTAATAATGGACTTTGAACACTGTGTTTTTGTATATAAATTTAGTGATGCCAATGTGCTAATTAAATGAAAACTTGTTGAAATGTCAGGGGAAAATGTGGCCATATCACCCTATCCAAACTAGCAACTACTCATTACACTGTGTCTATATAAGCAACTACCACTACCATCATGACGGCAATTCAATGTCAAATTTGACGTTTACAAAGGCTAAACTTAATGGTAAGCAGTGGTTGGAAATTTCCTTTTAAAAACTGATTACGTGCAATCTATGGTAGAGCAAGTACAATCTATGGTAGATCAGGTGCAATCTATAATAGAGAAGGTGCTCTACATTGATTCTGAACCATCATCGTATACAATTACAAAAAACTGTCTACACAAACAATTGGCTTGTTTTTTAGAATTAACTCTAGTTAAAAAATGGGTCAAATCAAGTCCAGATATTTTTTTTATTTATTTTTTTTTCTGAATCTACATCTAATTGGTTAATATAAACAGGAAAAAAAATTAAGCGTTGTCCAAAATGTAAAATGGTATAAATAAATCTGAGTTAACCCTAGGACTTAACTAAATTTATTTTTCGTTCTTTATATTTCGGACAAAGCTTAATTTGTTTTTCTGTTTATATTTGCAAATTGTATGTAATTTTAGAAAAAAATTATAAAAAAAAATCTGGACTTGATTTGAACCATTTTTTAACTAAATAAAGTTAATCCTAATCTTAATTTGGTCTGCAAAAAACAGGGCTGTAATGTAAGCGTTTATAATCGATTTTGACGTTAAGTGGTAATGGTAGTTGCTAATATAGACACGGTTGTATATCGTGTTGGCAATTTAATTATCAGAGTACTCACTTCAAAATTGTTTAGCCTTGCAACAGTGCAAGATTGTAACTTTTTTTATTTTTTTACATTTTTCTAATACCTTTTACATGATGCGTAGAAAAGAATTCACTTCATTTGAATAGTAATATCAATAATATCGAGCGAATATTCGGCTGCGGTTTCAGCGAAAAAGCACTATTCGGCTTCGGCCACATTTTTGCCCGAATATGGTCGAATACCGAGAGTGAGAAAAGGTTTAGAAGAAAGGAATGAAAGATAAGAAAAAAATGCTTGTTCAGAACTTCTCAGTTGCTTTCACAAACTTAAGAAAATCTGACAAGGGAAGACCATGGACCGTGTTCATTGACAGAATATCAGAACCCAAAATACGCAGTCTAGCCCCTGCAAGCATTTCGAAACGAAGAAGATACGCTAGCGTATCGCCTGGAAGATAAATTGTATTGCGGAGGATATCTTCTTCGTATTGCGGAAGAAACACCCGTGAGTAGAAATCGTGTCCCGAAAGCGATACGTCCAGGAGATACGAAAGTAATTCTTCTGGAGGATAAATACGCAATATTGCCAGATAATCATTTGGAAGATAACTTGGAGATATCACTCAAATTTAACCTAGAAGATAAAAAGAAGACATTGCCATTTTTTCTCATAGGAGACAAAAGTATGTTTATTTTTTAAAATAAAGAAGATATTTTACAAACAATAGTGTTGAACGATACTTATTCACTATTTCCATGATCTTGAAATTGAGTATCTTCTTCAAAAATGGTACATTGAGTTGTTGAAAATTTGCAGGACCTAATGGAGTTTAAAAAAAAAGTTATTAATTTTTGCAGCTCAATTCTTTTGTTTTTTGCGAATTCATTACTTACCTCTTAACACCAATTTTTATGATTGTTTGTTGATTTATTCCGAAAAAACAATGAAAAACGAAATTAAAATATTTTTGACAATAAATAAAATGTATTGATTTCGTATTTTTTACCTCCGTATGATAAGAGGAGGATATCGTATATGTATCGCGCAGGTGAAAAATCCCCTAGGAGATAAATTTTTGATAATTTGGCGATTTTTTCTACTTTATAAATGACAAAAAAAAATATTTTTTTAAAAAATTGCTAAAATATCCTCGAAATGATAAAAGGAAGATTTTCAAAAATACTACTTTGATAAATTTTTATTACGATAAAAAGAAGATATTGCCGCAATTTCTTCTAGGGGATATTTCTTCCAAATGCTTGCAGGGGCCCTTGAGAACGCTGGACAACAACAGACGTAATGTTTAATTGTGTCCTCATCCTCAATACAACCTGCACACAATGGGTCTGATATAGGGTTGCCAGATACTAGAAGTCAAATAACTGGATAGTGGAAAATTTTCAGCTGGATTTTAAAAAAGTAACTGGACCCATACACATTTTTTTCATATAAGACACATATTTTTATTCTGGACTAAATGGCCGTCTCTATTTGCCACGGCAAAATGTGCCTTTTTTAAACATTTCTATTAGTTTTTCGTCATCGGTCTGAGGATTGTTAGATTATATTTTTCTTTTTAAATAACCCGACAAAATTATGTCCAGAGTGGTCAAATCTGGAAATCTAGGAGGACAGTAAAAATTTCCGGGACGTGCGAAGTCAAAAAAGAGTGACAACAACTGACCATCATTTGCAGATTTGACCCATCCAGACATATTTTTGCGGGGTTATTTTAAAAGCAAAATGTACACCAAGAATCCTTAAATCATCGACGAAAACATTCGTTTCTAGTAAATTCACGAGATTGCTTTGTAAGTTTTATTGCACCAAAAAATTCGTAAATTTACAATTTTATTCGTAAAAATCTTGTAAAATTACGAAAAACCTCGTAATTTGTACTAGGAATTCTCGTAAAATAGGAGGTAGCAAATGATCTAGTAAAATCACGAAACCTCCTTGTAAGTTTTATCACGTAAAAAAATTTGTAAATTTACAATTTTATTGGTAAAAAGATTGTAAAATTACAAAATTATTGGTAAAAAACTTGTAAAATTAAAAGGAATTGTTGTCAAATAGGAGGTAGCAAAAAAAAAAGTTACAATTTTTTTTTTGTTGTTTTACAAGTTTTTTTTTTTTTTTTGAGTGTAGACTGGCTGAAATGCTCGAAGAAGTTGTAAAAAAAATTGTGAAAATGCAGCGAAAAGAGGACAATTTCCATATACAAAAGAGGCATTTATGTTATATTTATGATTAATGTTTTATTCAAAAAGTAGTCCCAAAAAATTGTACAAAATATTTAATAAAAAAAATAATTGTTAAAATAAAAGAAATCCTTTTTCAACTGGATAAATTATGTTTTAACTGGAAACTGGACCAGACCTCAAATAACTGGAAAATCCAGGCCATTCCAGGCCGTCTGGCAACCCTAGTCTGATAAGACACCTTATCTCGTCATCTGACGAGCACAGGCATTGTGCCCCGAAATTAAGCCAGAAAGTCTGGGACAGTCTATTCTACTGAGACTTAGTAGATAGTTAGCCACTTTAGTATTTATTTCATTTTCTATAACCTAGCCCATTGACGATAATCGGTTACTAATCTTGTAAGGCCGTTTGGTGTTCTTGCATGCCAACTCATTTGACCATCTTTCCATGAAAATTGTTTTCATATGAGAGTTGATCCAACGCATCAGCCATGTCAAGCCTATACCAATCTGGGGTTCCGGATTATGAGGAATTGTATCGGAGCCAAGATTTACCAAAGAGTCGGCAATCACGTTTCCCCCTATCCCCCTATGACCCGGAAAAAGTGGTTCACAACAAAAACAAATTTGTGATATTTTTTGATTAGTGCAATGAATAGCTTGTCCAAAATTATTAACTCTTGGGTGCACTGTTGAATTTGTGGATTTAATTCAAGAGAAAAAGACTATTACATAACGTATGCATATATGATACTTGCTTGTTTTTGAACTTATCAAGCAGCTTTATCAGGGGTTTTCTATGACAATTTCGATAAATGCACAATTTTTGTTTGGAGTTATCGAAAATATAGTAGAAAAACCCTAAAAAAGCTGTTTGAAAAGTTAAAAAAACAAGCATCATATGCACTTTTACATTTCGAGGTCGAAAGAAACCAAAATGGACTACTTTCTAAACATGATCAGACATGCCTATGACTAGAAGACCGATAACCGCATTAATAATTGTTAAACAAATTAGTAGTAACTTTTATAAGATTTATTATTAAAACTTACCATTTGTGCTACATTTATGTAAATAAAGTTTAGTTTTTGAATTTTTTCAAGATGCACAATTTTGGACGATTCCAACAAAATTAGGTGCTAGTTTTATGCAATTCAATAAATTATTTTTTTTATTAACACACAGACTGATTTTTGCAATAATTCTTTTATAAAATGTTTTTTTTTTTTTCAATATTTAGAGATAAACCAAGGAGGATATAAATATTTATATCCTCCTTGGATAAACACAATTAAAAAACACAAATTCACAAAAATTTCACTAAATTAAAAATTTTCAAATGATGTTGTATACGGCAACAATTAAAGGTATTGCCTGATTCAAAAATTAAAAAACAGAGTTGCCTTTGAGTGTAGCTAATACAAAACAAACAATTGAAAAGCGCTAATAGGACCACTGTTGCCAACTCAGCTATTTTTACTTAGCTATGTTGCCAACTTAACTAGATTTAGCTATTTTTTTTGCATCTACACGCAAAAAAAATCTGTGTCAGATTGAGCAATCCTACTTGGTAAAATTTTTTTCATTCCAAAAAAAATGTTTACCAAATTTTTGCTAAAATTATGCTTGTCGATGTTAAAGTAACATAATTAATTTTTTATGTAAAATAACCAAGTAACTTGCACAATAACGCAAATTACTTGCACAAAAATTTATCGGAAGAAAACAACAAAAAAAAAACAAATTCAGACCGCGATTTTCATTTTGCATTTTTGTGTGCGTGCTTCGTTTATGTTTTGTGTTATAAAAACGTAAAAAGGAAATTGATAAATAAAATAAAATTAAAATAAATTAATAAATAAAAATAAATAATTATGGTGTTTTCTTTTCTGGCAAAAAATGTGCCTTTTTTTTGCATTTCGTCCCGAAAATTATGTTTTTGTGTTCTTTTCTGAAAATTTTCAACCATTATAAAGAATATCGTGTTCTTTTCTAAAAATGTCTGCCCTATATAATATACAACAGCTGACTTTTCCTGTGTTGTTTTCTCAAAACAGCTGTTAAAAAATACAGGGCAGAGTATTTTTGTATGTTGTGTTCTATTCCAGTCAAATAAAATGCAAATTTTTGAAGGTGTGAGTTAAACATTTTAAAAATGTATACCCTTAAAAGGCAAACATTTTTTTTCAGAAAAGAAATCACCATTAGTTTTTTAAAAGATAAATAAATGTAAGATAAAAAAATGCTAAAGTTAAATTTTCTGTCATAACTTAAAACACCATTCATTTAGCAAAACCAATGGAGTCCCAGACGTACGTATGTTTCGATGATTTACATATGGATTGGTAATAATTTTCTATTTTTACAGGGTACTGCTAAATATATTTTTGAAGCTACACTCAACCAAAAATCATTGTATTCCCAAAGAAAATCGTCGTAAATTCAACAGAAATCATTGTTGATTTTGACCCTACAAATATTTATGTTGATTTCAACATTATTTGTTGTCAGTTTTTGTAAAAGCTGATTAACTCGTATTTTTGTTGGTTCTATTCGTATTTTTGTTAACCATACTCGTTTTGTTTTGTATATTCATGCAATTTTATTTATTAAAATGAAATTCTTATTTGTGTTGTAAATGTTATTTTATTTAATTGGATATTTTCACAATATTTTTTCGTGGTTTTCATTAACTCGTTATTTTCACATAAACTTATTTTGTTTTTAGATTATATTTTTTTGTTTCCTTGGACTGTGATGTATTTCGCTGTTGTTTTGCTGTCGGCAATCATTTTAAGTGATTAGCTTCAAGAGTTTTTAGAAAGATTCCAAATCACAAATTACTAAAAAAAACAAAAAATTGCTTTATTAATGATTTAAATAAAAAATACATTTAATAACTCACCAAATATTTTCTAATATTTTTTTTTTTTTTTGAGAAACATCCCTTCTGTACACTCAACCAAAAATCATTGTATTCCCAAAGAAAATCGTAGTAAATTCAACAGAAATCATTGTTGATTTTGACCCTACAAATATTAATGTTGATTTCAACATTAATTGTTGTCAGTTTTTGTAAAAGCTGATTAACTCGTATTTTTGTTGGTTCTATTCGTATTTATGTTAATCATACTCGTTTTGTTTTGTATATTCATGCAATTTTATTTATTAAAATGAAATTCTTATTTGTGTTGTAAATGTTATTTTATTTAATTGAATATTTTTCACAATATTTTTTCGTGGTTTTAATTAACTCATTATTTTCACATAAACTTATTTTGTTTTTAGATGATATTTTTTTGTTTCCTTGGACTGTGATGTATTTCGCTGTTGTTTTGCTGTCGGCAATCATTTTACGTGATTAGCTTCTGGAGTTTTTAGAAAGATTCCAAATCACAAATTGCTAAAAAAAATAAAAAAATGCTTTATTAATGAATTAAATAACAAATATATTTAATTACTCACCACATATTTTCTTTTAATTTTGTAATAAAAAAGATTTTTTTTGAGAAACATCCCTTCTGTACAAGACAACAAAAATTTACAAATGGCGATTAGCAAAAACAGTGTTGCACATTTCATGTTCTTATATTTTATACAATTTTTTCCAACTATGTATTTTTCAACTATTGAATTTTGTAATATCAACAACATTGATTTTTGTTAAATTCTGTAAAACTTGATCTACAATGGGTTAACTAATTTTTCTACTAAGATATTTCTATGAGTGTACCAAATTTTTGCTAAAATTATGCTTGTCGATGTTAAAGTACACTCAGAAAATTATGTAAGTTACTACATGTTAGTTATTTGTATATTTTACAGTAGTTAGTTGTTTTCAACTACAAAGTCAGTTGTTTTTGTATGAAAAATATCAAACAACTATTTCTGTTAGTTATTTTAAGTAGTTTTTTTGAATAACTAAGAAAAAAGTACTGTGATGTAGTAACAATTATTTAAAGTAGTTAATTTTATTTTCTTTATCTCTGAAAATTTTTCAGTTTTTTTTTCAAAAATTAAAAATAAATTTTCGTTTTTTTTTATTTTTCACAACTTTAAAAAAAAAAAAAAAAAAAAAAAAAACTGAAAAAATTTGGTCTTCAAATTTGTTTCTAAAAAAATTTTTGAAAAAAAAAAATATATTTATTGATTATTTTATTTTTACTACATTTTAGTTGTTTTTACTACAAATGTAAGTAGTTTTTACTATATGAGCCAGTTGTTTTTTGTCAGTTAAAATAACTAACATTGTTAGTTGATTTAACTGAAAAAGTAGTTGACCCCAAAACAACTTACAAAGTGGTTATTTTAACTGACATTTTCAGTTGATTTTACTAACATAATTTTTTGAGTGTAACATAATTAATTTTTTATGTAAAATAACCAAGTAACTTGCACAATAACGCAAATTACTTGCACAAAAATTTATCGGAAGAAAACAACAAAAAAAAAAAACAAATTCAGACCGCGATTTTCATTTTGCATTTTTGTGTGCGTGCTTCGTTTATGTTTTGTGTTATAAAAACGTAAAAAGGAAATTGATAAATAAAATTAAAATAAATTAATAAATAAAAATAAATAATTATGGTGTTTCTTTTCTGGCAAAAAATGTGCCTTTTTTTTGCATTTCGCCCCGAAAATTATGTTTTTGTGTTCTTTTCTGAAAATTTTCAACCATTATAAAGAATATCGTGTTCTTTTCTAAAAATGTCTGCCCTATAAAGTGCAAAAAAGTTGCACTTTTTACCCCGTAAAAAATCACGGGGTTGAAATTGCCTTATACAACAGCTGACTTTTCCTGTGTTGTTTTCTCAAAACAGCTGTTAAAAAATACAGGGCAGAGTATTTTTGTACACTCAACCAAAAATCATTGTATTCCCAAAGAAAATCATTGTAAATTCAACAGAAATCATTGTTGATTTTGACCCTACAAATATTTATGTTGATTTCAATAAAAATTGTTGTCAGTTTTTGTAAAGGTTGATCAACTCGTTTTTTTGTAAATCAACTCGTATTTTTGTTTGTGTTTTTCTGATTGAAGAAGAAAATTGTGTCTTCTAAAGATTAAATTAAATGTGGATTTACCCTAGACCATGGTTTCTGTAGCCACTTCTACGTCATCAGTAGGCAATTACATTAAATTGATTATTTGATATTTGCTAGAAAAATTCTTTATATGTTTTTTTATCAACAGACTAGCCTGACATGAGCTTCGAACCTGTGTCGTTAAAATCTCTCATGTTTTGTAAGCCGAAGCCATATTTTTTGTAAACTCAACTCATATTTTTGTTGATATAAGAAATTTTATTAATAAAAAAAAGCTTGTTGTTATTTGTAAATATTCTTTTATTAAGTATAAATAACAATATTTTTTAGAATTATCACCGGCTTTTTAAGCTGCAATATTTCAACACAAGATTTTCACACACTTCTTTTATTTATGTTTTGCACTCGTAAGCCATTCTCCAGTTTTCTAATGACACCAAATCAAAAGCCTTAAAAAAAACAAACAAAAAATATAATATAGTATGAATACATAAAGTAACCAATGTATTTTATTACTTAAGTACCAAATATTTACAGATCAGAATCTGATCATCAGATCCAATTTTTTTTTTTTATAATATTAAATATTTTTATAAGAAACAAACACATAAAATAATTTTATAAGAGAGAAACAAATTTCACATTGCTACCAACTTGATAATACAAAAATGAACGAACAGGGTTGTTTTTTCTTTTTTGGTTTTATCTATTGAATTCTGTATAAGCGTTGTAAATAGTTGATTCAGCTTTACTGATTATTCAACGATATCAACATTAATTTTTGTTGAATACGGCAATATTCTGTAAAACTTGATCTACAATGGGTTTACTAATTTTTCTACTAAGATATTTCTATGAGTGTAATATTCAAATCTTTTAAAAAAGTAAATAAATGTGTAATTTAATTTTTTTAATAACGTGTGGCTATTGTAATTTTGTGTTTTTTTGTGAATTTAGAAAATAATTAATTTGATTTGACAAACAAAAACTCTTTTTATTCGGTGTAAACAGTTTGGTTTTCCAACATGTTTTTTTGCCAAAAACAAGTTAGTTTTTGTTTGATCTAAACATAGTATAAATTAAAAATTTATGTTTTGTAATACACTCAAAAAATTATGTTAGTAAAATCAACTGAAAATGTCAGTTAAAATAACTACTTTGTAAATTGTTTTGGGATCAACTACTTTTTCAGTTAAATCAACTAACAATGTTAGTTATTTTAACTGACAAAAAATAACTGACTTATGTAGTAAAAACAACTAAAATGTAGTAAAAATAAAATAATCAATATATAGATTTTTTTTTTTTCAAAAAATTTAAAAAAAAAAAATTTGGTTTTCAATTTGTGAAAGATAAAAAAACGAAAATTTATTTTTATTTTTTGGAAAAAAAGTTTAAAAATTTTTCAGATATCAAAAATATAAAATTAACTACATTAAATAACTGTTACTACATCACAGTACTTTTTTGTTAGTTGTTCAAAAAAAAAAACGACTTAAAATAACTAACAGAAATAGTTGTTTGATATTTTTCATACAAAAAGAAATGACTTTGTAGTTGAAAATAACTAACTACTGTAAAATATACAAATAACAACATGTAGTAACTTACATAATTTCTGAGTGTAATTTTCTATTTTTACAGGGTGCTTTTTCTGAGTGTAATTTTCTATTTTTACAGGGTGCTTTTAAATAAATTCGTGAAGCTAAAGCGGATCCTTCACTTCAAGTAAAGGCGTAGGCAGCAGTCAACAGAGAAAATTGTACAAAAAAGGTCAGTTGGTCGGTGTTAAATTAAATCCTACAAAACATTAGCCCTGTTATTTGCAGACCGGATTAAGATTTGGATTAACTTTATTTAGTTAAAAAATTGGTCAAATCAAGTCCAGAATTTTTTTTATAATTTTTTTCTGAAATTACATACAATTTGCAAATATAAACAGAAAAACAAGTTAAGCTTTGTCCAAAATGCAAAGAATGAAATATAAATTTAGTTAAATCCTTGGATTAACTCAAATTTATTTATACCATTTTACATTTTGGACAACGCTTAATTTTTTTCCTGTTTATATTAACTAATTGGATGTAAATTCAGAAAAAAAAAATATAAAAAAAAAATTCTGGACTTGATTTGACCCATTTTTTCACTAAATAGAGTTAATCCTAATCTTAATCCGGTCTGCAAAAAACAGGGCTATTTATTATATTTATATAGATTATGTTGTTGATTTGGTTCGGCTTAAGGTCATAAGTTATGGAAAAATATTGTTAAATAAAAAACACTGCTTTTAATTTTTCAATTTTTCACTCAAATTTTTGTTTATTTTCCGATATTTCGGCCAAACATCGTTGACCATCCTCAGGGATTTTAAAAACTTTAAAAAATCAAAGTTTTTTCTGTGAGTTGAAAAAGCTCTTAGCTGGTGTGTAGGTTTTTGTAAGTTTTTTATATAGATTTGTTGTGTGAAAATTTTAAATTCAACATATATACAAATTTTTACAAAAATTTAATAAAAAATTTATTTTAGCATAAATGTGGTAATTTTTAGCATTATTTTTAGTCACCTTTTCTAAAAATTTCGGTATATTTCACCATATTTCTTTTGGTACATTTTAGCAAGTTTTTGCTAAAATAGCATAATCATTTTCTTCAAAATTTTTTACATAATCGTTTTGTATAAATTACAAAAACTACTTCATCGGTTGTAGTTTTAGCATATTTTTGGTACACCCAAAAAATTTCCCAGTTACTGGCTACTAATTTTTTAACTAAGTCCCAGTTAAAATACACCTAACTGAGTCCCAGTTGTTTTGATTCAGTTATTTATAACTAACTTTCTATTGAATTTTAAATTCAACTGAACAGGCAGTTACTGGCAACAAATTAATAGTTAAAAGTGAGACTATTTTGAAAAATAGTAGAAAATAACTGGTAAAAATTGCTAATGGAAACTTTTTTTTATATAATTATTTGAAGTAAAACATCTTTTTTACAATTTAGCACTAATTATTTAATGCAATATAAAAAATGATGCCATAATTACATTAAATTAATTTTTTAAAAAATATATGTAGATTTCGCTAGCATGTCTTCTTTCAGTTGTCCTTTTTTTCATGAGTTGCCTTCTTGCAAATAGTTACTTCTTCCTTCTAGACCTGAAAAAATATTTTCTTATTAGTTTTGAGCAAAAGAAACATTCAAATATTTATTTAAAAACTTACCATGGATCAATATTAAGATTTGCGTTTCTTTTGTTTATTTTTAACCAAACGAACTTTGTGTATGTTTTTAATTTTTTGACAATTAAATAAAATTTTTGTGTACAGGGTAACTGAGAATTTCGGTTTTAATTAACGAAACTCATAGTTATTTATAATTAACTCAGTTATTTTAAATTTATTTCAAATTAACTGGGAATTTTCGTAACTATATAACTGGGAAATTTTTTCGGTGTAAAAATATGCCAGATTTTTGCTCACTCCGACACAGATTTTTTTTTGCGTGTAGCTAAATTTTTTTCTGTTTTTAAATATGGTGTTTTCTAGCGATTTTTTTTTCTGATTTATCGGTTTTTTTTTCAACAATCTGTATTTTTTCATTCACAATGGAAGAACACACGTATAGTGATGTCAACTCAAAGCCATTGATAATGTGTTTAGCGATTTTCTTCTTTGAAATTACTTTTGTTTCATAACAAATTAGCATCCCTGAAACAAACATGTTTAATGGAAACTTAATTTATTAAAAACTCTAAACATTTTATTTGTTGTAATTATTTATTTTCTTGGATTTTTATTATCTTTGCAAAACTTAAATATTACTATTTTCATATACTAATAATTTTTATTTTGTTTTTATTTTTTTACTAACGGTAATTTAACAATGTTGTTTTTGACGACGGTTTTATTTTGCAATACTTTTTTAGGATTCAAATATTTATAGTCATAAGTAGAGGTTTGTTAAAAAATAAAATGTTTGTATAAAACTATAGAAATGAATTGTAAAATTGTTATTACGGTAAAATAATAATAATAAAAAAAAAAAAAATAGATGGGCTGAGTTAATATATAGTGAATTTGGGGACTCCTTTCATTTTCAGGCTTAATTTTTTTTTAAATTCTATTAATTTTTTCAAAAATGTGTTTTAATTGTTAGTTGTTGGCATTTTAAATTGTTTAGTTTTTTTTTTTTTAATATTGTTAAGATAAAGTACTTGTCAATTGGCTTAAGTTTTTTGTTAAAATTTCTTTAATTGTTTTATATTTTTTTTTCAGTAGTAATATTAAAATATTTTTTGTTTAATTTTAATAGTGCTGTTAATTTTTATTTTTAATTTGCTTCCTACAAGTTTTTATTTTAAATACAAAAACATTTTTTATTTTGTGGTATGAAAATATGTGTTTTTTTATTTATTTTTCTTTTTCAATTTATTGTAAGTGGTGACTAGAAATAAAAATACAATAAAAATTAAAACTTAATTAACTTAAAAATCAAAAGTAATTTATAAAATTAATACAAAATCATGCTTATATCTTAAAAAAATATTTTTAATGTCTTCATTTTTAAAATTATTTAAAATAAAATTATAATTAAATTATAATAAAATAATAATTAAAAATAAAAAATAAATTAAAAAAATAATGTTTTGGGCTAATCTTTCCATATAAATATATATTGAGCATTTTGGATTCAGTGGGTTGTATGAAATTAACATTATCTTATGAGTCTTTAACTTTTATATTTATACTATTTTCAAATATTTTTAAAATTATTTTTTTTTTTTTTTAATTTTAAAAAATTTTGATTATTTATTATGCCATGATGAGTGATTTGTTTTATAAAATAAAAGCATTACTACTCGGTTAATAATTTAAAAACGTTTTGAGTTTAAAACTGAAAGTAGTATAACCTTTTAAATAGATTTTTTTAAGTAACTAAGAAGATTAAAGAGTTAAATTCAAAGAAAATATAAAGAAATATTATTAATTTGCAATTCATAATGTGTTTTTTTTTGGTATAATGTCAAGTTAATAACATAAAACAAATCTGAGCAAACGTTTTTTTTTTAATTTTTTTTATTCCATAATTTTTTTTTTGTATTTTTTATTTACTTTTTTGTTGAATATCAATAATTTTTGTTCATATTTTACTTTTATTTAAATCAAATTCAGCACCAAAACGTTATTTTTTTCTAAAAAAAAAATATTTTTAAATTTTGCACATACATTTTTTAAATAAATTTGGAAAATGAAACAAAAAGTTTTTAAGTGATGTTTTTTTATAAGAAAAAAATTAAATAAAAAACAAAAAAATACTTTGGTTTTTTTAAATCTAGAAAACTAAACAAATTTGGATTTTGCTCTAAAATTATAAAAAAAAAATATTTTAATTGCTTTTTTAATGTAAATTAAATAATTTAATAATCAAATATATATGTGTATAATCATTATTTAGCACAAAAAAATAATAAATGAAAATATTACAATTTTTTATTTTAAAATTTCATACAATTAAAAAAAAGGCCTTGATGTTTTTTTGTGTGTTTATGTATAAAAAAGCAATTACAATTAATTCATAATTTTCATGCCGTTAAAAACTATAATACAATTATAATAAAATCACATAATACTTATAAAATAACCTATGCAAATACAATTAAATATCCATTACATTTCGTCCATAATTTTTATATATAACAAAATTTTTTTTTAGGAATTTCCTTTTTCAAAGTTTTTTTTTTTTTAATAATGCTTTTTTATATTTAGATTTTTAAAATTAAATTTTGCGAGTTATTATTTTATAACCATAAAATAATATGTTAATTTCAAGTTTCCATAGGATCTTGTTTTGTTTTTTTATAAAAATTTTTGCTTTTCTGTTGCAATCAATTCACTTTTTTGAAACACTTTTTAGTTTCTATTTATATTAAAAATTTGTGTGTATTTTTTTAAATTCAATTCGTTTCTCCTTTATGTTGTATAGGTACGTATAACATCTCGGATTACAGCCCGGCATAAAGGACATTGGCCTCCTCCTACACCCCGCCATTGTTCAATTGCACAATCATAGCACATGCACATATGACCACAACTATAAAGAACAGAATCAATTTGATTTTCATAGCATATAGTACATTCAGCACCAGCTGAATCATTATGATCGATTAATTTATTAGAACTGGCAGTGTTATGCTGAAAGAAAAAAGATAAAAAAAAATTTAGTAAAAAACAAGTTTTAAAAATTAAAAAAAAAAAAAACTTAAAACTACTATTTTTATTTTACACGAATGCAGTGGAAACTGACATTAATGTGCGGCTCACACTTGCTGTTTTTAAGTGTTTAATACCCTATTCACACTTACAGTTTTAAACCGGTTTTAGCAATTATTTTTAGCATTTTCTTTCAATATACTGTAATAGAATAAAGAAAGTGCTAAAAATATTGCTGCTAAAAACGATTTAAAACTGTACGTGTGAATAGGGTATAAGGGCTATGTGTTTGAAAAAGTCTTTGTTCTGTGTCAATTACGTTCTTATTCTGTTACTGGTGTTTTGTTCAACAACTTGTTTGAGCTCGTAATACCCTATTCACACTTACAATTTTAAACCGTTTTCAGCAATTATTTTTAGCATTTTCTGTCAATATACTGTAATAGAATAAAGAAAGTGCTAAAAATGTTGCTGCTAAAAACGATTTAAAACTGTACGTGTGAATAGAGTATAAGTGTGAACCCCATATAATATGGGGATATGGGGTACACACTTATACCCTGTTCTCACGTACAGTTTAAAACTGTTTCTACATGCGAATTAGTGACGTTTGTTAGCCCATTATTCTATTACCATAAAATGACACTAATATTTTTTAATAATAGTTTTGATCACATGATCAATTATTTTTATTTATTCTTTCTATTTATTTACAACTTATTTTTAATAAATTCAACCTAATACCCTATTCACACTTACAGTTTAAAACCGTTTTTAGCAGCAATATTTTTAGCACTCTCTTAATGCTATTACAGTTAGGGAATTCACATGGGTATCGTATTTGGTGTTGTATGTCCTATCAAAAAACAGTGTTGGTTAAACTTTAAATTAATAATACGACACTTACACGATATGACGATACAACATTTATACCTATGTTTTGTATGCTATTTTCAAGTATGCTAACAAGAAAAGAGTCTAAGAGAAAATTATCAAATGAGCGATAAATAATTTTTACCAACCCTGTTTTTGGATAGGACATACAACATATACAACAAATACGATACCCATGTGAATTCCCTAAGTATATTAACAGAAAATGCTAAAAATAATTGGTAAAAACGGTTTAAAATTGTAAGTGTGAATAGGGTATAACCGAGAACTGGCAACAATGTACGTCGTCTCGTTGTAGCGAAAAAAACCAAGGGTTCTGGTGGGAATCGAACCCACGACTCCCACGTTGAAAGGCTATCACGCTACCAACTAACCTACGGGGGTCCCCATAAAATAACACTATATGGTAATGGAATAATGAGCTAATACGGCGTTCACACTTGCTGTTTTGAAGTGTTCAAGAGTGAGATGTTTAAAAAAGTCTTTGTTCTGTGTTTTGTTGAACAACTTGTTTAAGGTCTCTAGTGTAAATTCCATATAACGATACGATTTGACGTCCTTAAACAAGTAGTTTAACGAGTAATAGAATAAGAACATAATGGATACAGAACAAAGACTTTTTTATGCCATGTTCACACTACAAGAACTTACCATGGTAAGTTGAGATGATTTTGCAAATTTTCTTTATGCTAGTACAATTTGAGTATGCTAAAGAGTGGTGGAGATATCCTTGTGAAGAATCTTGAAAGAATCTTCTTGGCCAATCTGGCCCATGGTTATGTTCCATCATCCTGGTGCGATGTCAAAGTCGTCTTTATTCCCAAACCGGGAAAGGAGGACTACACTTTGCCGAAAAGTTTCCGACCAATCAGTTTGTCTTCTTTCCTATTGAAAAGTCTTGAACGAATGGTGGAAAAATTCATAAGGTCGGTAGCATTAGTCGAGTGCCCCAACATGCGTACCAAAGTGGTAGATCTTGTGAGTCGGCACTTCATGATCTTGTTTTAAAGATTGAGAAGGGCCTTGATAAACAAAACTACACTTTGGGTGTATTTGTGGATATTGAGGGAGCCTTTGATAATGCCACCTTTGACTCTATGAAGGCTTCGGCTGAAGAGCATGGTGTGGATCCAGTTCTTGTCAAATGGATCTACTTTATGCTCTATAATAGATTGTTGACCACTGAAAGTCAGTGGGGCACAAAAGTCACGGTTGAGGTAAGCAGAGGCTGCCCCCAAGGAGGTGTTCTCTCTCCGCTACTATGGTGTTTAGTGGTCGACTCACTTCTGGTGGAAATACAGTCTCTGGGTGTTCACGTACAGGCATATGCGGACGATGTGTGTGCATTAGTTTCTGGAAAGTCTCTTGAAATGGTCTGCAATAAAATGCAGACTGTTATAGACTTGATGGACAACTGGTGCAACAGGCATGGACTGTCCGTGAATCCAGCTAAGACAACACTCGTGTTGTTTACACGAAGGACCAAACACAAGGGTCTTAAGCTTCCTACGCTGAAGGGTGTTACTCTTCAACTGTCCACAGATGTAAAGTATTTAGGGGTCACTCTGGATAATAAACTAATGTGGAGAAAACATGTTGAACTTAAGGTATCTCGGGCGCACCGTATTTTCTGGCAGTGTCGGAGAGCTTTTGGGAAAACGTGGGGTCTAAGACCTGCGGGGTGCACTGGATGTACCTAGCGGTCATTAGACCTTTTGTGACGTACGCGGCGGTGGTCTGGTGGCCGAGAACGGTAGTTAAATCTACACGGGCTCTACTGGACGGACTACAAAGAGCAGCTTGCTTGGGGATTACTGGTGCTATGAGCACTACACCAGGTGCAGCTTTAAACGCCATGTTGGACATGCTTCCCTTGGATCTACATATCCAAGGGGTAGCCATGAAATCTCTGTGCAGACTCCGTAAAAATATATCATGGCATGGAGACTACAATGCAGGACATGGTCAACTGTTTAATAGGCTTTCGGAACTTTTTCCGATGTTTGATATGCCCTTAGACAGTATGACGCCTTGCATAGAGTTTGGTAGGAAGTTCAGTGTTAAATTTCCGAGAAGGGAAGACTGGTGTGATCCAGATAAACTTCTCAGAAATTACTCTGATACCTTCTATACGGACGGTTCTAGTACATTAGTTGGTTCTGGATCTGGTTGGTATTTGGAAGACGAAACCAAATACTCTCATGCTATGGGCAAAATGGCAACAGTTTTTCAGACTGAAGCGTTTTCTATTTTGGACGTGGCGACTTGGATAATTGAAAATAGGTGGAGGGATAGGAAAATCGGTATCTGTAGTGACAGTCAAGTTGCACTCAAGGCACTGGATTCTCCAATCACAACGTCTAAAATTGTCTAAGAGTGCAGGCGCAGACTCAATGAGGTCTCATGTGAGAATAGGGTCTGCCTCTTGTGGGTTCCGAGTCATAGGGGAATACGGGGAAATGAGATTGCCGATTCTTTGGCAAACATTGGCTCCGATACAATTCCTCACAATCCGGAGCCTCAGATTGGTATAGGCTTGACGTGGATGATTCGTTGGATAGACTCTCACATGAAATCAATTTTCATGGAAAGATGGTCTAATGAGTTGACATGTAGGAATACTAAATGTTTTGTGATAAGGACAGACAAGAAAGTGGCAAACTATTTACTCAGTCTGAGTGGAAAAGACTGTCGCAAACTTACTGGCCTAATTACGGGACACAATGCCTGTGCTCGTCATATCACGAGATTGGGTGTCTTATTAGACCCTCTTTGTGCAGCTTGTCTTGAGGATGAGGACACAACAGAACACTACGTCTGTTATTGCCCAGCGTTCTCAAGAGCAAGACTGCTCTGATATTTTGTCGATGGACATGGTCCATGGACTTCCCTTGTCTGACTTTCTAAGGTTGTGAAAGCAACTGAGAAGTTCTGAGCAAGCACCTTTCAATCTCTTTAAACTTTCTCTCATTCTTTACTAATCTTTCCTTCTAGGGTATGGTACAATGGACTATTTTAAGTCTGAGCGCCATGGACTCGCCTAGCTTTCTCTCAAGGCTTGTACAACCCACCTTCAACTCAACTCAACAATTTGAGATGATTTTGTAAATCACTATGTGATTTTGTTCAAAGGAAAATCACATGGTGATTTTAAAATCACGCTAGTCTGTATACAGTATTAAAAACGTACCCCTTTCACACTCAAAAACAACAAGTGTGAACTGTACATAAGTACGTTATGACAAACCCTTTGATGTTGTCTAGAATATAAAGCAAAAAAAAACTGACAAATAATAATTTTCGCATAATTTGCTAGCTTAAATTTAGATTTTTTTTTTTTAAATATTTAATTTAAAAATTTGTCCTAATTGATTGTTATTTTTAATCAATCATTTCAATTGACCTTAACTTTCAAAAAAATTAAAACAAAATCAATTAACAGAGACGTCTATATATTTAAAGCAGTTTTTAGTTTATAACAAAATAAATCAATTCATAACATCAATTTCATATCTTACCTCCATAAATTGCGCGTTATTAATAGTTCCCACAAGTGTATTAACATTTGAACTACTACTAGCCCCACTTGAACATGTAGCATTTGTTGTAGCGGCGCCGTTCATAGCATTTGCTTGATTTATACGTGCCTGTGATGCCGATAAAGCACTATTTAAATCCATTGATGATGTGGCAGGAGGTAAATTCACAACTAATACAGTACCACCACCATTAGGTTGTATTTGGATCATTTCACCATTTGAGGGCATACTAATCATACGACCCGTAGTTGTACCAGCCGAGGGCGGTGAGCATGTACCATTTAATATACCTGAGGTGGTACCGTTAGCGTTAGCCAAGTTATTTGTAGATTGCATTGAGGCTAACGTAGAGGAGGAGGCACTTATAGTACCGTGTGTAACATTTAACTGGGATGGGTGCATAATTTTACGATTTTCAGAAATTTGGCTATTCAGACTATTCATTGACTCGGATACGGGTATATTGACTATACGTTGTGAGGAGCCAGCTACGGCGGCAGGAGGATAATTAACCATATTGGGCAGTTGTTGACGGAACATTCGTACCGATTGTGTTGAACCATAAACATCTAAGAAAGCCCATAATTGTAAAGATTGATCAACATGCATCACCACTACCGCAGGGCCATTATTTTTACTAATGGTTACTTCACCATTGGGTGCCACAAAGAATGCTATTTCATCGCCCCTTTGTGGAGCAGCAGCAATATCTTTACTCACAACCCAATATTCGGGACGGTCCAATAGAAAATCGGAATCATTTGGTAAATCTCCTGGTTGTAAGGCTGCCGGATTGCAAGAGGTTAAACCTAATGCCAAAGCACCCACATACATTTGTTCGGTTTTTAAAATTTGAACAATAATCTTTTCTCCTATTCTTATGGGACGGGCAGTAAATACATAACCTTGACAAAAATCATTTTCCGTACGTGAAGCTATAAAACGGTCATGGGACAATCGGACATTTCGTCCTTTAGTTATGTGGAAGGGTACAGGAATCAAACGACCATTAGCATTATAACGTAGAGGTGGCAAACCATTTGCTAAGTCTGAAGCTAATGCCACTTGATCTCCAGCTAAATTTAGTGATTGCATAGAATTCATAACAGTCCTTTCCAAATCATGTTCATATTGCCCAGCCGGTAAAGATCTTCTTGATTGTTGGTTGGGGTTATGGGGATTTAAGCCACCAACACCCATTTGTGGTCCCGGTAATGTGCCAGTCATACCAGGAGCCATCATTGCAGGTGGTGCACCCACGCCACCACTTTGTTGATACATATAAATGCGGGCATCCAAAAATTCTATAGCTGTACAATTGCCATAAATATCAATAACAGTCCATAATAAACCTCTAGTATCAATACCCGATAATATTACACCTTTTTCCTCATTATTTATACCATAGATAACATCTCCCGCCGAATTGACATAATAATATAAAACATTATCTTTTTCACAGTATTGTTCGTGTAAGGCTTTAGCCCAAAAACCTGGACGATTCGTTAAATCTGGACAGGCATATTTGGGCAATGAACCCTCCAACGTTGAGGGATCATTATTGGTAAAACCAAAACGTATACCACCATTCCAATTATTGGAAATTTCTGCAAATTTAACACAAATACGTTCATTTATACGAACAGGACGAGCTGAAAACGTAATAGCACGACAAAAACTTTCAAAACGTCGAGCTAAAGTACCATCACGTGAAATGCGTATATTATCACCGTGCACATGATGAAATTGTAGGGGTGGTAAATTGTTGGGACCAGGGCAAGATGATGGTGAACGGCGTACTGAAAAGAAAAGATGAAAGATTACATGAATACAAATTTTACCAATAATATAAATTGGCTGAAAAACCTTCTGGTTTAAAAATAAAAATACTATACTTCCTGGGCATACGGATTATAGTACGACCCAAGGTATATTTATTTATGTACCTTGGTAAAACCCGAGCAATGTGCAAAAACGTCATCAAACAAATATTTTATAGAGGGTCTAATATGGAATTCACACTTTCGACTTGTTCAACAAAACACCAGTAACAGAATAAAAACGTTATGGACGCAGAACAAAGACCTTTTTAAACACGTAGGACTTAAACACTCAAAAACAGCAAGTATGAACCGCATATAAAGATTTATTTCTCGGTTTTTCGATTTATTCCGCACCCTTTAGAGCCTCAAAATTTGTTTCTTCTCAAAACTAGTTAGCAAGTCTGATTAACCTGCATCTGCAAATAAAAAACTTTTGGAATCTTTCAGACCCCTTTGTTCCTCTAAAAGAAATCGTCCTTTAAAAGCATTGGATTTTGAAACAACTTTCCATTATGTTTTTATACCCTCCTAATATGTTTTTATACCCTCCACTTAGTGATAGAGGGTATATATAAGTTTATCATTCCGTTTGTAACTAATCGAAATATCGGTCTGTGACCCCATTATATATGGGGCATTCCATGTGAAATCGGACACATTGAAAAACTTTTTTTTTAGATTTTCCTAATTTGTTTACAGTTTTTAGTACCCTTCGAAAACTCCTTCGTGGTAAATTTTCAGATTTTTTTGATGACCCGTTCAAAAGATATCGAATTTTTAGAAATTGGTAGTTTGTTCCTTTACTCAAACTTCTTTTAATCATAACTTCTTCAATAATGGTCCAAATTTCAAATTTTTTTTTTTTTTTCAAAATTTTTGTTTTTTTACGTACTTTCTAAAAAAAATCCCAAAAAATTCTTAAAAGTGCTCTAGTATGCGATTTTTAAGTTTTAAAATTAAAATTTCATTTTTGAAAATGTTTGTACTCTTCGATTTTTTTGAATTTTTTTTGTGTAAAACTTCTATCAATTTTACAAATTTTTTGCCCAGGAAGATCGTGGGATAACGATTATTACTATTTTTTAAAATTTTTTTAAAAAATTTTATTGTAATTTTTCAATCTTAAATGGGGGTCGGTCTCACTAATGACCCCTCTCGGACGCACCATTGGACCGGTAGAAGCTGATTACAAGAGAGCATACAGTTTATGTCAAATCAATTTGATGACATAGTTAGAGCTGCAGCTGAAAACAGAAAACAGTTGGAAGCAGTACAACATGAAAACAAAAAATTAAAAACTGAAATTGAAATTTTAAAAAATTCTGTAAAAATTTTAAACGATAATCGCGTTCGAAATGACTGCATTATTAATGGTGTTGACGTGGAGACTGGTTTAAATGCAGAAGAAACTGTTATAAAGATGATGAAGAGTGTTGGAGTAAATCTGCAAGCCAATGAAATCGAAGATGCTTATTATATAAAAAAGGATAGTGAGGATGAAAGTAAGAAGCAAACTTTGGTGGTGAAGTTTTCCAACAAAAAATCAAAAAAAAACAGTAATGATGACTAAACCAAAATTAAAAGAAAATGAAGATACTAAGTCGGTTTTTATAAACGATTTTTTAAGTAAAGAAACTGTAGATTTACTTAAATATGCAAAAACTCTTAAAACAGTGGGATACCGTAGAGTCTACCCGTTAGATGGCAAAGTTTTTACAAAAAGGAGTGAATTGTCGAAACCTAAATTAATAAAAACTGCTGAAGAAGTGGATAGTTTATTATTAGAGGCAACTCAAAATAGAAGGTCGATATGTAGAAACAATGCTGCTGTAGGTATTTCAAGTGATAGTGAGGAGGAAGTTCGAGATTCATATATGTCACCTGCTTAGTGTTTATTTTCTGTTTTAACTTTTTAAAGATTTGAAACATAAATGTTTAGCTATTCAAAATCGTAAACATAACGTTAAATTCAAAATTTTAAAAATTATGATGGTTTATTTATTTCTAAAAGAGAGTCTTTAAAGTCTTTCAATTAACAAAGTTTTAATTTTTTGTAAATATTTTTTTCAAAGTATAATTGTTATATAAATATTTTTATATAAATATTTTTATATTTATAATTTTTTTATAATGTTAAATTTTTTTATATATATTTTTTTTTTAATTATTGTATTTTTTAATGTACAAATTTTTTGCCAGCTTGCCTCTATAATGCCCTTTTGTGGCGCTGAGGCCCTTTTAATTGTAATAAATATTATATGAATAAACATTGAAAAAAAAAAAAAAAAAAAATTTACAAAAAATAAAAAAAATTGTATGGGGACCGCCTTAACAGTTAAAGATAGAGGGTAGGTGTGTTCAGAGAAAATGTTTGGACTAAAAAAATATTGTGGGTCGGTCATACATTTTGTTGCTCTAAGGGCACTATTAGGGCAGTTAGAGCGGTTGGAGCAAATTTTAAAAAAATGTCGTTTTGAGTGGGAGCCCCCTTACAAATTGGAGTTAGGGTATTAGTTTGTTCCAAAGAAATGTTAAGACGTAAAAATTAATGGGGGTCAGTCTTCACTTGACTGAAACTCAACATATTCATTGGAAGTTCTCCCGAGAAGTTTGGTATTGTATTTGAGCGATATCGGTTCAGCGGTTCAAAAGTTATGAACGAAAATACAATGACACCTCAAAAATTGTGGTACATTCAACATAACCTAAAAATACTAAAATTGTTACACTCATATAAATATTTTAGTAGAAAATTTGAAATTTTATTAAAATAAATGTTGATATCATTGATTAAGAAATGTTTACATAAATCAATTTTTAATTCTTAAAAGAAAATTAAAATTCTATGACCAGATTCACATTCAGCGCATTATTTGCTTAAGCCTGAATGCCATTAATACAAACCGCCAGTTCGAAATCGAAATGATCGAAATCTCGTTAATATAAGATTTCAGCTAAAATGTAAATTAAGCTTTAAATAAAAATTAAAAAAAAAACTATTTTAACATTTTGTGGTTTTTTAATAAAATATTAATCAAAATTTTATCAGGATGTGGTTAAGTTTTTTAACCGTTAAAATATTTTTTTTTAATTTTAAATTAAAGCTTAAGGCCTAATCACACTTGAGGGGAAATCTCGTTCGAACGAGATTTTGATCATATGGTCTGTATCATTTTATACACAACCATATGATAGAAATATCGTTCCAACGAGATTTCATTTCAGGTGTGAATTGGGCATTAATTCACATTTTAGCTGAACTATTTTAAAGAGGAAGAGTAGTACTTTTATATGAAGTTAACAGTTGCACGAGAATTTTCATTTAAAAGTTTTACAATTATTCTTGTAAAGTTGCAAACTTTACACAGTTAGCATATTGAAGAGCAAATGAAGTGAGTACCCTTAATATAGTTATACAAATATTTGGCAACACTATGCAGTGTTGCCACTCTAGAACTTTTTCGATTAAATTGAGCGGGTTTTTAAAATTTACTTTATTTTTTTTGAATTTCTACACTCATAGAAATATTTTAGTAAAAAATTAATAATTTTACAAAATGTTATCTTATTTAGCAAAAATAAATGTTGATATCATTGAATTATCAGTAGAGATCTTTACTGAAATCAACATGCAGAAAACAAAGTAATTAGTCAACACACAAAAAAAAATATAAAAAAATTGTGTCCGTTTTGGGGATAATACAACCTATAAAGTGGTTTTGTATAATTTACCTAAGTTTTTTAGAGCAAAAACTTTGGTAAGTTATCCAAAACCACTTTATAGGTTGTAATTAAACCAAAAACTGGCACAATTTTTTTAATTTTTTTTTGTGTGAAGTTTTTGTGTAAAATACAACCCACCAAGTGCTTTTGCGTAATTTAATCAATTTTTTTAAAACAAAAACTTTGTTAACTTACGCAAAAACCCGTGGTGCGTTGTGATTTACACAAAAAATTGGCTAATAAGTGTAAATATCTTTTTACGTGATTATTAATTCTTAAGGTAAATCAAACTTTTAGAAAAAAAATGTAAATTCTAAGACTAGATTTGGATTCACCGCATCATTTTTTAGGCCCGAAAATCTTTTAGCTCAAACATGGGTTACATACACATAATCGAAATCTGGAAGGAGATTTTATATGTAAATTAAGCTATAATTTTAAATTAAAAAAATTATGCAAAAACTTATTTCAATATTTTGTGGTTTCTAAATAAAATATTAAACAAAATTTTATCAGGATGTGGTTCAAAAAAAAACCTTGGTTATATATATTTGGAACATGCGAACGACATGTGTGTTAAAAAATAAAAAACTAAACATAAAAAAACAAGTGCAAAAATAAACATTTACAGAAGCTCTTTAAAACAAAAAAAAATTATACATATATGTTTTCGTACGCAACATAAGGATGATACCTCAGCTTGACGCGTGCCATACATAATAATAAAACTAACTGGCGACAACAATACAAAAATGCACATGTTCTTATAGTTCCCTCATCTTGCTGTTACCCCCAGATTATTAACGACGATGAAGACAAACAATAAGATGCGTTTCAAAATTTATTAAGAAACATTTAAAAAGAAAGGGCATGTGCCAGCTGGCTTTTTACAAAAAGTATAGAATAAATAAGAGTATTCTTCCGCTAAATTTCAGAGGCACTCCTCTCTGGAATTTTGGTCCTTAAATCGGCTTATCTCGAGCATGTTTTGACAGAAAAAAATTAGGAAAAAAGTGATAAAACACATCGAAAAGTGAAAAAACACATCGAAAAGACAAAAAAACTCATCGAAAAGGTAAAAAAACTCATCGAAGAAGAGAAAAAATAAAGAGGAATTAAAGAAAACACATCGAAGAAAAAAAAAGACAAAGAAGAAATAAATATGAAAATGTCAAACTAAAAGGAATGTCAGATATTCAGTGAGAGGATTCGAGCAATTCCATGAGAGGATGAGAGCTAATAGTACGCTAATTAAAGACTTTTTGAAATAATCCGACTTGTTAGTAAACTACTAATGGGACGAATACTCTTATTTATTCTATACTTTTTGCTTTTTATTAAGAAAAAATAAAAAAAATATTTATAAAAGACTTTAAAGAAAAACCTGATTTTAAACAAAACTCAAAAAGATCCTAAAGATATCTTAAAATAAATAATAGTTAAGGAGAGACAAATATAAGAAGAAAAAGAGCAGGTAGTTTGAATTATTGAGCAACAGGAGTTTTGTATGTGACAAAATAGGGGTTGATATTTAAAATTTACGAATTTATACACTGTTGGGTTCTACTGAATGAACGAAAAGAAGCGTTACAAATTATTTGCTTATGTCAGACATTAATACTCGCATTTGGGGGTTGATTTTAGTTTCCCTTTTTTGTCTAAAATAAGACAGAAAAAAACGACAGATGTTTTTTTATATGAAAATAATTAAAAATTTGTTTTAGTAAGGGGTTCTTTTGTTGTATATAACCAAAAAGTTGTTCTTATAAAGAAAAAATAAAATAAAGAAAAAAAGTAGGTAGATTATGCTTGAAGACGATGAGCAAGAGAATCTTCATCTTAAGTCTGGATTTTAAAAGAAATTTGATACTTTTATACCAAAACAGAGTTCAATGATTTTAAGATAAGTTTTTAACACAAAAAAAAGTTCCAAATACTTTTTATGCTGGAAAACACTAAATTATGAATATTAGCTTAACTTCCGGTTTTGAGGTATATTTTTTTCTTCCTTGTTTTAAATTCTATCCTTCTTTATATAAACTGCTTTATATCATGTCTGGTATTTTTTGACATATAAAAACCGCTTTTTAAGGAAGTTTAAACACGTCTTTAACGATCTACTTTATAAGCAGACAACAACACTAACAAAAACATTGATTTTACTTCCGTTCTAAGAAAGATCTACCTTAGATCTTATACACAGAAAGCCTTCTTCTTGTTAGCCTTATTAAAGTAAAATAAACAGAAAAAACTTTCTGCATAAATTAAGTTTTTTTCTTCATTTATTTATTTATTTTTTTCATCAATTTTTATTTTTTTTTATATTTAGGCCAGCTTGGTTTGTTATTATCGATAAATTTAATATTCTTATAACGTTTAAAGAAAATTCCATGGTTTGCAGACTTTAGTTTGTTTATCTGTTAAATACATTTTACAAAAAAAAAATCAAAAGGAAATCACGTTTTTTTTAATTTTTAATACTTCTAATGCTTAACAATTTGTTCATTAAACACTACTTTAATGTTTGTAAAAAAAAATTGTTTTTATATAAAAAATTTTTTCTTAACAAAAACATTTTCATTCATTCATTCATGTTTTTTAATAATTCATTCATGTTGTCGTCGCAATATTGTGTATTGTTATGTTGAGGAAATCATTAGGAAAACATGACATATTACATGAAAATACATTAAGATGGAAAAGAAATATATAAAAAAACTACTTAAATACCAGAAATTATTTACCTAAATACCAAACAATCACAATTTAAACGGTTATTTTTTTAGTATGATTATTGTTAATGTTGTTTTCTAATGAATTTTGAAATGTATAGATTACAAAGAAAATATTTGCGATAAAATAGTTTAAACTAAAATTTTTTTTTATAGTTTTTTTTTTTTTTACTATTATGTATTTCAAAAAAGTATGTATTTTGCTCAGTGAAACGCAAATGATGTGAATAACCTTATTATTTTTAGTAAATTAAATGACAGCTTAGATTAGTAGACTTTTACAAAAATTTTCAAGGCGGTAAAATAGAATAAACTTGTCAAAAAATTGAATAAAATAGAAGTAGTACATTATTTACATTTTTACTAAGGATGTCGCGAATAGTGTATTCGGCAGTTTACCGAATATTTACTATTCGGTATTCGGTTTGAACCGAATACGAATATCGCCGAATAGTTTAATTATTCATACGCCTGTATTTTACCTATGTAAAAAATTAAAAAAAAAGTACCAGACTTAAAAACAACAACGCCGTTGTTGACACTATTTTTTCTGTTACCTTAACAATTCGAATTTTAATCAAGTGCTCAAGTTTTCTTGTACAAAAAACAAACTGAAATGACTACATAAACGAGTCAAACGTTAATAAAAAGTGTTTTTAAACAAATTTAAATTTTGCCGAATATTCGGCAAACTGGTAACGAATATTTATTTAACCGAATATTCAAAAAACATGCCGAATACCGAATAGTGACGAATATTCGCGACATCCCTAATTTTTACGTTTGTTTTTTGTTTTGTCTACCCGTGCAAATAGTAGATCAATTGTATCTGATTAGATCTATTAGATACCAGATTTTTCCCGAATTTGTAGCTGATCAGATCCCGAAATTAAGGATAAATCGTGGATCGAATAGATCAGAACAGATGCAATTATTATAATTATATATAATTTTTAAGAAACAAATCTACAAATCAAAGCAATCCGTATGTCAAATTAGTATCCGTATTTCAAACATAAAATATTTTGAATGTTTAGAATTGTGTAATGGTCTGTTCTGCACGAATTTTTCAATGGGTCCTAACTCGGTTTATCAGTGGTTTTGTTTGGTTTATCAGATTTCAGCTGTTAATTTTTATATAATAAGAAATGATCAGCAAATTTAAAAGTTATACAATTATTTTTGTGAGGTTGCGAACTTTACAAAGTTAACATATCAATACGCAAATGAAGTAAGTACTAGGGTATTCAATCGATTAACCGTTAATCGGTTAACCGATTAATTTTGGTCGATTAACTGTTCGAACAATTTAAAATTGTCAATTTTCAAATAACAAATAAACCGATTAATTTGTGTCGGTTAACCGATTAACCGAAATTTATTTTTTTAGTACTTTTACCTATTTTTTTTGCTTTATTTGGTTTTTTGATATTTCATTTTTAATTTAAGTTACGGTTCTGCTGAAAGAAGTTTAGGTCTAAAAAAATTATTAAACTCTCTTTTAGCAACATGTAAAAACTTCGTCAAGAAAATATTTTATCAAAGTCCTAAAAAGATATTTCGGATTAAAAAAAAAAATCAAACAAACTAGCCCTAGTAAATTTTTTATACATTGCTAACAGTATACATATATTTTTCTATAAGTTTTTAATGCACCTAATCCGAATCTGACCTTAGAACTGATTCATCTCATCTTGAGATATTTAGATTTTCAATTGAAAATACTGCATAAACTCAGATTTTTTTAATGTTCGGGACCCTTTAAAACCGCGAATAATTTTATAATGTATAACACCGTCCGACAGCCAATATTAAATATGAACCGGATGATATATATATGTCTGAAAGTAGAGATAAAATGAAGTAAAACTTCATTTACAGTTTTTCACTTCGTGATCCTGTTTCCCAAAATTTTAAAGAATTACATTTTAAAAATTTTTATAAAATATTTTTTTTTATATTTGTACTTGTCCTAGGATACCACTGGTAATGGAAAATGACAGAGGAGGATCTCCCCTAATATTTTATAAAATTTAATCCTCTAAAAGGAAACAAGATCACGAAATGAAGAACTGTAAATAAAGTTTTACTAAATTTAGAGTCTAGTTTCAAAGGTATATTACCCAGTTCGTGTTTTAACGACTTTTTTCATTTTTGTCGGACGGTGTAAATTGTTCAGCACATTTGAAAATTCTGCTATTTTTGAAATCCTTTAGATATCTTTTTCATTACGGAGATATCGACCGATGAAATTATTGGAATTTCGGCCCTGACAAATAAAAGAAAACAAATTTGGAAACCAAACCATTTTTTTGTTCATATTTTTAGTACCGAAAACTTTTTTAGGGGTGCATCTAAGCCCGGCAGCAATTTGGCTCAATTTTTCCTTTTTATAAAAATTGCTTTATTTTTTTTTGACATTTTTTCACATTGAATTGGGGCCAATTTGGATTGGGATAATTTTTAGGGTGCCATACAAAAATTCTTAATTTGGGCTAATGGGTATTTACAGCTTCGCCATATCGGATATAGATTTCTTATTAATAAAATTCTTAAAAGTATATATGTACAATTCGTGGTTTTACTTTAATTTAAATTTTAAATTGATATTATTCGGTTAACCGAATAATTCAAATTTAACCGATTATTAACCGATTAAATCTCAACCCCGATTAATTATTTGCTCGATTAACCGATTAAACCAGAACCTCGATTAATTGAATACCCTAGTACCCTTTATATAGTTGTAATATTTGGCAACACTATACACTGTTGTCACTTTAGAGCTTTTCCGATAAACAGGGGGCTAATCATGTAAAACTAAAACGATTGACGATGCATAAACGACATCAAAATTCATGTCGTTTTGAAGGAAAATTGAAAGTTTTTCTTTATTATAAAATTAAAGAGTGTTGTTTAACCCAGAATCATTAAAAAAATTGGAAACATTTTGTTTAGTTTAGGAACAACAAGGTTTCAAAAATCGACGATAATCATCTATCACTTTACGTGATCACAGTCCTGGGGGTAATTATGTAACTTGATTGTCGTCAAATCGTATCGTTAGCTCATTATTCCATTACCATATAGTGTCATTTTATGGTAATAGAATAATGAGCTAACAATGACGATTTTCAAGTTACATAATTGCCCCCAGGTTTTTAGTTTTTTTTGATATCAAAAAGCAAATGAAGTGAGTACCCTTTATTTATTTTTATATTTGGCAACACTATACAGTGCTGTCATTTTAGAGCTCTTCCTATTTTTTTTAAAGAAGTTTGACAGTTTTTATGCTTAAGCATAGTACTCTGTTCGGTATCACGGGAAAAAATCTGTCAAACTCCATATAAAAAAAAATGTTTGGCAACGCGAGGAATTATAGGGAAATTGTTAAAAAAGTTTTCACCTATTTTTATTATACAAGACAATTTAAATTGCCGTGAAAAAGTGACATTTCAGTTTTATTATTATCGTTTCTTTCTTATAATTGTCAAAAGTTGATGATTTTTAAATGTTTTATTGCGATTTGAGTTTATGTGAAATTTTCACTGGAAACAATTTACAGCTTTTTTCCACATAAAAAATATAAAATTTTGGTAACGCGAGGGAAATTGTAAAAAAAATAAGTTTTACAATATTTATTATTGTAAAACTAACATTTATTCCGATTTCATTTAGCGATTTTTCATGTATTTTTGAATGATTTTTTTTTTGTTAATGTTATTTCGTTAAGAAAATACGAAAGAAAACATTTGTTCATAAAATAAACTTATATCTCCCCTGAGTTTCAAACAAGTGTTCATAATATTCTTCATAATTGTCATGGTTGTCTATGTGTTTTAAGGGTTTTAAATTACCAACTGATTACAAATAATCTCAAGTGTTAAAGACCTTTAAAAATGCATTGTCTGACTTCCTTTTTATTCAATATTACCACCCTCTATTTGAAATTTTGTGAAGTTTATCATAATTCTAAGTACTACAACTTAAGTAGGTATTGCAGTGACAAATTTCAACACGATTTTGGGGGAAAATGGAAAAAAATAACACAACATCGAATAAATGTTAAATCGATTTTGGTTTCTTTGTTAAAATTATTTAATTACAAATAATTGCAAATTATTCCAGTGAAAAATTTAACACGTTTGGGGAGAAAAATTAAAAAAAAAAAAAATGTAATAATAGAAAATAATATAAATGATAACTCCAATTTGGTTTCTTTATTAAAATAGTTTAATTAGAAGGTATTACAATTATTTTTTGTAAAATATAATTCAAATCTTACTTTTCTGTGTCATGTGAAATTTTGTTTCAAATCCATTATTTTTGAATTATATATATTTTTTAGATTTTTTTTATTTTACACCAATTGTAATTAACATTTTAAATCTACTCTTCCAACTTAAAAATCAACTCTTTCAAAAGAAACCTTACCAAAATCATTGTATGTCTAACGTGGGAAAAACAAAAAATATACAATTCCATCTTTATTTCATCTTAACTCGCTCTCTCAGTTATGTTGATTTCTCTATATTCAACAACCTGCATGTAATTTTTTTGCAATTTGCAATTGCTGGTAAAAAAGTATTGATTGTTGAAAAAAATAAAAATGTTGGCTTTGTACAAAGTGTATTTGAAACTAACAACTGATTCACGATATATATTTTTAAGTTTTTTTTTTTATAGCGTGGGAATTTTTTTGTTTGAACTAACATTATTCGAACTTAGCTTGATCGGCAAAAAAAAAAATAAAATTAAGCAAACGGTAAATCAGGTTTCTTGTTACATGAAATCATTAAACTTCAATAAATTTTAGTTATTTTATTTTTATGTGAATGTTTTGAAAAAAAATAAAAAAAATAAAAATAGAATGTTTGATCAACTTTAAATAGATTTATTTAAATTTTTAAAAGTTTATAAAAGAAATAGTAGTACATACTTTTATGAGATTTTAGTTGAAACTTCATTTTAAAAAAATTGGCATCGCGAGAAATTATAGAGAAATTATCACACATATTTAGGCTGACCATTCGTACTGATTTGATCAGTACATGTACTGATTTTTGATCACGTGACTGATCAAAAACCGTTGTACTGATTTGTACTGATGTTTTGAAATATGTACTGATTGTACTGATTTTTGAACAATTTAACATAAAAAATATATTCATTCAAAAATTCTATTTAAAACATGAATTTCCATATAATAAGTCTTTATAGTAGCTTTTTATAACTTTAGTCTGACAATGAGATAATTTGAATAATGAATAATTCTAAGGAGCTTAGAGTTCGTATATTAAGAGGTTCCTTAACGCAGAAATGTATCTAAGAACTAAATGAGCACAGAATCTTTAAGGTTTTCTATAACGAAAAGTTCAGTGGATAATGAATTTTATATATTTTAAGAAAGATAATGTAATTAAACGAATCCAAATAACTCTGAGATGTTCGATGAGGTAATGTCATTAGAATTTATTGTAAAATGCGCTCAGAACATCAGGGCTATTTAAAAAAAATATGTGCTTATTATCTGGAAAGTTTTCTAAAAGGAAGAGTTATTAAAACTTAAGAGAAAAAGTCCTCAAAATCTGAGGAATTTTTTTATTCTCAAAACCTGTGGGTTTTTGTTATATTGAATGCACGGAAATTGAAGTTAAATAAATTTTATGCAAAATAACGACAACAGTTCATGGCAGTTGTTTTTTTAATAGTTGTTTTTCTACAGTTGTTTTTCTGCAATTGTTTTTGCTGAAATAGTAATTGAGTTTGTTAGTTTAACCGACATTTTTTGAGTGTTGAAAAAAACATCAGTGTTTTCCCATAGAAAAGAGTTTTCAGAGATTTATTTAAAAAAAAAAAAACCATTAAAAATTGGGCGTACTGAATTAAGTTCAGAATAAAATGGTCACCCTACACATATTTACAATACAATACATTTTTAATTGTTGTGAAAAAGTGACATTTCAGTTTTGTTAGGAGTTTCTTTTTAAGAATTCGTCACCTTAGAAATGGTTTTAACAATTTCCCTATAATTCCTCGCGTTGCCAAATTTTTTTATTAGTGGTTTTCACGTCATTTGCACGCGATTTCCAGATTATGCAGATAAAATAATTTATTTTTTACTTGTTGTGAGCGTCCCAATTTTATTCAATTGGAAACTGATATAAATTTTATTTTTTACACGCACACATCCAAACAAGAGTTAAGAAGAAGACAAAACAATTTTCTTAACATCGTTTACTATCATTTTATTTATTTTTTTATTTAATAAAAACATTTTTCTTATTTTGTTGATTGATTTAATTATTTTTTTTAAACAAACACCACAATCAAATTAAAAATATTTTTATGATTGTTCAAATGTCAAATTAAATGCAACTCTGTTTGTTATTTCCTCACAGATATATTTAATTTGCGTGTGCAAATGAAATATGCTATTGGTTTTTTTTGAGGATATGAATAAATTTGTGAGGATAAATGCAAGTGCAAATGAAAAGTCAAACCCATATAATTTGTTGTTGTGAGTTTGCACACTTTGCAAATATTCCTAGTTTATCCAGTTTGCAACGTTTATCAGCCAAAAAGCAAATGATGTGAGCTCCATTATTTTTATACCCTCCACTTTGTGATAGAGGGTATATAAGTTTGTCATTCCGTTTGTAACTCATCGAAATATCGGTCTGGGACCCCATAAAGTATATACACCCAAAAAATGTCATAGTAGCATAGTTAACAAAATCCATAGTTGTTTTAAATAATTTTCAAATCAACTATTTATAATCAATAACAACTATGGACAAAGTTGATCACAACGATTTATTAAAAATTTGAAACTGAAAACAGTTCAAAAAGAACAAAAAATTAAAATTGTGAAAATAATAAAAAAAAGAGAAGTGTCAGAGTTTAAAAAAAGAATGAAATAATAAATAATTTTCAATTGTTAGAGTCCACATCAATTACCATGGAAGAAGAAAAATCTGATTGCATCCAACCAACTTTAAATACGCATCTCAAAAAACAGATTTAATGGAAATGAAATGTATCGTATGGTATGGTATAAGTGTATTGTGAAATTTTAATAAATCAATTTTAAAAATATAAACCAAAATATTGCATTTTTATTTTAAAAAAATAGGTCATTTATAATAACTACTTCTAGTATTACATAGTAAATATCAACTACGTCTGATTTTTAATAAAATCAACTATTAAATATTGATTAGTAGGGATGAGATTTCCATGCAAATGCATGTTTTTTGTCGATAGTCTAAAAACGATATCGACCAATTATCTTTTCGAATCAAGAAATTTGCGTTAAAATGGCATCGATTTGTTTTTGCATATTTTTGCATATTTTGGTGAAAATGCATATATTTGCATATTTTGGTTTTAAATGCATATTTTGTGCATATTTCCAACTTTTAAGTGCATATTTTTGCATATTTTGCCATAAATTAGCAAAAACACAAATTGAAATTTATTTGTTCAAAAACTATTTTAAATTTTAAAAATTTATTTTGAAAATAAGAAAAACTATTTTTTTTTTCTTTCTAATTTTTTTATAGATATTCTTGATTTCTAAAAAAATCTTGCTTACGTAAAGTTTGAATTGTTACTATTTAAACACGACGTTATTTTTTCCTTTTTAAGAAGTTTTTTGTATGAAAACAAGATTTTTATTGCACTTTTTTTATTTTTTAGTGCATATTTTTAGGTTTTTTAGTGCATATTTTGAATTTTTTAGCGCATATTTTAAGCGCATATTTTCGATTTTTTAGTGCATGAAAATCTCATCCCTAGTGATTAGCTACTATTTTAAAATTTTTATCAAATACATCGTTGTCAGTAACTTTTTCCATAGTTGATTTGTTTATTTGAAAGAAACATAGTTAACAACCACTATGTCTCTTCACCTATGGCATAGTTGGGGTTATTTCACCTATGACATAGTTGAAAAAATAGTAATTAGCAACTATATAATTTTTTGGGTGTATATTCATGATGCCCGATCGATCTTAAGACATTCTAGCGATGTCCGTCTGTCTGTCTGTGGAAAATGCTATCACGGACAAAATATTGCACAGAGATGACTGAAACTTAACATATTTATTAGAAGTTCTGCCGAGAAGTTTGGTATTGCATTTGAGCGATATCGGTTCAGTGGTTCAAAAGTTATGAACGAAAATGTAAGCACACCTCAAAAATTTCAGTACATTCAACATAACCTAAAAATACAAAATGCTTTAATTCGGCTTCTGGTTGACATATGTGAACATAATTGAACACCAAATGGTATTTAAACAAGTACGAACATATTTTTGGACAAAAAAAGAAAAAATCGCGGATTTTTTTTTACCAAAATTTTTTTTCGCGGAAATTTTTTTTTAAAATATTTTTTTTTTCCAAAGTAATTTCCTTTTAAATAAAGTTTTTTGCAATAATCTTTTTGAAATTGTGGAGGGTATCACTACATTCGGCAAGGCCGAATTTAACTTTTTTACTTGTTTTAAATGGAGTTTGACAGATTTTTTCCTGTGAAATTGAACATAGTACTATGCTTTAGGCTTAGTACTCTGTTTTTCACGGCGAATATTTCACTTTAACTTTAAATGCCTCAAATCGTAATAAAAAATTTATAAATCAACAACTTCTGACAATTCTAAGAAAGAAACTATTATAACAAAACTGAAATGTCACTTTTCCACGACAATTTGCATTGTAGTAAATTGTATAAATCACTTAAAAAAGTGATTTATACATCAAAGTTGTTGATTTATACATTTTTTATTACGATTTGAGGCGTTCAAAGCTTAAATTTTCGCCGTGAAAAACAGAGTACTTGGCTTAAGACTGAAATAAACACTTTTGATGTATGTATTTCGAACTCATCACGTCAATAATCTTTAGAAATTAATAAGGATCCTTAAGAAAAAAATTAAAATTTTGTCAGTAGAAAAACATGACATTATTTTACTTGCACTATGTTTTTTTAAAATAAATTTTGAAGGATTTAGGGGAACTAAAAAGAATGGCGGTATTTTTTTGGAAAAAAATTCGCTCCTTGGGGTGGTTCAATTCATCTGAAAACGCGAATTTTGACCTGATATTTCTGCAGAGCAAAAACGGCTGAATATATTGCAAATCTGATTTCACCAGTCGAGTCTACAGCAAAAAATAAAACAATGGTCGTTTTTCAAACTTTAAAAAAGTTCAAAAAACCCACCACAGAGGGCGGAAATATAAGGTTTTTTTATTTTATTTTGAAATTAATTTTTTAAATATGCACAATTAAAGAGCATTTTCAGCTTAACAAAATGGTATCAAATTTTCCGTTCTATCACAACCCGTTAAAAAGTTATAAGCTCTCAAAAATGGACAAAAACACGTTTTTTGAGAACTTTGACCTCAATTTTCTCAAAAACAAGACGTGATAGAAAAATTTGAAAACTAGATTCAGAATCAGCATCGAAATGTTAATCGAAAACAAGTTTTATGATCCCAGAATATCATCCAAAAACAGCACAAAAAATGCTCTCAATAATGCACAAAAATGTGTTTTTTGTGAACTTTGACCTCATTTTGGAAACCAGATTTGGAATCAGCATTGCGATGAAAATCGAAAACGAGTGTCCAGACCGCGGACCCATCCAAAAAATTTTTTTCAAGTTTCGGTCAGTGTTTTATAATTTTTCCATTAGAAAAAAAGCTTTGAAGCCTTATAATTTTTAATGGGTTGTTATAGAAAAGTGCTTTCGTACCAATTTTCTTAGCAAAAACTGCCTCTTCATCGTGCATGATTAAAAAATTTTTTTTTTTTTTTTTAAATCGATTTTCCGCCCCCTGCTGTGGGTTATTGGAACTTTTTTTAAGAGTTCAAAAAACTGCTACTGTTTAAATTTTTGGTATAGAATCGACTGGTGAAATCAGATTTGCAATATATTCAGCCGTTTTTTCTCTGCAGAAAAATCAACTCAAAATCCGCGCTTTAAGATGCTTTAAACCACTCCAAGGAGTGAAATTTTTTCCAAAAATATACCGGCATTCTTTTTAGCTCCCCTAAATCCTTTAAAAAAATGATGATATCCGATAAACAGATGAAGTGACATAGTCACCAAACGAACTCTAATATATATAGCTATATATATAAGATGTATCTTGTTGAATTGAAAAGGGATATTTTAATTTGCCAACTCTTTGAAAAAGTAACGCACTTTTCTAGACCTTTTTATGGTGAGACAACACCCTATCTTTTGATATATGTTTTTTTGATATATGTTTTTGATTGGCATTGGTTCCCAATGCGTATTTTGAGCATAAAGGCTGCTATGATTGTTTTTTTAATTGCCAACTCGTTGAAAAAGTAACGTATGGTTCTAGACCTTTTTTTGGTGAGACAAGGCCTGGTTCCCAATAAGTATTTTGAGCATAAAGGCTGCTATGATTGTTTTTTTTCTTAAAATATTCAAAAGTTTTTGTTTTAAAAAGTTTTTATTAAGATTTCAAATTTTTTTTACGTGAATACCAGCCTTTAGATATTACCATATTACTTGAAGTGTGACTAAAGTAAAATTAAAAAAAAGTTAAGCACCTTTCAAATGATCTTCTTTCGTAACTCAATATCTTTTTATCACAAAATTAAAGACTTAAGCTAAAACTTCTTAAGTACGTAACGAATACTACAAATATGTAACCATTTCTTCTATTCATACATTAAGTTTACAAAGAAGCAGTGGCGGGTACAGCTTTTGGGTCTGGGGGGGAAAATTTTTTTTTACTTCGAAAAAAATCATAAATTCTCCTCTGTTGACGAGCAAAAAAAAGGGATCCGTTTTTTTACAAAAAAAAGTGATGGAAAAGCTATAAAATCATCAAATTTATACATAGAAAACATCAGATGTTGAGACATTTTTCGTGAAAAAAATATTTTTTATAGGGAAAATGTCTCAGAATCTGAAACTATTTTCGTATAGAAAAATTTTCGGATTTTTAAAAGAAAATTGTATATTTTTCGTATATATAAGAAGAGTCTAAATCTGAGAATTTAATAGAAGAAATTCTACCTACATAGAAAATATCAGATTTTGAGACATTTTTCGTGATTTTTTTTTTATAGGGAACATGTCTAAGAATATAAGACTTCTTCTTAACGGAAAATGTCTCAGAATCTGAGACTTTTTTCGTACAGAAAAATTTTCAGATTCTAAGAATTTTTTTCCACAGAAAAAGTCTCAGATTCTGAGACATTTTACTAGAGAAAAAGTCTCATATTTTAAAGCATTACTGAGACATTTTTCCTATAGAGAGGTCTCTGATTATTAGATTTGTTTCGTACTGAAAAAAATTTTAGATTCTGAGACCTTTTTTCTATAGAAAAAGTCTTAGATTCTTTGACCTTTTTCCAATAGAAAAAGTCTCAGATTCTAAGACCTTTTTCCTAAAGAAAAAGTTTCAAATTCTGAGATCTTATTCCTAAAGAATAAGGCTCAGATTCTCACACATTTTTCCTAAAGAAAAAGTCTCAGATTCTGAGAGCTTTTTCTTATACAGAAAAAGTTTAAAATTCTGGCACTTTTTCTCAAAGGAAGAAGTGACAGATTCTACATTTTTCCTTAAAATAAATCTCAAATTCAGAAATTCTGAGACTTTTTTCCATAGAAAAACTCTCCTGCGACCTTTTTCCCATAAATAAGTTTTGAGACCTTTTTCAAATAAAAAAGTCTCAGATTCTGAAAATTTTTTCTTTAGAAAAAGTTTATTCTTTAGAAAAAAAATTTTTTAAATAGTTTTACAAATGTAAGTTCGACTATCATTTGCTATGTAGAAGACAAACACTTTTTATATAAACCAAATTAAGATCCTGTAACATTTTTCTAAACAAAAAAAGCATATTCTAAGTAATTTGTTTATGCAAAAATTCATAATAAGATTGACAGATATTTTTCACAGAAAATTTTCAGATTGATTCACTTTTTCCTTAAAAAATGTTTCCTTTTAAAATTTTCAGATTTTTTTCTATGAAAAATTTTTGGACTTCGAAATTTTTTTAGAAAATTTCCTTCTCTCTTTTTTTCTTCTTTTTCTTTCCTTTTCTTTCTTTTTTCTTTTTTTCTTCTTTTTTTCTTTTTTTCTTCTTTTTTTCTTTTTTTCCTTTTTTTTCTTCTTTTTGAAATTTGGTCTGGGGGGGGAAATTTCCCCTTTTTCCCCCCCTTGTACCCGCGCATGCAAAGAAGCCATATAAATTTTATAAATACCACAATTTCCTTTAGGAAAAAAATAAAACCACCACTTAAACCCCGCTTAATTTAAACAAGACGTAATAAAGTATGTGTAAAAGAACGCAAAAGCACTTCCGTGTTGTACTCATTCTATAAAAAAAGCAGACTAGATAAAAAGCATTATACAAGGGATAAATTGCAAAAAATAATCCAGAATGTTGCAACAATATGTAGTACAAATAATGACAAACTATGGGTCACCATACAAAGTTTAATAAACTCTTTACTCATGCTTTCTAGAATAAAAAAAAAAATATATTTAATAAGAGTAATTTGATAACCCACACATGAATTAGCAACACAAATACATATGAATTTTTGATAAAAAAAATACATTATTAAAGACCGACCGAAATTGGTTTTTATTATCAGGTTAGGTTAGGTTAGGTTAGGTTGTAAGTGGCTGCTGACGTTTTACGTCAACACACGTAGACTCTGAGGTCCATTGTGATACCACGGGATCGTAATAGGTTTCCCTACTAGTCCCTGTCGTTAAACCAGTTTGAGCTTCTTATGAAACTCCTTAGATGTTGAATTTTGACATCCGACAAATCTGAAAGATCGTACAGCTCCCTAGATCCCAGTGAAGCAAGTCGCTGACCAGAAAGTGCCGGGCAATGGCAAATAAAGTGTTCGATAGTTTCCAACTCCTCTTCATCCATGCAACTTCGGCAAAAGTCATTCGACGGCACATTTAACCGCTCTGCGTGCTTCCCTATAAGACAGTGTCCGGTAATTATAGAAACCACCGTTGAAATCTCTCCTCTTGGAAGCGATATCAGCTCACTTGTGCGCCCCTGATTAAGAGAAGGCCAAATCAGTCGTGTTGTCTCACACGTCCATCCATTTGCCCATCTTTGATTAGTCTCCGTCGCAGAACAAAGCCGTAGGTTTTGCTTGCAAGTTTCTAGAGGCGTACCAACACATTCCAATTCTGTTGGAACCTGTAAGGTAGTTCCTAGTCTTGCAAGCTCGTCGGCTTTGCAATTCCCTGGAATGTCTCTGTGCCCTGGGACCAGCGTTGCCAATTTAGCTTTTTTCCCGCTAGATTTAGCTTTTTTTTAAATTTTTCGCGGGAAAATTTTGCATTTAGCTTTAAGCGGATTTTTTAGCTTTTTTTGAAAATTTTTTGGCTTTTTTTCAGCTTTTTTTAGACTTTTTTAAACTTTTTTCATTAAATATCAATCTAAAAATAGAAGAAATATAAATTTTTACTTAAAAAGTTGTGTTCAAAACACAATTATATTTCAGAAACACCCGAGTAAAAAAGATCATATATAATTATATATAGTTTTATATATACATATATTATTTTGTAAAACTATATGTATTTTTTGTTGCATCATATGTGATTTTATATATTTGCACTTCTAATTTGTTTCTTATATAAAATTATATAACAGAAAATATGGACTTTTATATAATAACATATGATTTAAAGTTCGTTTATATAATTACATATGAACTTTAAAATTCTGTCTTCTTTTTTATATAATTTGATAAAACAAAATATTTGAAGAAATTTTATATAAAACTTTATGCAACTGTTTTTAAATTATATGTTATCTTATATGAGTAAAATTTAAAAAAAAATCTAAGTCCTTTACATATAATTTAATATAACTTTTGAAAATTTTTCTAAGTCGAGATGTTTTTTTTTTGGAAATTTTTAAAGTCCTAAAAATATTTTTAAAAATTTTTAAGTTCAGGAAACAAATTTTTTTTGTCAATTTTTTGCGTTTTGGGGGAAAACATTTTTTTTCTTATATATAAATATATTTAATTATATATAATTGCATCAATTTTATACAAAAAAGGGTCCAATTTTCGCATATAACTGTATAAAATTATATTAAAATTATATCAAATTTGATCAGATTTGATCAAATTTGATAAGTTTTTATATCGTTTTATCGACTCATTTTTCGCATTAAACTATATATGATTATATATGATGGCTTTATATAATTTTATATGAATATATATGAACTTTTTTACTCGGGCATCTAACTATTTATATTTTAAGTTTGTCTAAATGTGTTTTAGAAAGTTTTTTTAAATTTTTTTTTCAGAATTCTAATAAATAATTAAAAATTTTTAAAACTTAAATAAAAATGTTTAAAATGTATTTGGAAATTTCTTAAATATAAAATTTTTATAAATTTTTTGGAACAAGTTTCTTAAACATATTTAGTATTTTGCGAAATAAAATTGAACATTTTTAAAATATAAATGAAGATTTCAGAAATGCATTTCTAATTTTTTTTAATATTGTTTGTATTTCCTGAAAAATTGTTGGGAATAGTGTTGATTTATTTACAAACTGTTTTTTTAAATATTCACAAATTTTAGAATGTAAAAATTTCCACTACTAATTTTTCTCAAATTTCTAAACTTTATTTGAAAATGCAATTTAAACAATTTGAAATACATTTTGGGAGAAAATCCTAAAATGCAATTGAAAAAATCAAAAAAAAAAAATCTAAATTGTATTTGAAAATTTCTTTGATTTATTTGGAAATTTATACACAACGTTTTGAAATTTCTGAAATGCACTTTGAATTTGTTAATGTTAAAGATTTTCGTGAATGTATTATTTTTAAACTTTATTAATATGTACCTGCATTCGAAATTTTCGGAAACATAGAAAAATAAAATAAATTTGTAATCGACTTTTTGTTTTGTTTCCATACAAATTGTTTTTGTTTTAAAAATCGACTTTCAAAAAATGTATTGAAAATTTGACATTTAAAAAAAAAAACTTTTGTTAAAATAGACTTTTTATGTTTCTTTGGTACGGGCCATTTTTTTAAAATTTATGAAGATTTGTTATATTTTAATATTTTGTTTATTAATAAGCATAGTTTTAGTCCCAAATACGCTATAGAAGGAATAACAGATCCCTATTTTGGAATTCAATTGAAAAATCGAAGAAAAAGCTAATTTAAATTAGTTAAAAAAAATTTAGCTTTATTTTTTAGCTTTTTTTCAAATTTTTTAGCTTGTTTTAGCGGGTTTTTAGAAAAAATCTAGCTTTTTTTGTTTTCAAATTCTGGCAACGCTGCCTGGGACCCATATGAGTCGTATGTTAAACTGCTTGGCCATCTCATTTAAAGACGTGCGGCAGTTAAGGGCAGATCTTGTTTTCAGAAACATTGAATCCAGGGACTTGACCGCGGCTTGACTGTCAGTATAGATGTTGACTGCGGTTGTAGACAAGACATTGCAGCTCAACCAGTCAGCCACTTCTTTTATTGCCAGCATCTCTGCCTGGTAAACACTGCAATGATCTGGCAATCTACGAGCCAGGCTCAACCCAAGCTCTTCCGAATAGACTCCAAAGCCCACTTGTTCGTGCAGCCTCGATCCATCTGTGTAAAAATTTATGGTAGCTCCACTACCCGGAGTATCCCCCATCCAAGACTCCCTGGATGGTATCATAGTGGTAAAGTGGCGCTCAAAGAGGCTCAAAGAGGGAGCACAGTCCACATTTTGTGGTATTGTTATCTTTTTCAAGATTGCGCTATGGCCACAATCACTGCTCCTCCATTGCAGCGTGCTATTAAGTCGAATTGCCGATGCAGCCGCATACTGCCTACCCAATATGTCCAAGGGTATCAGGTGAAGGAGGATTTCTAATGCAGCCGTAGGTGTAGTACGAAGAGCACCAGTGATGCACATTGACGCCATTCTCTGTACCTTCGTGATAAAGACAAAGTTCGCTTTTGTTTCCAAAGCAGGCCACCAGACAATGATTCCATACAGCAAAATTGGACGCACCACTGCTGTATAGATCCAATGAACGACTTGAGGGCTAAAACCCCATCGTTTTCCAATGGCCCTTTTACAGGAATACAAAGCAATCGTTGCTTTTCTCACCCGTTCCTCAATATTACGCCTGAAATTCAGCTTCCTATCTAGAAATACTCCAAGATACTTGGCTCCATCTGAGAAGGTGATTTCAGTACCGTCCAGAGAAATAGGATCAAAAGCAGGAATCTTATTTTTCCTTGTAAACAAAACAAGCTCTGTTTTACTAGGATTAACTCCTAGGCCACAGTCTCTTGCCCATTTAGACAGATCTTTCAGAGAACCCTGAAGAATGTCCCGCAATGTTGGCAGATGCTTCCCCTTTACCGCTATCGCGACATCGTCAGCATATGCGATAACATGACAACCACGTGCTTCTAGAGATAGTAGCATTGAATTCAGTGCCAGGTTCCAAAGAAGCGGCGAAAGAACACCTCCTTGTGGTGTGCCCCTATTGACAAATCGAGATATGACGGACGCTCCCAATTCAGACGTTATACGTCTATTGGCAAGTAGGTTTTCCACCATTAAAACGATTTCACGCTTTACTCCCAGACCAGACAATGCCAATATTATCGATTCTGGAATGACATTATTAAAAGCCCCCTCAATATCAAGAAAGGCCACCATAGTGTACTCCTTTACCGAAAGCGATCTCTCGATGGTACCAACGAGCTCATGAAGAGCTGTTTCCGTTGATCGTCCCTTGCTGTATGCATGTTGCTTTGTCGAAAGCAACCTCGGGTCAATCACTCTACGCAAATATGAGTCTATCATTCGTTCCATTGTCTTTAACAAAAAAGAAGACAGACTAATTGGTCTGAAATCCTTCGGAGCTGTGTGGGAACTTTTCCCAGCCTTCGGGATAAATACGACTCTGGTATCCCTCCATTTTAAAGGAATATACGACCAGTTGATGCATGCTGTGTATAGATTATACAGCAACGGGGCTATATAGTCCAACACTTGCTGCAACTCAGCCGGGATTATACCATCAGGTCCCGGAGATTTATAGGGCCTGAAGCTTTTTATCGCCCAGATTAATGTTGGCATATTTATTATTTCCGAAGCAATTTCAGATGCTTGGGCGTCAGAACGTTCCAAAGCTTGAAACGGCGTCATGGAATTGCCCGGAAAATGCGTGTTTAAAAGGAGATCCAGCGACTCTCCACTGGAGGAAGACCACACCCCATTAGGATCTTTCAGGTATCCTAGGGTGCAAGGAGAAGAAGCCAGAACCTTGCGCAGCCTGGATGTTTCAGAAACGTCTTCTATGTTTCCACAGAAGTTTTTCCAAGAATCACATTTGGCATTTCTGATCATCTTTTTATAACTCTTAAGTTGCAGCCTGTATGCAGACCAGTCCTCGTCCGCTCTTGAAAATCTAGCCTTATTAAAGAGCTTTCTGCAGGAATCTCTGCTCGTCTGCAACTCATTTGACCACCAAGGTGGCTTTTTTTTCCCTCTAGGCTTTGCAGAAGGGCAAGACGCATCCAGGCACCTATTACAAACATTTGTTATATGGTCAACCAGACAGTCAATTTCCGCTAAACTATGCGGTTCAGATAGGGGTACTTCATCCAAAAGCAAAGAAAAAGTCTCCCTATATTTCACCCAGTTTGTTCTTCTCAGATTTCTAGAGACTGTCTCAACCGGGGCACGCTCCCTGAGTAAAAACTCAATGTACCGATGATCTGAGAAAGAATGCTCTTCCAAAACTCTCCAGTCATCAATTCTATCAGACAATGTATCTGATACAAGTGTTACGTCAAGAACCTCTTGCCGCGTACTTGTAACGAAAGTTGGTTCACTACCCTTGTTACAAATATACAGGTTAGTGCTTAACAAAAACTCCAAAAGTGATTCGCCTCTATCATTTGTGTCTGTACTACCCCATATCGAATGATGTGCATTAGCATCACAGCACACTAGTAACTGGTGTCCCCTAGATTCAGACTCCCGAATCAGACCGCCAACCTTCTCCGGGGGTATTGGCCCCGGATTAGGAAAATACGCAGAGGCGAGCCAAATAGATTTCCCATGAAGCTCTAAGCTAGCCGCTGTAACATCCATATCACTAAAAGTTGATAAAAAGAATATATTTAAGCCATTTTTCGCCAAGATGCAGGCTCTTGGTGAGCCCTCACCTTTGGCAACCATCAACTTAAACCCAGGGGTCTTCAATCCGCAAACCCTGCCACCCCGCACCCAGGGCTCTTGGATAAAAACCAAGTCAACTGCTCCTGTCGTCAGGCGCAGCAATAGTGCAGCTGAGGCTGCCTTACAGTGATGGAGGTTTATTTGTAGGAACCGCAACATCTTGCTTTTTTTCCACCATCCTTTCCACCACCGTGTTATTGGCTTCATCCTCCGTGTTATCATAGAGGTCGCATTCGTCCCCAGATTCGGTTTCGAATAAGCCAGATATGTGTCCCATCTGTTCTGAATCGGAGGCAACAGAACTCTCCGAATTCCTCACTGCATGGGCCTCGTCCTGAATGTCACCCATAGTGGCATCAGCTTTATCCTCCGTGCCATCACAGAGGTCGCATTCGTTGCCAGATTCGGTTTCGAAAATGCCAGATGCATCTCCCATCAGCCTAGAATCGGTCAGCTGAATATCAACCTTTTCCAGATTCTCCTCCCCAGCCGACTCTGCCACTGGCTTGTCTGCTTCCAAAATAGGCTTCTGGTCGCCCTTGTAGACATTGACTCTTATATGAAAAAAGCCAAATCTAATAATGCCGTCAGTCCTGGCTAAAAGCGGAAGCGATTCCTCATTAACCAAGACCACTGCTTGACGACGAGCGCCCTCCATCTCACCCAATCTGGCAATTTGCCAATTCTGAGTTGGAAGGTCAGGATTGCAGACTTTTATCATCTTTAGAATCACCGCAGTGTCACTTGTAGCCATTGGGATCCATGCATGAGCTCTGGGTTGCGAGGGGATATCATGTTTTTCCACAACGTCCAGTCTGGCTCCAGGCCATAACTCTCCCACTTGGCTAATGGCAACCTTAAACACGGCTGCGGATCTTTCGTTTCCAAAAGCAACGAGTTTTACTCGCCCCTGATACCAACCTGCGTTGACAGTAGTAGGGAGAAAATCAGGCATACTCTCAAGAAGCCTATAGTAGATTTCATTTAGTTTAGTTTCAACTAAACTCCACTTGTCCCTTGGAATACTACAATCCCCATTTTGCCTGTTTATCACAGCCCTAACGAAGTTACCTTTCACCACTTCACTAAAAGACTGTGTCCAGACGTTGCCGGTCACCTTAGATCTTTTAGGTAAAGGTTTCTCGTCGGGCGAGCGCAACCTTTTACCAGACTTCGATGACGAGGCCGAAACAGCGCTCTGTTTGTCAGATGCGCGCATTGCCGAAAGTTTGTCCTGTTCTTCAATGACTCCTTTCGCCCATGATAGCGACGCCTTCTCACGTTCGGAGAGCTTCGTTCCATCGAGTTGGCTTAGTCTGTTAATTATTTTCAAACAAAGCCTTCTCTGGTTGTGCCTGACCTTTGATGGCTTAAGTTTCTTTTTCTTTTTACCACCAATATTAGGCTGAGCACCCCTACCAGAATCAAGGCCGGACTTCAAGGTCGCAACCCTAAGACCAGTGCTAGGACCAGCACCAGTCGGTGAGGCAGAGCCTCGAACTAAATCGGTATCATTTGTGTCCATATTTTCATTTTCCTTGATGTGGTAATGAAAATATCACAAAAATACCTATTACGAACAAACCTATTACGAACAATTTTAGTAATTCAATTTATAGCACGGAGTTAAAATAAAACACGTCCACACTCGTCAACAGTTGAACGATTACCTTTTTATCAGACTGAACATAAAGAATATTCGGTAAAAAGCTAAAACCGATACTGAATATTCTATCAGTTTTGTATTCTCAAAATTTCCAGTTTTTTTTTTCTAACTGATCGATCATTCAGCTGCCGAATAATGTTGGTTTTAATTTGCGATTAGCGCAAACGGTTGCGTGCAAGACTTCTGACAAAAATTTGCAATGGAAGATCAGTAGAAGGCGAAAAACAACAAAAAATAAACTGATGCTTATCAAGTTTTTGCAGTAAGCCCTTCAATTAAACTTTAAAATTCTCAAATTGTAATGAAACATTTATGAATCAACAACTTTTGACAATTCTGAGAAAGATACTATCAACATAAAACTGAAATGTAAATTTTTTAACGCAATTTAAATTATCTTGTATAATTAAATGCGTAAAAACTTTTTTAACAATTTTCCTCGCGTTGCCAAAATTTATTTTTTTATATGGAGTTTGACAGATTTTTTCAAGCAAAAACAGAGTACTATGGTTTAAGCTAAGTAAGTTGTTTTTCACGTGAAAAATTTTTAAACACCTAAAATCGAAACAAAAACTATTAAAAGCAAAAACTTTTAAATATTAGAAGAAATGAACAATCTTAACAAATCATAAATGTCCCTTTTACTGCAAAAGAAATGCGGTTTTATATACTTAAAATCATTTTAAACGATTTCCCCACTATAAAGCCGCGTTTGACAGACTTTTTCACGTGAACACGAACAACTTATGCAACTTTATATGGCATTCACACTAGCGACATTAAACATTTTGTTCAACAAAACACCAGTAGCAGAATAAAAACGTAATGTACACAGAACAAAGACTTTTTTAAACATCTCACTCTTAAACACTTCAAATCAGTAAGTGTGAACGCCGTATTAGGGGTTAAAGCATAGTACTCTGTTCAATTTTACGGGAAAAAATCTCCATATAAAAAAAAAAAATTGGCAACGTTATAAGGAAATTGTTAAAAAAGTTTTTTAAAAAAGTTTTTTTATTATACAAGACAATTTAAATTGCCGTAAAAAGTGACATTTCAGTTTTGTTATGATGGTTTCTTACTTTTAATTGTCAAAAGTTGTCGATTTTTAAATGTTTTATTGCAATTTGAGCGTTTTAAGTTTAAGTGAAATTTTCACCGTAAAAAACGGAGTATGTACTAGTCTTAAGAGTTTAAGGTGGTTATTCATAAAACCTGAAATATATTTAAAGTAGGTTTATTTGACAGATATTACAGGAATAATTGTCAAATAAACCTACAATAAGTCTACTATAAGTATTATGAATAAGAGCCTAAAACTTTTAATTCAAATTATTTAAAATAGTGACCGCAAAACGTTGTCTTGTCAAAAACAAAAACCGAATGTTCGGTTAGTATCTAAAAATCAGTTATGCTTAGTGGTTTTTATATAAAAAAAATAACGATTATTTTCTTGAAACCAAGCAAGACTTAATTACTTAAATAAAAAATTATAGAAAGAAACTTTAACAGACTTATAGGGTCATTGATGGTGATATGCTCCAGCTAAGCACAACTTAAAAATAAGCACACTATGGGGTAAGGTAATTAGAAACGTAAAGAAACTGAATGGGAAATTTAAATATTTTAAACCTTTTTATTTGAATATTGTTTATATTTTGCTAAAACATAAAAAACAAATTTTTGATTTTTTTTTTAAATTTCTTTTAAAAAATCCAAGTAACGAATTCCCAATTTTTTTTGTTTAAATTCCTTAACTGTACTATATTTAACAAAACTAAATAAATAAATATTTATACATACATGAAAACCCAATTTTATTACAATTTCCTATGACTTGATCTGATACTTTGATATAAAAAAAAGAAAACGATAAAACATAAACCACATTTAGTTAAGCACCCTTTTTTATTTTTTTTATAGATGGATACAACACAATAATAAGTACTCTTTTGCCCTCTTATAATTTGAAGTTGTTATTTAAACTACTTCAAAATAATAAACATCAGCATTATAAAAGTACTGAATACTGTACGTTGTGCCGGGTAAGATGATAAAAACTTGAAATACCAATTGTTATGTTTTAATTACGAGAAAATTATAACAATAGAGCCGCAGTTATAATACAAAATAATCGAGTGTTTATGAAGTGTTTTGTTGTTAAAAAAAAACATGTAAGATAAATTTAAGGAAGGAATTAGAAAATGGGAAATTAAAAAAAAGATTTACTAAAGAAATGTTCTAAAGATTTGTAATAGCGATTTTTATCATATCAAAATATTAAACGTTTTTATTAAGCACATAATAGCAACACTGGCGGTGCCAAATTAAATTTTGTAAAAACTACATTTTACACGGTTTCTGGGAGCAAAGCTACGTATAAAGGTGCATATTCTGTTCGAGTTCATGAGAAACAATCTGTGAAACTCCATATAAAAAAATAATTTTGGCAACGCGACTATATAAATTTTGCAATTAAATGTACATTTTAGATTTGCTTTGATTGTCTTTTCTTACACTTAGACAATTATTGCAGTCACTACATGACGGTCATTTGTGTTGTAAGTAGTAGATGTTGTTTTCAACTACAATTTCAAATCTCGAAACAAATGTTTTTTGTAGTCGTTTAAAAAAAAAAAATACAAAAAATTACTACATTGTAGTAACAGTTGTTTTATGAAGTTGTTTTTAGTCTATAAGAAAACTTATAATTTTCTAGAAATTTTTAGAAAAACGGATGTGCAGGAATTATTTCTAAATAATTTTAACCGTTTTTTGACGTTAAGAAGTTTTTTTTTTTTAATAAAAAATTCAGACAATTTGAATCACAGTAAAATCAACTGTAATTTGAAGTAGTTTTTACAGTTTTTTGTAGTTGTAAATCAATAGTTGAAAACAACTACAAATTTTGGTTGATTTTACCGTAAAATTTATTGATTTTACAACAAATGTAGTAGTTTTAACTGTCTTTTGTAGTGGATTCTACCGTCATAATTTTTTGAGTGTCTTATATTCAAACGATTCCAATGACATCACCGTGTTAAAGTAATTAATATTGAAATTGGGAGGTATTTAGTTACTCATATTTTTGCTAACCTCTTAAGTTAATTACTTGGTAAGCGAAGTTTTTGCTGGGGTGTTTAAAGTTTAGGTGAAACTTTCGCCGTGAAAAACAGAGTACTTGGTTTTAAGGGTTCGTTACACAACGGACCTCAGAGTCTAACAAAACAGTTGTTTTCTATCTATATATATAATTTCCCTATTTGTGTGTTCCTTTTTTTTTGTCTATCCAGAGCTTTTTGAAGCCCACTGATGTGCTACAAAGCTGAAAATTGGCATGCATATAGTAAAAGACCTGGGGCAGATCCTAACGTAGCCGGATTTTCGATTTTTTGCCTGTGGGCGGAGAAATAAGCGGGAAAGTGGGCGTGGCAAAATGCAATTTTTTGACGTTTTTGCTTAATTTAAAGCCCCCAAATGACTTAGGAAGCTGAAAATTTCCTAGAATATAGTCCTAACGATGCCGCATATCCCCAAGTAGTCGGATTTAAAATTTTCGTAATGTGGGCGGAGAATTGAGGGGAAAAGTGGAGTGGCAAAATTTAGATTTTTTTAACATTTTTACTTCTTTTGAAGCCCCCAAATGACTTAGGAAGCTAAAAATTTCCTAGAATGTAGTCCTAAGGATGGCGCATATCCCCAAGTAGTCGGATTCAAAATTTTCGCAATGTGGGCGGAGAATTGAGGGAAAAGTGGCGTGGCAAAATTGGGATTTTTTTAAATTTTTACTTCTTTTGAAGCCCCCAAATGACTTAGGAAGCGAAAATTGCATAGCATTTAGTTCTAACAATGAAGCATATCCTGAAGTAATCGGATTTAAATTTTTTAGACTCTGGAATGAGAATTAAGAGAAAAATGGGGCGTGGCGAAATTGTGTTTTTTAATATTTAATTTGAAGACCCCCAATGACCTATGAAGATGAAAATTGGCATTTTTGCTGATTTTTAAGTCCTCTAATGACTTTGGAAGCTGAAAATTTCCTAGCGTATAGTCCTATCGATGAAGCATATCCTGAAGTAGTCGAATTTTAAATTTTTGGACTGTGGGCGGAGAGTTGAAAGGAAAATGGGGAGTGACAAAATTGAGATATTTAATATTTTAACTTCTTTTGAAGCCCCCAAAGGAAGCGGAAAATGCACAGAATTGGCATGTATATAGAAGGTTTCATGTGAAAGATCAACACGAGCCTGAATTTTTGATATCCAGTGTATGGGTTTAGAATAAGAAAGGCAAAGGGCGTGGTAAATTTATTTCCATCTATTTTCTGAATATACTATATTTTATTTTATTGTGTTTCTCTTATTTTTTGTGTATCCAGCGCCTTTTGAATCTCATTGATGGACTTAAAAGCTTAAAATTGGCATGTATATAATAAAACACCAGGGACAGATTCTTACGAAGCCGGATTTTTTGCCTGTGGGCGGCGAATTACGAGAAAAAGGGGACTTGGCAAAATTTTTTTTTTAACATTTAAGAGTATTTTTAAGCTCCGCCCCAATGAATACGGAAGCTGAAAATCCCTAACATGTAGTCCTTACTATGAATTATATTCTAAAGTAGTCCGATTTAACATTTTTGGAATGTAGACGGAGAGTTGAGAGGAAAAAGGGGCAAGGCAATATTGTGTTTTTTTTTTATTTGACTACACTCTAAAAACCGCATGTAAACTTACTATTATAAATTGGGTAAATTTTTGTTGAATAGCACGCATTTTGTGTTAATATAAGCACAAAATGCGTTAAATACTTTTAAACCAATTAAACACAGCAAATTATAAATATTATCCGTTAATTCAAATATTTTACACACAAATGTGTAAATAAAATTGTCAACCAACATACATACACACATGTTAAATAACTAAAACGCCAGACAAAAGTATAAGCTTCCGTAGCGTAGTGGTTAAGATGTGTACTTTCAAATCGGAAGGTGGCGAGTTCGATGCTCGCTGGCGTCGAATGTTTTTTTTTTTGTTTTTTGTTATATTTATTCACCTCTTTTTTATTTAAATTGACCACTAATGGTCAATTTATTCAATTTACACATTCAGAGTAAAATTACCCAATTTATAGTAGGAGTCCAGTTTCCTACTATAAATTGGGTAAATTTCAACAAATTTTGATTAGAGTGTAACTTTAAAGCCCTAATGACCTACGCAGCCGAAAATTGGCAAGCATATTGTCCTGACACATATCCTTAAGTAATCAGACTTAAAATTTTTGGACTGTGGACGGAGAATTGAGAGGGAAAAGAGGCGTGGATACGAGTATAGTACACACGATGGAGCTTATCCTAAAGTAGTCAGATTTAAAAATTTTGGATTACACAGAAAAAACAGTTTAATTGTGCCAGCCGAATTAAAAGCCAACTGCATGGTTTAATTCTCCGTCCCTACACAGAGAGAACAGTTAAGTTGTGCCAGCCGAATTTAGAGCCAACTGCATAGTTTAATAACAACAACCGAAATTTTCGGTTGCGATAACCAAAATTTGTTTTGAAAATTTAACTTCTGTTGGTCCAAATAAATTTCGGAAATCGCAACCGAAAATTTCAGTTGTTGTTATTAAACTATGCAGTTGGCTCTAAATTCGGCTGGCACAACTAAACTGTTCTCTCTGTGTAGGGACGGAGAATTAAGAGAAGAAATGGGCGTGAAAAAATTATGTTTTTTCATCTTACCTAATTTAGCAATCTAGCAATATTAAATTTTTGAAGAACAAACAGGGCTGCCATATTTGCCGATTTATCGGCATTTTGCCGATTTTTTGCCTCAAAATTATCAAAGTGCCGATTTGCCGATTTTTGCTCCAAAAATGCCGATTTTTGCTCCAAGAATGCCGATTTTTAGACCAACTCAAAGAACACAGTCGCTTTCTATACCCTTTCCTCAGTAATAGAAGGTATATTTATATAAGTTTGTGATTTCGTTTGTAACACCTCAAAATGTTGGTCTAGGACCCCATAAATTGTATATATTCATGATCCTCGGTCGATTTTATGTCAATCTACTGATGTCCGTACATCTGTCTGTAGAAAACACAGAATGTTCTTTAGGCTGGAGCGATTTTCGTTTTTTTTTATTTAGTTACACACAAAAAAAATATAAAAAAATTGTGTATGTTTTGGGGATAATACAACCTATAAAGTGGTTTTTGATAATTTACCTAAGTTTTTTAGAGCAATAACTTTGGTAAGTTATCCAAAACCACTTTATAGGTTGTAATTAAACCAAAAACTGCCATAATTTTTTTTTTTTTTTTGTGTGTAGAGTCGGGGATGCCTTTAAAGGCCTCTACAGACGATTTAATATTATGTACAATCTGCATGAATTTTTTTCAGTACAATTTTTTATACAGTATTTTTATGTATGCAATTTGTGGGAAAACGTCAAAATTATTGTGCATAATATTGCGTCGTCTGTAGGTATCTTAAGGGTTAGCATTAACACAAAAAAATATTGGACCTGTGGGAAATGTCTTTGGGTTGCTTTTTATCTTAAAAATCGGAAATATCTGAACAAAGTGAAAAAATATGTTTTTTTTTCTAAATATATGTTAATATTATGACAATACTGAAAAATGATTTTTATGATAATCGGATTTTTTTCAGTCTGTAAAAATTGTAGTTTTTTCTTTTCTTTTTTTTTGCAAAAAAAAATTAAAAAAATGGACCAGCTAATTTATCCAATAATCAGAAAAAACAGTTTTAAATAAAAAAAAATTTAAATATTTTTTTTCACTTTGTTCGGGATTGTTCGATTTTCATGACTAAAAGGGTCATAAACATTTATTAGTTGCTTAATTGTTCTATTTTGTGATTTTTTGTCAATAAAAAATATCTTTTATTGTATTTATTTGGTTATTTTTTATTTGCAGATTTTTTGCCGATTTTTTTAAATTGAAGTGCCGATAATGCCGATTTTTTTTGAAAATATGCCGATTTGTCATAAAAATCATCTGGCACCCCTGAGCACAAACATAATTTTTTATAAAGTTTGGTAAAATATTAGAACTATTGAGAAAAGTGATTTGGTGTTCCGCCTGGCAGGGACAGGCTATTCGACTAGTTGTTTTATAAAAATCAAAATTATTTGTGATTAAGCATAGTACTCTGTTCGATTTCACGGGAAAAATCTGTCAAGCTCTATATAAAAAAAAGTAAATTTTGGCAACGCGAGGAATTATAGGGAAATTGTTAAAAAAGTTTGCATCCATTTTTATTATACAAGACAATTTAAATTGCCGTGAAAAAGTGGCATTTCAATTTTGTTACGATCGTTTCTTTCTTAAAATTATCAAAAGTTGTTGATTTTTAAATGTTTTATTGCTATTTGAGGCATTTAAAATTTAAGTAAAATTTTCATCGTAAAAAACTAGGTTTTACAAGGTAAAATCTTACCGCTACTAACGTTAAATTACCTGTTGAATAATTGTCCCTTAAGCTTAAAACCTGTATAAGTAAAGTAAGCCATAGAGTTTTTATTTTAACAAAAAAAAATACAAGAAAATTGTTTCTTTAACATGCTTGAGCGCTTAAATTGGTTAAAATATTCGTAATAAATTACAACTACTAAAAAAATTTCCCTACAGCAAGTATTAAATTTTCTAAATTCGATATACAGCATGTGTATATTTATATCATTGCACACATTATTAAAATGCAATGCTTCGATAAACAAAACTAAGTATAACCAAACTCTTATACTAAGATAATGAAACGGAAGAGAAAAAATATATTACACTTAAAGGCGAATAAACTTTAATACACATATTTTTTCTGGTACACTCAAAAAAATACGTTAGTAAAAAAGTTTGTAAAATTGTTTGTATCCCAACTTTACAAATTTTTTACTAAATTGTACTAAAAAAATATTTTTTTGTAATTCGTTTTAGTAAACTTGCATTACAAACTATTAATTTTTTACTGATTTTTTAATAATTTTTTCAGTTGATTTTTTAAAAATTTCGTATTAAATTTTCGGTTTTCTTTTCTAGAAAAGTAATGCACTAATGAAATACAAAAAGAAAATGTTATTAAAATATTTGGAAATTAAAAAGAGCATTTAAAAAAATATACAGTTAGTTGTTTTTTTATTTTAATGGTAAAACTGCGCTTTGATGAGTATGAATATGTTTATTATTTTCAATATTGAATTACACTTATTTGTCTGCTTCATTGTAACTACTTTGTTTTCTTTCAAACAAAAAAATATATAAAAAAGGGAACAAAATGCAGTAAAGAGAAGATATGCAAAATGCAAAAAAAAACCGACCTTTTCCAATTCTTTTTTCTTTCTTCTCCACTTGCGGTCCTTTTTTTGTTTTACGCTATCTGCGAATTTTTTTTCTTGTGTACATTGTATATAAAGGGTTGATTTCTTAATACTCAAAATAGTATTGGTAATTTTGTGTACTTTTCTTCATGCCTTTCGTTCTATTATTCAGTTGAAAAATAGCATTTCGTTCTATTATTCAGTTGAAAAATAGCAAAATAGAAAATGATGAAAGCAGGTAACAACTGTATATTTATGTGTTCCATTTAAATAATATCAATATAATGTATTTTTTATTCTAGAACACCAATTTATTCAACATGTCAATTTATTCAACACAATTTTCAAAGTATTAATTTTATGTGGTATGTAATTTATATTTTGTATAAAAAAAAATGTATTCAATATTTTCTCTTACCTATTTCAGATCAAAAATTCAAACAAAATCTGACTTGCATTGAAATAGTAATGGCGACAACAAGCACAATACGCAGTTTACATATAGTTAAAAAAATACCAAAAATTTAAAATACACAATTTACAATTTTTTTACAAAAAAATTTAGTAATACTAATTTTTTTAGTGTTTTTTAAGATTACTAATTTTTGAAAACCAAAGTTTGTAATGGTAACTGAAAAAGTTATCGGGCACAAATTGAAAACTTTATTAGTAATGGTAACAGACTTTTTTGTAAGGAATACTAACAAATTTTTATGAGTGTATTAAAAATAGTTTTCGAAAATTTTCTTTAAAACTCTATAAGAATACAGATCTGATGTGTATGTTGATTCTGAATACAGGGAAAAAGAAAAGTAAAAATAACTTGTCATATTATGGTTCAGTGATATTATATACACATACTTGAATTTTAAATTCTTAGAAGGGGTCTTATGCATCAGTGATTATGAAAAATAAAACAGAAATAAATATCAAAAATAAAAAACCTCAACAGATTTTATATATTTTTTTTTTAGAAATAGTCAAGAAAATAAAATAATTTTATAAAAAATACAACACAAAACATTGTGGTTCAAAATCTAACAAATCTTGAAAAAACGTTTTAATAATTTAAAAAAAAAAATAGTTTTAATGATTGTTCAAGTAAGATCTAAGAAATTTTCTATATTATTAATAGAAAAATCAAAAATTATGTATTCATTAATTTGTAATTTATGTATAGAAATAAAATGTATGGGTGTTGCATGTATAAAATAAGAAATTGCGGCGTAGGTTGTTTGAATTCAGTTGGTTCAGGTCACGTGTCATACCAGTTTATTATTATGCGCTTACACACTCCTAACAAGCTAATACCCTTAACACCCTTTTTTTCTATCTGTAAAGTATTTTGACAAACAGAAATCAAAGTCTAGCCTTTTAAAAACAATTTAAAAAGCTATTAACATATTTGGCGGCAACGTGTGTCAACAATTAATTTGTTGTATTAACTGAATAATAGCAAAACATTAGAAACATAAACTCCCTACCTTTGACATTTTTAAAACAAACGGAAGTTTATTGTAATATCAAACATTTTACAAAAAGTTATCAACGTAACAAAATTGAAAGTAAACTTTAAAGGTTAACAAATTTTGAAATAAATATGTATGTAAATTTAGAGGAACATCTACTAAATATTTTATACAAAACAAACGTTTGTCATTTATTATATTTTTTTTTTTATTTTTTAAAATTATAAATTTTCTTTATCATTTTTAAAAATTAATAAAACGCCTAATCCAAATACACCTACTATTATTATAGGAAAATTAACATATGTATTTATGTTATTTTTGTTTTTATCAATGAACTCTAATACAACCAGACAAAAAATTGCGTGGTCTTTACTACACCTGTATATGTTAAAAAATACTATAAGAGCCGTTTTCTAGCTAACTAAACCTACACATTGTATATTGAAGAATAATAAATATCTGCACATGCGTGGTGCCATACAAATTAGATGTGTAAGCTCTGAAGAAACATCACACACCCAAGCTAAAATTAACTGAATTAAACAATTAGATAAGAAAAGTAAATTAACTCTTGAAATATGCACATATATTATGACACAAAATAATAAAATAAATTAGAAATAAATAAAAAAATTAAAAAAAAAATTGATTGCTTTATAAACACTAAATATATTTAAATCGCTAGAGACCACACTGGTTAACAGCGTTACCAACCAAAATTGCAATAAACAGTAGACGTTTAATAACAATAATAGGCCATTTACATATACCTCGAAATCCAAAAAAAATGGTATTTCAATGAAAATCCAAGTAAATCCAATTACTTTTTTGGATTTCAAATATCAAATCCCATACAAAAAAAAACTTGGATTTTGGGAAAATCGTAAAATCGCAATTTAAAATCCAAAAAAATTCTACTACTTAATTGTACAACTATGGGTTTTCCCAAAATAATCATCCCTAATGCTTTTTTTACAACGCTGCACACTATTTTTTATCAGCTGTTGTTGTTTTTTATAAAGTAAAAAAACAATTAAAATTTATTTTTTTAAAACTATTAAAAGATTAATAAAAACAATGTTTAACAATGGGTACGTTCAGCAGAGAAAGCTGCTACTCAGCAGCTCCCCAACATTCTGCTGAACGGTTTAATTTTTGACATTTCAGTCAACATGTTGAGTGAGCGCTTCTCATCACTGGTAGCGTACAAAAATTATGCTACATTTGATCACAAACTGATAAATAAGCTGTTTTATTGAAATTATTTATTTTTTTGACGTTATTCAAGGAAATAAACAAAAAAATAATAAAAATAGTATTTTCCACAGAAAAAATAAATGAAAATATAAAAAAATAATAATTTATTCCAATATTTTAAATTATTCATAAAAAAATGCGTTCAGCAGAGTCAACTAATCAAAACATGCTACATCTCAACTGTTGAGTAGCAGGTTTCTCTGCTGAACACGCTCAATGTTTCATTTAAAATTTACCATTGCAAATGGTAAACGCACAATTTAGTTGACCAATTTGGTCTTCCTAACAAAGAAAAACACTCAATGGTGGCGGCCCCAAACTTGGCAAAAATGTTAATTTTCTTGCATTTAAAGAAGCAGCTCTACATAAAAACACATTTTTTGATATTGTGGTCCCAACATATACTAGTGGGATTGAAAATATTGGCTCCGGCAAAGAAAAATCATTGTTTTTAGAAATATTTATAAAATTGGGTAATTTTCCAACTAACAACCCTGTACACAAATAAAAAGAAAATACAGAGTTAGTACAAACAAAATCCCGCTGTATGTAAACGGTATAGATTTTAATTGGATTTGAAATCCAAATTTATGTGGATTTCGGGGTATATGTAAATAGCATATAACATAAAAAAGAGTTTAGCAATTATTGCCCTCAATAGTTTGTCGGTAGAATCTAATACTACTACAAAATACAGTTGAAGCAAGCAAGAAAATTGTAGTAGGTCAAGATCGACACCCTACACCAGTGTTTTCCAGGAAATTGGTTCAAAGTCGAAACATGAAACGATTGAATCTTTTTCTCGTTAAGGTACCAACATACGACGCAATATTATGTACAATATTCAATTATATTGATGGTGTGTGGGTAATATTAACGATTGTACAATGGTCAATCTTACCCACACACTATCAATATAATAGCATATTGTACTTAATATTGCGTCGTCTGTAGGTACCTTTAGATCTTTAATAAACACACAGCCAAATTTAATTGGAATTGTCTAATTTTTGTAGGAATGATAAAGTTGTATTAATTAAATGCAAGAGTCATAATAAATTCATTTGACAAAATCTATCGCAAGGAAATTAAAAAAAAAAAAATATGCTAAACAAGCACCTAATACTTTTAAATCGCTAAAGAGACCACACTGGTAAACAGCGTTACCAACCAAAAATGCAATATACAGTCGACGTTCAATAGTAATAACATAGAAAAGAGTTTGGCAATCATTACACCCAAAAAAGTTTGTCCACCACAAAAAAAACTTTTAAAACAATTAAGAAAATAATAGTTAGTCAAGACCGACCATATGATACCCTTTACCAGTGTTTTCCGGAAAATGGGACCCAAACATGAACCGATTGAATATTTTTTTCGTTCTTTAATTCGTGTAGAAAACACACCCAACCCAAATTTGAGTGGATTTGTCTAATGGCGTTTTCTGGAAAAAATGTCGCACTTTCTCCGCCCTTTTTTCTTTATCCGGTTTTTGGTACAGTAAAGAACAGTAAGATAGACAGATTTGAGAAGTTTTTTGAACACCTATCTAAGGATATACCAATAATTTTAAAATAACCCTTAAGCTGCCCATTCACTTGCAATAAAATTGCTCAACTTAAAAAAAAATTATTTTACAATATTATTGTCGTTTTACCCTACACAGCAAATAAAATTGCTCAATACTTAAACCCAATATATTGTACAAGATATAAACATAAACATAACATAATAAAAGTTGTACAATATAGACAACACACTGATAAAATATATTGCAGTATTCTTGTTTGTACAATAAATATCAAAAGTGTTTTGATATTCTCCAATATATTGCACAACCGTAAATATTACATACACACAAGCGATATTATTGTACAATTTGAAAAGTTGAACAATAATATTGCAAGTGAATGGGCAGCTTTAGTTTTTGTTCTGCTACGCAAAATGACAAAAAATTATGGGTTTTTGATATTTAAAAGAATGAAATAAACGTGAATCGATTTTTTTATAAACAGTTAGATAGAACTCGAAAATACCTTTACAAGGGGTCTTGCAGATCTCGACGTAAATAAGTCACCGGGGTCGGTTGGCATATCATTACTGGTGCTGAAACTGTGCTTTTCGACGCCAGCTCGTTCGTTGGTAAGCTTATTCAGCTTTTCGTATCTTACCCTCGTGCTGGAAGGTTGCTAATGTACAACCAATCCCTAAAACGGATGCGGCTAACAACCCTGCAAATTACCGCCCAATTGGAATTAGCTTTGGGCTTCCAAAGGTGATGGAAAGCATGGTTAACTCCACCTTGTCCATAATTTGGAGACCAACTTATTGCTTAGTGGTAGTCAGTGTTGCTTCCGCAGAGGTCCCTCTACGGTATACCTGTTAGCTTTTCTTACGGAACGTTCGAGTCGGTTTATTTATCATTTTGGTGAAAGAAAGGTGATTGCTCTGGATATTTCCAGACGTATGGCCGTGTGTCGCACGGTGCACTCCTGTCAAAGCTTATTGCTTTTGGTGCCGTTATTGTTTTCTCTTTAATTTATTTTAAGCATCCTTAGAAAACGCGCTATAGGAGTTGTTATAGATGGGGTTTTATCCAATGAGTTTCAGGTTAAGCAAGGTTCTGTTCTTTCTCCTACTTTATTTGTTATTTTTAATAATGATCTTCTCAGTAAAACTTCCAATCTAATCTACTCTTTTGCAGATGATAACCACATTTGTCATTCATTTTCTTTCGATCATAGACCAAGCTCGTTGAACTTGTGGGTCAAAAGGCAGATCATAATTGACTCACTCAATGAAAACCTTTTGGTAAGTGTCTCGGATTTCTAAATCAGTCTAAAAATTACCCAGCAAAAACTTCGCTAACCAAGTAATTTACTTAAGGGGTTAGCAAAAATATGAGTAACTAATTACCTCCCAATTTCAATGTTAATTACTTTAACACGGTGATGTCATTGAAGGTAACCACATTTTGCCTTTTTTGGCGCAATGTAATGCTAATAATAATAAGTAGTATTTAAGCCATTACCACGTAAGCGAGGGAGGAAGGGGTACCCATTACCAAGTTTTTGCTGGGTACTTCACTCTATCCGATCTCCTCACTATGTATACAACCTTCATCCGACCGAAAACGGAAGAAGGTTGTATGTATGACAAACGTCAAAAATTTATTTTTGTTACAAAAATTTATTTTTGTTACAAAATTTTATTTTTGTTACAAAATTTTATTTTTGTTACAAAATTTTGTTTTTGTTACAATAACAAAATACAGGCAAAATTTTGACGGTGGGGGGGGGGGGGGGGAATATATCTCTCACCTCTGTATCTATTTTGACACACTTGGCGCTAATCAATGACAGTAGGGTATCAAACTCTATTGACTCATTAGAGCATCGTAGAAATATGGGTTGTTTTAGACTTTTCTATTGATGCTACCATGGGAGACATTTTTATTACAATTTTAGACATTTCAAACATATTGACGTGAAAAACTGAATATTAGATTAGCTAAAAAAAACAAAGAAACTTAAAAAACTAAGAAATAAAAAAACTAGTTTGTTTTAAAATTTTAACTAAAAAAATAATTCTCACATTAATAAAATATTATGTTAATTACTTTTGGTGCTAATTTTTGTACAAAAACAGAAAAAATGGCACCCACAATAAAAATGATAATTAATGCTAAATTAAAAATAAAAATAATACAAAACCCCTAAGATTTAAAAACAAAAATTGTGTAAAAAAAAAAAACATTTCTAATAAAACCAAATTTAAAACAATAAATTTAAAAACTTAAAATAGAGCGTAATTTAAATATTTTAATACCAAAATATTATTTAAAGGTTTTTGTTATCAAAAACTACCTTAAAATTCCTTATCTTTTTTAAACAAAAAAACTATTTTAACAAACTATTGCAAAACATTAAACAAAATACAACAAAAAATTTATATTTTCGGTAACTTCAAGATAAAAGAAACAAACAAATGTTATACTTTTTTGAATGTCTTGAAGGCAAAAAACGGAACACCTATAGAGTTTATATATAAAAATTCTTTAAGAAAAATTATGTTCCAAAAAACGAAAAACAGCTGCAAATTGTTTGTAAATATGTTTAATACCTGCTAAATGCAGGTGAGATATAAGTAACATACAAATTCCAAAACTCAGAAAATATGAGGGCAGGTTTTTATGACTAAAGTAAACTTAAAAGAATTTTTGTATTTTTTTTTGTTTTGAAAAATTAAAAAAAAAAAAATGAAACGTGTGCGTAGAAATAACCAAAATACACATGCTATTCGGCATCATGTAAATAAGTTACTACACTTATGTTGCATTAATGTTTTACCAAGATATTTATGTATAAGATCCATGGTATAATGTAGGAGCAGCTGTAAAGCATTACAATTTCAATTATTTAAAATTGCTAGGAATGCTTGAAATATTATAGTGAAATTAAGAAGAAAAAAGGTTTTGGGGTATAAATGTGAAAAGCAAGCGAAACTGGAATATTTTTTTTATGCAACAGCAATTTGTTCAAAGTGTTCAAAGTATTAAAATATTTAAAATATTTAATTAAAAATATACTATGTACCTATTTTATAAAAAAAAAACAGCTGTTTATTATAAAAAATATGTATAAAACATTTAACACAAACATCATTAATTTAATGATAAACAAGAGTTAAATTAAAAGTATAACGAAATACTGGTTTAAAAAAAAACGCTTTTTTATGTTAAAGTCTTTAATTCATAAAAATCTACAAACCACTTAAGCCGCTATATAATTTTAAATATTTGAAAAAAAAAACAAAAAAATAATCTACTTTAAATAAGGTTTATTTTAAATATTCCCAGGAAAAGTTTTTGGACCCTATTCCTACTGCAATAGATTCTATGGTAATCACAACAAAATTTTCTATGTAAAATTATTTTTCAAAAAAACTACTTGCTTTAAAAATCGATTGCTTTCGGGACAATTTCAAATAAAAATCATTGATTCTGGAACGTTAAGTAGAATCGGTTGCAGGGTAATATGATGCGTTCTGGAACCAATTATTTGGAACAGAAAATTTTGCTGGGTTATTAATAAATTTATTATTATAATTATAGCATAAATATACCCTTAGTTTCATTACAAAAGCATTCTAATGGTTAAATCCCTCATTTTATAAAAAAATATTTTTATAACTTTATTTCAAACTATGTGTCATAGAATAAATACCTTGAAAGCTAAAATAATTTATTTACAATTTTTGCAAACAAAAATTTAATAATTGTAGATAAGATATATTAAACGTATTACGATTTAATGATAAAAAGTTAATAAAATGTTTATTTATTATCTTTTAATAATAGAGTGTTAATGATTAAATTACAAAAAAAAACTTAGGCGCTTCATTTTAAAAATAAACAAAAACTTTGGTATTTACATATTTTTTTTAAACCAAATAAGGAATAATAATGAAAGAAAAGAAGAAAACAAAATATAAATAAACAAAAAATAAAATAGCAAGACAATAACAAGAAAAATATATATAATATAGGTTAAAAGTAAACCGTGAGAAGTTAAAAAATTTATTAACAAACCAGGAGAGCTTAAAGAGTAAAGAGTTTATATTTATAGTACACTGGAAAAAAGTTAGAATTGAATATTCACCTAAAAATCTTATAAATATTTTACAGATTGAATTGGCAAAATTTCGTAAAAACAGATTTTCTTTGCAAAAATTACCCACATAAGTTTTTACTTAAAAAAAACAAAGTTGTTTTGCAAAAAACACTTTTTTGGTTGAATTAACGAAAAACTGACAATTTTTTTTTTGTGTTTTGTAGTAGGTTGGATGACATCAAAAATATTTACAATTTGTATTAGTTGAAATTTTGTTTGGTTTTTTTCTTCATGTAATTTAACATTGGCAAACAAAAAGTTAAACTTACCACATTTTTTGTTTATACTGATAATTTTTCTGTGAGTGTGTAATATACTTCCGTCAAACAATTTGCCAAATTTATTCGCGTTGCCAACAATATTTTTTGACGCTTAGGACACTATTATTTTCGTGCAAATGTAGAAAATCTGTCAAAATCCCATATAAAGCCTTAAGCCATAATTAGTTTAGAAGTGAGGTGGAGCCTTATGTGATTTTCAATAAAAAAAAAGAGTTTATATAATTTTGAAATTTGTGTACTCTTTATACGCATTGCTTTTTTCCATAAGACTAAAAAGTAGAGAGAGGTAAACAAAATATGTAGAGAATATAATTTCTCTACCTCGCTCTACTTTTTATTCTTAAGTCAAAATTAAATGTGTATGAAGAACACACAAATTTAAAAATTTTCTACACTCTTTTTTCTTATTGAAAATCACATAAGGCTCTACCTCACCACCGCACTTCTTAACTAACTATGGCTTTAGTCACTCAACTGCTTTTGATTTTCAAGGTAGATTTTACTTTGTTCAGTAATAACAATAATAGTCGTGTTCTTCTTCTTCTTTTAAAGATTTTTTATAATAATAATTGACGTCGACTTTCATTGAAAGTTTGCAGAAACAAAATCGGTTTACACATTACAGAGGAATCGCATTACGAAGACGCATTACACCTTCGGTCGGGTGTAGGTAAGTAAGGAGATCAGATGGGGTAAAGTACTTCTAACACCGGTTTAAAAAAGCCAAACACTTGAATGCTTCTTTCGACACCTGAAAAACGTGCTTATTCCAACGGACATCACAGTGAATTTTCATGCCCAGAACATCAAGAGTATCCGTTTCCTCGATATCTATTTGTACAGATGACGCTGTTGGCTCCACAGTCCTGTGGGTCAACATATGTACACCATTGAATCTTACGTGCATTGAACCTCACCCTATTCGCAAGTCCCCACTCGAAGACTGTCAACAGGTTTTTTATTAAGTGTGCCATTCATAGTCCGCCTTTTTCTCTCAACCCCAAAAAGGCTTGGTACGGACAAAGAAAAATCATGGTCAAATGATGCTATCATCTGCAAAAGAGTAAAAAGACTTTGAAGTTTGACTGTCAATGTCGTTAAGAAAAAGGGTAGGAGAAAGAACAGAACACTTGAATGAAGCTGAACAACACGTATAGAACGAGAAAGCTCAAAATAAATCGACAGAATTTATTACCGATAGCATTAAGCTTAGATATGCCCGCACCGTGCCACACACAATCAAACGCCTTGGAAATATCAGGAGCAACAACTTTATCCAAAATGATAGACCGAACGCCTTTCGTTGAACGAGTTCTGTGAAAACCATACTGTCGATCGCTTAAAAAAGTCAGTCTCCAGATATTCCACAAGATGCCAATTTACCATGCTCTCCATCACCTTCGAGAAGTCAGAGCATAATGCGATTGGGCGGTAATTATCAGGGTTGTTAGCAGCACCCTTTTTAGGAATTGGCTGCACATTGGCAACCTTCCAACAAGCGGAAAAGACTCACGCACGGTATGGCGAAATGAAAAGGTTAGCCAGTGTACGTGATAACGTCAAACTGCACTGTTTTAGTACCCCGGTAACTTATTTACGTTAAGATCCGCAAGAACCCTTTTAACTGCACGAGCTCGAAAAAATATCTCGGGCATAGTATGGGATGCACTCTTGAGTTTGGGCAGTGGTCGATTGCTTTTTGGCAAGAAAGAATTTTTTGCAAAGAGGCCAGCTAAACGGTTAGAGTCGGGAAAGAAGAACTAACATTTTCCCTGACTATTCTAACGAACGACCAAAAGTTCTTACTGCCCCGAGGAGCTAAAAGAACTTAAGCACGAAGATGGATGATGTTCGTAATCTTGCACACTCAGATCTCGCCTGTTAAGGTAGCAGATCAGTATTAACGTTTTAGTTGTAACGTTTATTTCTGCAGGTCTGGGTAGACCAATATTTATACCTTAGTTTTACCGAAATGAGCTTTGATGGAATGAAACACTATAATATTTCGCAGCGGCGTTGTGATTGCCGACAAGGAAACAAAGTTTCCAATTGAAATGCCGGAAAGTCATTGAGCTCTGTCCCACGAGCCTTCTCATATATAAAAACTGAACGCTTCGTAGCTGTTGTTAAAACGTTACAAAGTTCGGAGTACGAAAAGGATCCGAATTACCAAGAGGTGCAAATGTTCTTCATTTATACTTTTCAGGATGTGGAGTAAGAAAAAGGTCGAGAGTCTTCTGGTGTTCATTCCCGGCGACCGTTAAGGGTGTTGGTTCGTTCACTAATTGCGACAGGTTGTGATGCGCGGGGAAAAACTCGACGTAATCACCAACAGAAGTCGAATGGTTAAAATAGAGTATCCAGGAAGAGTTGTAAACATTGAAGTCCCCTGCCACAACAATTTCACTGCTCGGACAATTCTCCAGGATCGTCGATTTAAAATTGAAAAGGGCGTCAAACCCATCCAATTATGAAATTAGGACATTTATGCAGGAACCCGAAATGGAATGTGTGTGTACAAAGCTCGGAGTACGACAAGGATGCGGAAATGGTGTTGTTATCTGAATTACCAAGAAATGCAAATCTTCTTACTTCATATTTTTCTGGATGTGAAGTAAGAAAAAGGTCGAGAATATTCTGTGTTCATTCTTAACGACGGTTAAGCACATTGGTTTGTTTACTAATTGCGACAGGTGTTTATGCTCGGCGAATAACTCGACGTCATCGACAACGGGAGTCGATTGGAAAGAGTGGTGGATCCAGGAAGAGTTGTGAACATTGAAATCCCCTGCCGCGACAATTTTACTGCTCGGCCAAATCTCCAGGATCCTCGATATATAATTGGAAAGGGCGTTAAACCCATTTAAAGATGGCACCCTTCCCGCATTGGAACTCCTATGCAGGAATGTGTAATGTGTGTGGCCTGATTCCAATTACAACCTATAAAGTATTGAATTCGGGGTCATTGGTGCCCAAATGAGGCAGGCACTGGTACACAACGTCATAATGTACGTATACCGCAAGGTATACCCAGGTATAGTCATACCCAGGTATATGGAAATCCTGTGGATCAGCATCCCTACGCACATGGGTCGAAAACATACGGCCGATGGAAGCAAATGTGCGCATACACATAGTTGAGAGAAGTGAAATTGGCAAATATTAAACAATTAGGCACATATTAAACTATTTCGAAGATAAAAACACTATTTTGTTGACCAATTGTTAAGGAAATTACAATTTTAATATTAGGTTAGCAAATATACGCTTAAATTTGTACACACACAAAACAAATTTGCTTATTTCTAACTGAAATTCAGTTATTGTAAATCTGGTTGAAACTTTTGTATATTGGTCGGGACAATTGAATATCGGTAGTCACAATTAAATTTGGTTAATATAACTGGCTTCTTTTTAAAGCAACCAAAAAATTAGATTGTCACACCCAAAACTAGTAGTATCAACCGAATTTTGAGTTGATACAACTGAAAAATTCAGTTGTAAATTGATTTTTCTGTGTGTATGCAATTATAAATATTAAATTATTGTTAAAGTGTTGCCAATTCAGTATTTTTTTGATAGATAAAGCGATTTTGTGTAGTCTGGAAAATCGCAAGTTTTTACATTATACATCCAAAAGACATTTTTTTGAAGCTTAATGTTGTATTAATCTAAATTCGCAATTTTAACAACTTATTTACAAATCGAAAAATCAAAACCAAATCAATTTCTTGCAGTGTTTAATTACAAAGCTAAATAAGAATTTAATATGAGTATGTACAACATACTCATAGATTATTGTTTGTTAATTTATGAAAGAAAAATAATCAGTATGTTTGAAAAAAAACTCGACATGTCTGTTGTTTTAATTCATTGATGATAATATCTTTCATCATAGGTTAAAAAGATAAAACTTTACAACAAGCTTTCTTTTAATAAAAAAAAAAAAAAAAGATAAATTATATACAAAATACGTGCGTGGAAAAACTAAATCATTACAAAAAACGATATATTGAAGAAATAAAAAAAGGTGATTCAAATAGTTTTAAACATAAGGAACAATCTCAGGCCAAAAGAATTGTTGAATGAAAGATGCCATAACCACCACGGTTAAAAGCCTTTAAGCTTTAAAACGTAGTTTCTGTTTCTTTGTGTTTTCATAAAACAATGACTGGTTTTTGTAAGTTCAAACATAAACATTATTATCCAAGTGTTTTTTTTTAGAGAATTGAGCATAGAAATTACGAGAGAAGAAGAGTAAGTTTTAAGTAAAGGTTTATCTTTTAAGCTTAGGAGTAGGAAGTTTCTTTTTAGGAGGGGTGTTACTTTGGTTGATTTTTTGTTCAAGAAATATTTTCCCAGCCAGCGCCAGTATATGAAATCAAGGTTCAAACGTGCGGTTTTTTCAAACATAAATACATTTTGTTGTATGTGATTTTTTTATTCTTCTTTTTTTTTTTGAACGGAAGAGATTCAATTTAAGCGTGAGTCTTTGTTATGTTTTTGAGCTGTTTTTGAGATATTTGTTTGTTTATCATGTTTTATTCAGATTTGCTTTGTTTTTTTTTTTTTCAAAAACTAATGCATGTTAAAATTGTTAAGATGTTAAAAATGTATTGTTTTGTGGTAAAAAAAAAAGTTTCATACCCACCCAGGGCTATAAAGTAGAAACTACATGATTTTTTAATGTTTTATAATTACAATTTTGAATTAATTTCAACATGATTTTTAGCATGGTTATAAACTTAATTAACGGTTTAATGGCGTGTGGCATGCTACTAATAATAGAAAAAAGGGTTAAAATAAAATATGAAAGAAATTGATTAAATAGTAACTGTTATATAAAAAAAATTATATAAATTTTATATTTTTTTCTAGCATTTAAGGAAGTATTAATACGAGTAGTTTTTATAACATAAAATATATTATTAAATATTCTGATTTTATTTCAGATAACTATTATATCTTCGATATATTTTATAACTGTTATAACTTCGCAACGTACAATCTGGTTTAAGGAGAGGTAAATTTTGTATAGATCATATCAGCAGTCTTCGTATATAATAAGTAGAATAATCAAACGAGTGGAGGTCCGCTTTGGGCCATTTGAGACGTAACACCAATCGGCCATATGGTATGCTTTAAGATGTTAAGGGATTCCAGAGCCACTGATCCAACTAACCAAATGTTTATACGATAACGCATGTTGTCGTGTATTACATGATGGTCTTATAAGTAATGCATTTCCAGTTTAAAAAGGAGTTCGACAAGGATGTAACCAGTGAATCAAGCCGACCGGCTCAAAATCGGCGGCGCGTCGCCGCCGAACAATTTTTAACAGATTTTACAACAAAAAAGTTCAGCCGCCGCCGAGCAAATTTGGTCGAGCCGCCGCCGCCGAAAATTTCGGGTCGGCTTGATTGACTGGATGTAACTCGAATGCAATGCATTTCAACTGCAACAACACCGAGTCTCTAACAATATTAGAACACCCAATTCTCGATGTAGACAAGTATTGTTATCTGGTTAGTATAATAACTACATCCGGTAACAGCAAAGAAGATATAGCTTGCCGCATTGTCAAAGCAAATCAATAATTTGGCTAACTGAATATAATGCGGAAGCCCAGTCGTATAACTCTTTGCACGAAAATGAAACTTTTCAATTAAAATGTAAAATCTGTTTTACTATATGGATTTAAAACATGAAACATCACAATTGGAGACTTAAATGCACTTCAGTTAACCGTTGTTTGCGGAGTGTTTTACGTGTTTTTTTAGCCTACAACAATAACACATAATGATCGATCTCTGGCAAAAACCCCAACAAAATCAAATCATAATAGACATCCGCTAAACAGTAGACCACTTAGGGCGAGTTTTTGAGTTGTAAAATTTAATGGTTTTAGGTTTAAACTGGGTTAAAACCGCAAATTCTGTTTTTGAGATGTGTTTTATTTTAAGTTTAACTCACCAATGTTGGAGAGTTAAACTAAGGTAAATAAACGTCAAAAAAAACACCTCTGATTTTCAAATATACTGGTTAGTGTTGCCATGTTGTGGTATTTTATTTGAAAAAATGTGCGATGATGGCAACTATTCTAATTGGAAATGTGGCATTTGGTATGGCAATACCGCTTTAAACGACATTTGCTAAACTTGAACTAAAAAACAGAATGCTTGGTTAAACTTGGTTTTATTTTTATAAAGTTTAATAAAACTCCCGGTTAAACTAAGTTAAAGCGATATGTCAAAAACGGCGTACGGACATAGCGCCCAAGTGCATATCGCCCAATTTAAAAAAGTCATTCCACCCAAAAAAAATGTGTGTTAGTTGTTGTTGCAAAATTTTTTGGACGATATGGTCATTATTTTTGGGTATTTTAACAATTTTCTTTAAATTTATATAAATTATCAAAAATGTCATATTACCCAAATATCAAAATGTTATATTTATAAAATGTCATAGCACCCAAAAAAATAATCATAAAACTCACCAAAATTGTTTTTTTAACACAATATTTTAAAGTTTTTATGCGTAGCCGGCCTTCGGCCGGGCTTAGGGATTACAAAATCCATGCATTAAACCCACCCTCTCCGCAAAGTAAAGTTTTCTAGGGTAGCAGTCCTTTTCGCTACCAAATTTGTTATGCCTCAAAAAGGCCTGATAACCAAAATAGCTTTGGTTTGCAGAGAGGGTGGGTTTAATGCATGGAGTATGTAATCCCTAAGCCCGGCCGAAGGCCGGCTACGCAGAAAACCTTTATTACAATAAAACAAATCATACAAGTCGTAATTTCGACATTTCTCCTAAAAAAATATTTTGGATTTTTTGACAATTTTGTTTTGGGAGAAATAACATATTTAGACCTATCATTTTGGGCTATATGTCGCAGCGTGGGCGATATGTCATTTACGGTTTTGGGCGATAAGACCTTGGGCGCTATGTCCGTACGCCGTCAAAAACGCAGCCTTAAAGTGCGAATTTTGTTGTCGACGCAAAATATTTCTATGCCGCCGACATTCTTATTTGTAAACACCATCACTTTCGTGTGCAATTACAATTCTGGCGTTGGCTTTGAATTTTGCTTGTTCCCATACGTTTGGTATGTACAGCAAAAAACGCCAGCGTTGGCTTTGAATTTCGCTCCACACACAAAATGTATTGAAACAAGCAAAATTCAAAGCCAACGCCAGAATTGTAATTGCACACTTCCTTGTTAATCATTCGGCACCTAATTACCGTCGCTGTCTTTTGACGCAGTCACACAAAGTTATTTTAAACTTGTTACTCAAATGAAAAAATGTCAATGTAAACGGTACAGATTACAATATACATAAAAACCGCAATTTACTAGATTATAATTCCAATGTAAACACACCAAAGTTCAACCACAGAAATCGCTAGATTGTACAAAAAATCGCTACATTTGCAACAGTATCGGACATGTCATTTTTGACAATTATTATAAGAAATAATCGATCAAAACAAATGTCCGTTTTACATTTTCGTATGATAATGTGACCTTAAAATTTTTCAACAATTTAGCGTTTCCAAAATTCTTCGCGTTGCCAAAACATTTTTTTTATATGTTTTGTATTAATCAACAACTTTTGACAATGTTAAGAAAGAAACTATCATAACAAAACTGAAATATTACTTTAACACAACAATTTAAGTTGTTTTATGTTAATATTATGCTAGAAAACTTTTTAACAATTTCCCCTTAATTCCTCGCGTTGCCAATTTTTTTTTTTTCTAAATGGAGTTTGACATATTTTTTACGGTGAAAACGAACAGTGTACTATGCTTAAAGTTGTTTTTCAAGTGAAAAATTTTGATATGGTAATATCAATTGTTGATTTATAAATTTTTGGTTATGATTTAAGGCATTTTAAGTTTAAGCTAAGTACTCTGTTCGTTCAACAACTTTTGACAATTAGAAAGAAACGATCATAACAAAACTAAAATGTCACATTTTCACGGCAATTTAAATTGTCTTGTATAATAAAAATGCGCGAAAACTTTTCTAACAATTTCCCTATAATTCCTCGCGTTGCCAAAATTTATTTTTTTATATGGAGTTTGACAGATTTTTCCCGTGAAATCGAACAGAGTACTATGCCTTAATTAAAATTTTTGCCGTGAAAAACAGTATAGTAGGCTTTTTGAACAAAGGTCATAAAAAAATAAAGCTGATTTCAAAACAGTGCTACCAACTCTTTGCAGTAGTACTCTGTTTGTTTTCACGGAAAAACTCTGTCAAACTCCATATAAAAAAAAAATTTGGCAACGCGAGGAATTATAGGGAAAGTGCTAAAACGTTTTCATGCATATTTATTTTACAAAACAATTTAAATTGTGGTGACAAAGTGACATTTCAGTTTTGTTTTGATATTTTTTCTTAGAATTGTCAAATGTTGTTGATTTTTACATTTTTTTATTTATTTGAGGCTTTTAAAGTTTAAGTAAAGTTTTCGCCGTGAAAAACAGAGTACTATGCTTAAAGTTGCATATTCTGTTCGTGTATTTTTGGCAACGCGGCTATATTGTAGGGAAATCTTTTAAACTGATTTGAAGAATATTAAAACGTATACATTTTGCAATAAAATTGTTTCCTTAATATGTGTGAAAACATTTTAACAATTTCATACTACTTCCTTGCGTTACCAATTTTTTTTATGTGTGAAGTTGACAGATTGAACTTTAACACAATTTTAATATAATTTTAAACAAATTTGTTAAACTAATTATTTGTTAAAAAAAAAAAATAGTCCAGACACTAAATTTAACACTTTATTTTAGAGATGGGCGCTGCTCACGTGATTTGCGTGATTCACGTGAATCACGCATGAATCACGTGATTCGTGAGTAAATTTTTTTCTACTCACGTGAGCGTGCGTGAGCGTGAGTACCAAAAAAAAGTTCGTGCGTGATCGTGCGTGAGTAAAATTCTTGCGTGAATTTTTCGTGATTTTAATTGTTTCCCAGATTTTTTTGTTCGGTTACGTTTTCTTGATTTTTTCATGGTCTTTTAAAAAAATTATAAATTTAATAAGTTTTGTAAATGGCTCACTGAGGAATTTGCACCGTGCTTCCATCAGGAAATGTCTTCAAATTCTGACATATATTAGGTATTTCTTGAGGACATGTTCTAACATTGTCATCAATGAATGTTTGTTTTAAGATTGTGAAAAAATCCTCATCTATAAGGAAATGTCTTCACAATACCAGTATATCAAACTAAACTTTTACATCTACATGGGCAGTACCGTTTTAACCATAAGGGGCCCGAAAAGGCAATAAATTCGGTTATACGAAAATAAAGATTTTTTTTAATATCTTTTAAAAGAAAATTTCTTATTTTCTTACAGAAAAAAATCTCAGAATCTAACAGACTTTTCGTATACACTGAGACTTTTTCTATAGGAGAAATTTGTAATTTATCAAAAGTCTCAAATTCATAGAAATATTTGCTTCATAAAAAGTTTCAGAATGTGAACTATTTTTCATACAGAAAAAGTTTCAGATTCTAAGATTTTAAAAGTCTAATGTTCAGAGAAGTTTTTCCAAAATAAAAAGACTCAGATTCTAAGACACTTTTCGTATTGAAAAACCCTCAGATTCAGAGACGTTTTTCGTATAAAAATATTCTCAGATTCTAAGACATTTTTCGTACAGAAAATTTTTTTTCACGAATATCATGGTTTTAATAAGTTAAGAAAAATTACCTCACTGCCCAAAATATTTTTTTAGTTTCTTTTTCTTAAAACAGGCAATCACATGAATTTAATTTGTACCAAAAGAATGTTTTTTTTTCGTGCGACTTTTTACTTTCCAGCGGAGCCCCAAGTTCTTATGTGCCCAGCGTCATACTTTAAGACGGCCCAGTTTATGGGAACTTTTTAATTTCTGAGAAAAACATCGCAGAGTCGAAAAGTTATTTCTTAATATGATAAAGATAATTTATAAAGAAAATGAATGGAAGTAAAAACTAATGGAAATACGAAGATTTTTTGCATTTTCGTATGACCTATATCAGACATTTCCACAAAGACGACTTAGGGGAAATGTCAACACCCCCTGACAACTGCCGATTATGATTGAGGATATTTTCAATTTTTTTATGAAACTGTCCTCAACTCGGTAATTGGAGATGTCATGGGGATGTCAGGTGTGACTCTGACATGTCAGCAAGTCGTCACCACGGATGGCTCAAGGACTTTCCCAACTGGGTAATGCATAAAAAATATGACAAAAATTTTTTTTTCCATATTTTAATTCGTGAGTATTTCGTGATCGTGATTACGTCGTGAGCGTGACTAAATTTTTTTTCTACTCACGTGAGCGTGCGTGAGCGTGAGCAGAAAAAAAATGTTCGTGCGTGATCGTGCGTGATTACAACTTTTTTTTCGTGAGCGTGCGTGATCGTGATTGAAAAGTCACTCATGATCCCATCTCTACTTTATTTAACAAAATATTTCTGTTTATTATTTCATAAAACTTTGATGCAGTTTTTATAGAAATCAAATTATAACAAATCTTAAGATTTAGTATTCACAGTTCATTTAAAGCGTTTTTGATTTTTTTTTGCTAATTTAAAGTTTTTGATTAATTTTTTTTTTCTTAATAAGTACTAACCTAATCCAAAACGTTTTTTAATCTTTTTCAGCAAATGCATTTTCTTTTTACTACTCATTTTATCCTTATCATGATGTTCTACATGATGATGATGGTGATGATGTTGTTCCATGACCATAACATGGCCACCAGTATTTTGAGCCATATAACCAGTTGGGATTTCCGTAAGACCCATGTTAATATCGATGAATTTTTAAACGATTTTTAAATTTTTTAATTTAAATAGTTATAATATTAACTATTTTATTTTTTATAATTTATAGGCGATTTTAAAAACGCTTTTATTTTTTGTTAAATAATTTTAAACACAGTTTTTGTTAATACATTTTGTATAGTTTTTTTTTGCAATGATTTTTGGCGCGTTTGTTAATATAATCCTTAAAGGTTTTGTAAGTTGTTTGAAAAAATTGTGGTGGATTTAATCCGTTTTGTTGTTTCGATTGATGATGATGACGCATATAAAAATTTAACCCCTAATAAAAAGTGTGTATCAAAAAAATATTCCCTTTTTTTGAGCTATTTTACCCGACCGAAAAAATAGTGCTCAACGAAAACGCGCAGCAAAGAACGATCTTAACGCTGTGACGTGAAAATTATAACTGATTACTAAAATTCACAACAAACGACCTCAACTGAATTGTACAATTCAAATTTAAACTTCTTCATGCACAGGCACACACAGATACGACAGAACTACTAGCAGCAGTACATATTTCTGTGTAAGTATGCGTGTGTAGTACTCTTTTAGACTAAACATAAACATTGTAGTATACGTAAAACAATAACAGGAGCAGTTGTTTTTTGTTACCTTAGGTAGATTTTATGTTGTTGTTATTTGCAAGATATTTAGATAGGTAGACAGACAGACAAACAACCGTAAAAAAGAAGTCTCTACAAAAGGCCGAAAGACCCTCAACTCTAATACACTAAGAAAATTAAAATGCTTAAGTTTAATAACACTGGACGACAAATTAGTATTGGGATCTGACCAATCGTTTCCGATTAACACTTGCATTTAGAAGTGCTTAAGAGTGTATTTCCTTGGCGAACAGGAAATGGAGATAGTTAAATGCAAGTAGAATTACCAAAAAACTCTAGCCGCGATTCGAGCCCAAGAGAAGTCGCTACCTACTTTCTCTCAACAGAAGGAAATGTCGTTTGTTCACAGGAGTACCAGGACACTATTAAACTTATCTTCACCTCAGAAGAGGTGACGAATCAAATACAAATGATACGTCATGAACCTCACCCAGCAGAAATTTTGCTGAACTGGAAGCAGTCTTTGGAAAGGAATCACGAGTCAAAGAGTGCATCGAAACTACCTGAATTTTTGCATTATTCCTGTGGGCAATGTGACAGTTTAGAGCGTAGCACTGATAAATCGCTATTAATATGCAGTGAAATCATGTGTCTTCTTAGCGCTGGTTGAAGAATTCTTTCGTATCATTCTTTTGTTATAGCATTAAAGTTTTATAAAAAAGTTGTAACAAAAAATTAAAATTTTTCTCCCTTACTTTTACTGCATCCTCAAAAGCGCTCTTTGGTATGCTATGAAAAGATTTATTCTTGCTGGGATATGTTAACAAAAGTGTTCTCAACATGGACTAATAACACCTTTTATCCTCGTTTCTGAAGGAACATGTGGTATCACTATAGAGCAGCCGGTCTATGGGGGGGGGGGGGTTTAAATCCTAAACCACCCCAAACCAAAAATTTTAATACTGATTTGGTATTTGGTTTCCGGATTTTATTACGACGCCAGATTTTTGAGAGAATCCAGGTAAAAGTTTTCAAAATGGCGTTTTTGGCCATTTTGAATAGTTTTAGAGAGAGTAAACGCAATTCTCTTAGACCGAGAAGTGATTGCCAGGTTATTTCCATGGCGAACAGGAAAAGGAGAGAGTTAAGTACAAGCAGAATTACCTAAATAATCTAGTCGCGTTACGACCTCGGAAGAACTCGCTACCTACTTTCTCTCAACAGAAGGGAATGTCGTTTACTCACGGGAGTGGTCACAGGGCACAGGATTTATCGGAAGAACTCGCTACCTACTTTCTCTCAACAGAAGGGAATGTCGTTTACTCACGGGAGTGGTCACAGGGCACCGTCTAACTGCTTTTAACGCAAGAACGATTGGACTCATCTCTGTTTCCAATTGTAGAAGATGTGATGAACCGAATACGGATGAACAAGTTGAACATATTGGCATTGGCCAGGCATTGCAAGCGAATATTAGACAAAGCAGAACCCGAGAATCTGGAAGAAATGGCAGTTATGGACCTTATGTCAGTTAAACTGTTTACAACAATTTATCCACGTCGCTGAAGGCCCCTCTGAGAAGGACTCAGAGGGGCCTTGAGGCACCAGCCCTCTAAATTTTACAAGGTCTTGAATAGGTCGCACTCCGATTTAGTTTTCCTTGATGTTTGCCAGATCCAAGCAGATATCTGATTTACAACCGCAGTCAACATCTATTTTAACAGTAAAGTTCTTGGAGTCAATGTTCCTGACAAACAAGATCTGCCCTTAACGGACGTTTATTCGTCTTTAAGGCTGTATACACAATACTCAGTTATAAAACAACACTTCTAAAAATTAAACTTTTTAGAACAAATTTTGACAAGGCTCCGTTAAATTCGCCCTAAATAAGATGGTGAAGCAGTTTGACAAAAGACTCAAATGGGTCCTGGAGCACAGGAACATTTCATGGAATTTCAAAGACGATGAGCTTGTAAAACTGGGAATTACCTCACAGGTTTCCACAATATTACAATGTTTTGGTATGCTTCCAAAAACTTGCTAGCGAAAACTACAGCTTTATTTCACGGTTTCTTATCAGAGATGGATGAACCTACATGACAGATTCAAAAGATCACTCCAAAGAGGAGAAATTTAAAAGGTGGTGTAAATTTCGGACACTGTCTAAGCGGTTAAAGGTGCCTTCAAAGGACTTCTAAAGAAGTTGCATTGATGAAGAGGAGTTGGACATTTTCTAAAACTCTACCTGCCACTGCCCGAAGCTTTTTATTTTAGTCGGAAGTCAAACGGAATCTATGTGTGCTGACATTAAGCGTCAGTAAATGCATAAAACATAACCTAACTTCCTAAAAAATATAGTACATATTGATCAAACAGTTAATGTGACATGAATTTTAAGGCTGACATGTTAAAGCATAAGGTTTTTATGTTTTTAATTAAGTTACTTTTCTACGCCATTGCATGTCAATCCTATCAATCCTAAGTTGATTAGGGTTTCTTTTTACTTTGAGACAACACTCAGGGGATGCCTCTAATTAAATCAATACATTGTGTTGGTATTAGGAAAATAGTTTGTAAAGAGGAGGATGGATGGAGTAGTGTTTGTGGACATTTAATTTAAATTTGTCCAAATTATAGCAATCTGGGAAGCAGTCTGCTGGGAGTGTATTCCACATACGGCTTGTTCGAACGAGAAACGAATTTTCTCTGTAATGCGTTTTGCGAAACATTGGACAGTCGACAACGAACGGATGTTCCCACAATATTAGACTGTTTTGGTATGCTTCCAGAATCTTGCTAGCGAAAACTACAGCTTTATTTCACGGTTTCTTATCAGAGATGGATGAACCTACACGACAGATCCAAAAGATCACTCCAAAGAGGAGAAATTTAAAAGGTGGTGTAAATTTCGGACACTGTCTAAGCGGTTAAAGGTGCCTTCAAAGGACTTCTAAAGAAGTTGCATTGATGAAGAGGAGTTGGACATTTTCTAAAACTCTACCTGCCACTGCCCGAAGCTTTTTATTTTAGTCGGAAGTCAAACGGAATCTATGTGTGCTGACATTAAGCGTCAGTAAATGCATAAAACATAACCTAACTTCCTAAAAAATATAGTACATATTGATCAAACAGTTAATGTGACATGAATTTTAAGGCTGACATGTTAAAGCATAAGGTTTTTATGTTTTTAATTAAGTTACTTTTCTACGCCATTGCATGTCAATCCTATCAATCCTAAGTTGATTAGGGTTTCTTTTTACTTTGAGACAACACTCAGGGGATGCCTCTAATTAAATCAATACATTGTGTTGGTATTAGGAAAATAGTTTGTAAAGAGGAGGATGGATGGAGTAGTGTTTGTGGACATTTAATTTAAATTTGTCCAAATTATAGCAATCTGGGAAGCCGTCTGCTGGGAGTGTATTCCACATACGGCTTGTTCGAACGAGAAACGAATTTTCTCTGTAATGCGTTTTGCGAAACATTGGACAGTCGACAACGAACGGATGTGATCTGATAAAAAGAGGAGTAATACGGGTATGCACCCGCGTCTCAAGGATGAGTTCACCCATCTCAACTGAACACTTTCCGTGGTAATATCGGTAGAACAATGACGCACTGTCGTTGATGAGCTTCAACGGACTTCTTTGCACCCGATCTAGAAGCTTCAAGATAGACCTTGAAGCACCTACCCAGATATGGGATTTGTGTTCCGTCTTCGGTCGGATATAGGCGGTATGAAAAGTGAGATCAGACGGAGTGAATTAATTCTTACACTGTTTTGAAAAACCAAGACACTTTAATGCTTCTTCTTTTGAAACCTGAAAAACATGTTGGTTTCAACGAACTTCACATTGAATTTAAATGCCTAGAACATCGGGTGTCTGATTCCTCAATAGCTATAACACCCATGGATACAGATGATGCTGATTCCACAATGACAAATGTTGCTGTCATCTGCGAAAGAATAAATAGGTTTCGACTAAGAAGGTCATTAAGAAAAATTGTAGAAGAAAGAACAGAACATTGTGGTGACTCTGAAATAAGCCGGAACTTATCTGATGAGAACTTATCTATAACAACGCGTATATTTAGTACGAGTACACCGTGCCACACACGATCCAACGCCTTGGAAATATCGAGAGCAAGTACTTTGCTTTCACCAAATTGGTGAATAGAATGGCTCCAATGCTCCGAAAGAAACGCCAACAGATCTCCCGTAGAACGACTTCTAGGAAAGCATACTTTCAATCGCACAAGAACGAATTGGACTTCAGATAATTGTCTTGAACAGGGTAGAGCAAATTGCTATTGCCCGGTAATTCTCCGGGTTCGTAGCCTTACCGTTTGTGAATAGAATGGCTCCAATGCTCCGAAAGAAACGCCAACAGATCTCCCGTAGAACGACTTCTAGGAAAGCATACTTTCAATCGCACAAGAACGAATTGGACTTCAGATAATTGTCTTGAACAGGGTAGAGCAAATTGCTATTGCCCGGTAATTCTCCGGGTTCGTAGCCTTACCGTTTTTGGGAATTGGCGACAAAGCTAAACGTTTTAGCATCATTGTCGTAATGTTATCCGGCCCCTAGGACTTATTTATGTACAGATATTCAAGAACCTTTTTAACTAATGCATTTTAACTAATTGTTTAACCTAATGTCACCAAAAGTGACATCAGGTTGCTAACAGGTTTTCGTACCAGGCATTATAAAATATACTATCACTTGCATAATTTAAGCCTTTATACATTACATCCTCTTTGTGTCGACTTTGTCTAGAGAAAGTAGAAACAACGGAGCACAAATTGTACAAGTGTCCTAATTTGTAGGATCAGAAGACGGTTCTTAAAAAGGAAATTACTTACGTCTGAGGATATAAGGCTAGCTTCTCTATCTTCTCATTGCCGTCAATGAGGGATATTTCTCCCTTTTAATAATATTAATGATAACAATAATAAATAGCTCTCAAAAATAACCAAAAACAAGTTTAGGTGAACGTGGGTTTACATTTGACGTAATCTAAAAACATCAAAACGAGATTTGAAATCAGCATTAAAAGATTAATCAAATCTAAAGGCCAGACCTTCAGACGCACATTGTAATACTAAAATGCCGTATGCTTGGAAAGATTGGTCATTTCTTTTAGACCTTTAAAACGTCTTTCAGTCGCCCCGTGGATACCCATGTTGATATAGCTTCGACACCCAATCTTGATTTCAACAGACAGGCGGCCGTTGACAGATCAAGTCATAATTTTACAAGGGCACAACATTCACATTACATATTTTAATATTGATTTCTCTCAGTGTATTGTAGTGATACGTATAAATACTTAGGTACGTACTTTTTGATTCCATTGCAGCTGTTTGAAGTTATTTTCAAAAATGTTTATGCAGTTTCGCTCTCGCATATCTCTTATTACACTCTTTCTCTCTAGATTGAATCAACATACTATTTGGTAGTATTTGTTTAGTTTTAGCCTCCCCTATAAACGAAATCATGTTATAATGTACAATTTCAAATTGAAGGTGTAGTTTCAATTTTGTTGGTACGTTGCTGTTGTAGGAATTTTGCAGATGTCAGGTCGGTCATATAGTATAGTAAAGTAGTGGTGCAAATTGCAAATATCATGCTAGCACATACATAGAGTTGTAATTTGGCATATACACTAGCCATGGAAGAAATGATCTCCTGTATAGAGTCTAGAGTTTGAGAAGTAATGAAATATTTTTAGTTTTAGTTTATCGTTTTTTTTTTGTTCTTCTTTTCTTGATATGGATGTTTAATGCTCAGTTGGTGGTTGATGAACTTCTTTCGTTTTGTCTTAAAGATTTCTTTATTCTTTTTTTTGGGTTATTTCGGATGTACAAATATACGTATGTATGTACCAACATATATAAAAATATACAATGCTTTGGTCTTCTTCCCATTAAATAGGTTCCAAGTAACAAAAATGGGAAGTAACATTAACCCATTTTGGACCAAGATTCAATTTTATTTTTCTTTTTTGGAAAAAGGTACTTTTTTAAGGTAATTAGCACCCGCTGATCTCAAAAATCCCGTCAAAAAAAATTTTCAATGTACCGTTTTCCCAGAAAAGCCTGCATTCCAACTTTTTATGCAATTTTAATATTTGGATTTATTTGCTATTTTATTAATATATTTGATTATTTTCAAAGTAAATAGTCTCAAAATAATTCAAATTATTGGAATTTAATAATAAATTAAATCTAGAAAAATTTTAAATTAGTCAAAAAAATTAAAAGCCGAAAATCGAAATTTTCGTTTTTGCTTGAAACAATTTCTGTGCTGATTTGCATTGTACTTAATGGACATATAAATTGCGGTGGTCAAGCGGGTATATTTTTTTTTAATTGCAGAAAGATGAGACTTAACATTCATAACCACATTTACCCGAAATTCCAGCTCTTTCATACATAAATATTTTTTTTTCTCTACTGTTCGAAAAATCGAACAGAGGATCAAAATGGGTTAATCAAAAATTTTATTAGAATGTAATAAAACGAATTACCTATTTTGAAGTAACAAACATAACAAATGGGAATTTTGATTAATAAATATTTTACGAGAATACTCTATTTCAAGAAGTATCTCCATAATTGAAATAATTCCTTTACTACTTCATTTCAATTTTCTTGCGCACGCAAAAATGAGGAAAACGAAATGGAAAAATAAGTAAATTAAATTAAAAAAACGAAACTTTGAGGCCATATGTTCCATTGTGGCCGTCGTCCAACCTGCTGTACAACATGTCGTCATTCATAATGACGGTGGACGGCGCCGGTAAAATCTTCATTCGTGTGCCTAGAAGTGGCCAGTTTTGGAGGCATAATCGTTATTGTATAAAAAAATCGCTAAACACATTGTCAATGGTAACATGTTTATGCTTTTAAGAGATTTTTGAAAATAATGCATCACTGAATTGAGGTTCAGTGGGAGATTCAGAGAAACGAGACGGTTTTTAAGTGTCAAATCGTATGAAAAGTGCCCTGACGTAATTCTGTTACTTTGGAGGAGAATCCTTGAGGATCTCAACTAGGGCTTCCAATCGGGATATCCCGATTCCGGAAATCCCGGGATTTTCTGGATTAGGCAAATCCCGAATCTCGGGATTTCTGATTTTCAATCCCGGGATTTTCGGGATCCCGATTTTTTTATTTTTTTCAATATTTTTTATAATTTTTAGATTTTTTTAAAATAATTTGAATAAGATATAAATTTTGTGAAACAAAATAAAAAAAATCGACAAAAGTTCCGTCAGACACCATGTTTTTGTTATAGAAAAAGGTGAAATGTTTGCGAAATGTAAAGAAATTCTAAAATCTAGTGGTGGTTCGACATAAGGGCTTTTATATTTATTCCTTTTACTCTTACAAGAAGAATATTGCAGTAAATGGCTTTTGACGCATCTTAACTCCTTAAGTTGTAAACTTTTTTTAATTTTATGTTTTACTAAAACATTTTTAAAGGCGTAAGTGGGTTTTGACTCACACTCAGTCACGCTCACGCAAACAATAATGGAATCAGTAACTTATCGTTTACGCTCACGCGTGAGTCATGCAAACTCTACTCTCGCTAACACATTTTTTACCAAAAAAAACATTGCTAAACAATATTTTTTTTTGCAAGAAAAAAAAAAACAAATAAATTTAAAAAAAAAATCAAATAAATTTAAAAAATATAAAAAAATTAGCAAAAAATTAATCACTTATGCAAAAATTTTAAAATTAATTTATTTTTCAACTCACGCTCACTAAAAGTTGATACCGATGAGCCACGACGAAAGATAAAAAAGATAACCGAATACGGATATTCTTCACAGGAGGAATCCTGACCTTTTTCACAACATCAACACAACTTTTCTAATTTTTACGAACGCGTGAATTTGTTAAAGTGACAAAAAATACTAAAAATTTTTGAAAATCCCGAAAAATCCCGAAAGTTTCCAAAAAATCCCGTGAATCCCGGGATTCAAAATATCTCGAAAATCCCGGGATCCCGAAATCGGGATCCCGAAAATTTTTCTTCAATCCCGAATCCCGGGATTAAGAAAAACCAATCCCGATTGGAAGCCCTAATCTCAACATAAACGAGTCCGCGGGTCGGGTGGTATTACGGCTTTGGTCCTGAAACGGTGTCTCGTCCTTTGGCAACATTATTTAGCTACTCGTACCGGGTAGGAGTTTTTCCCTCTTGCTGGAAGGTGGCCAACGTCCAGCCAATCCCAAAAAAGGTAGAGGCTACAAATCCTGAAAACTACCGCCCAATAGCAATTTGTTCTTCGCTCTCGAAAGTCATGGAGAGCATGATGAATCACCACCTAGTAAATTATTTGGAGTCTAATTCACTTTTGTGCGATCGACAGTATGGCTTCCGTAGAGGTCGTTCTACAGGATACCTGTTAGCGTTTCTTTCGGAACGCTGGAGTCGTTTTATTCACCAATTTGGTGAAAGCAACGTGGTTGCTCTAGATATTTCCAAGGCGTTTGATCGTATGTGGCACGGTGCACTCGTTTCGAAGCTTATTGGGTGTTGTGTCGGTAGTGATTTCTTTCGATTTATATCGAGATATCTTAGACACCCCTCTATACGTGTTGTTATAGATGGGTTCTCATCGGATGAGTTTTATCTGAATTCAGGGGTACCGCAAGGTTCTGTTCTATCTCCTACACTTTTTCTTATTTTCCTTAACGACTTTCTAGGTCTAACTTCCAATCCTATATATTCTTTTGCAGATGACAGCAACATTTGTCGTTCATTTTCCTTTAATTATAGACCAAACCTTACTGAGGTTGATGCTATGAGGCAGAACATGAATGACACACTCAATCATGACCTTACGAAAATCTCCGAGTGGGGTCTTGCGAATCAGGTCGATTTTAATGCTCGTAAAAGCCAATTTTTTATGCTGACCCACAGACGGCTTGTGGAATCAGCGTCATCTGTATCTATGGGTGGTATAGCTATTGAGGAATCAGACACTCTTGATGTTCTAGGCATGAAAATCCAATGTGATGTTCGATGGAACCAACATGTTTTTCAGGTGTTGAAAGAAGCATTCTTGGCTCGATGGAACCAACATGTTTTTCAGGTGTCGAAAGAAGCAGCCTTGGTTTTTTAAAACGGTGCAAGAATTACTTCACCCCGTCTGATATATACAACTCAAATATCTGGGCAGGTGCTTCAATGTCAATCTTGAAGCTTCTGGATCGGAGTGCTTTGAGGCTCATCAATGACAGACAGTAGGGTGAAATGACAGCTGAGATAGGTGAACTCATCCCTGAGACGCGGGTGCATACCCGTAGTACTCGCCTTACCAGCAACTCACATCCGTTTCTTGTCGACTGTCCAATGTATCGCACAATGCATTACAGAGAAAATTCGTTTCTCGGTCGAACTAGCCGTATGTGGAATAAACTCCTCGCAGAAATCTTTCCAGTTGGCTATAATTTAGAAAAGTTCAAATTAAATGTCCCAAACACTACTCCCTCTTTCCTTCTCCTCATAACCTATTTTCCTAATACCAACACAATGCATTGCATTAGTAGGGGGCATTCCCTGAGTGTTGGCTCAAAGTAAAAAAAAAACAAGAGCAGCATCAGCACTCTCCTCTCTCCCTCATCCATATAGATCCTAGGCGTTCGTTCATTCAACGTACGTGAGCACTTTTATAAGTTGTTGTTTACTCGCCAAGATCAAGAAGTGTTTTAGTTCCATTTGGATTAGGCCGTGCTCCTATAGGATCCTGCCTACTTCGTCGATAGTTTAGAGGTAATACATTCCCTTAGACAATTTGTTTTTATAGTTAACGAGGGCATCAAAACTGTCGACGAAGATATTAATGGATATTATATCCTCGTCTGATTCAAAAATTGTACTCGTGTTGTTCGCTTGCTTAGACCATGTAAAGCTTTTGTTCCTTTCGGATTAGGGAGTGGGCATAGGAACTAAGATATTCTGCCCACTTCTTCGCTGACTCAAAGCTATTCGGTGTACAACCGTCAGCCGTTGGGTTTAGAGACCTACTACATTCTCTTAGACATCTTGAGTTTATAGTTTACAATTCTGAGACATTGACGACATCTAAACTGTCGACGAAGATATTAGTTGATATTAAATCAATGCCCGTTCCCAAAATTGTACTCGTATCTGTTGGATCTTTCTTAAACATGCGTATTGTTTGCTTGCTAAGACAAAGAAGTGTTTTAGTTCCCTTTAGATTAGGTGGTGGTTCCCATAAAATATGCGATATCCTGCCTACTTCGTCGATGACTCACAGCAATTCGAAGTTCAACCGTCAGTTGTTGAATTTAGAGGCCTTAAGACATTTTGACAATTTAATATTGTAGTTAACAATCCAGAGGCTGTATTTTACAGTCGGTACTTAAGTACAAGGTTTTTAATGCAATTTTAAACCAAAAATGACTTATTCTTGCTTCATAATACAAACATAGACAATACCACCTGGAAAAACATTTAAATGGTCCAAATTGATTAAAAAAGCTCGCACTTAAGTATCCACGTAGGCGTTTAGTTAATCTAAAAACAGATTTGTTCTGCCATTGACAATTTTGAGAACAAAATATTAGTGGGACAGCATAATTTTGCTTTAAATGTTGGTCTTTATTGATACACGTAAAATTAAACACATTGCGCCGACAGAATTCAAGTTTCAGAACACGTTAAACTTAGTTTCCTTTTAGTATTGATCTTATCAGATAAAATTTTTGATGGTAGCTTGCTGTTAAGAGCAATATTTTCAGGGTGTATGCTAAATTTCGATGTTGCTATAGGAGTGATATTTCCTAATTTACGGAAAAGGCCCGAATCCTTTCGACTTGAATGTGTGAATTACGCATTTTCAACAGTGTAGTGGCCTTTTTCTACGGGCCTTATCATAAGACTTAAGAAGTTCATCTGCAATTTTATCATCCTGAGTAACTGGATGTAGAGCCTCGTTTTTTTCTAACCAGCCAGGAACATAGTTTCCGATATCTTCTAGGTACGTGTTGCTTTGCAGTAGCTATTATCATTTTGACTATTCTTGAATTATTATTTGGGGTTGGATTTATCCACCTCATATTTGAGATCTTAAGAAAAGGATTTCCAAGAAGCTTTGCAAAAAATCCACCTTGGTTTAGGAAATGATTCGACTAATGGTTTCTAGCTCCAATTTCTAGAAAAAACTTGACGATTTTGACTGTTTGGGAAGGTTTTTAGCACTTTTCGGTAGACTGATATGGGATTGTGATCCTTTTTGGAACTTATAAATGTGAGTTCAGGATTACAGCCTCAGGTCCAGCGACCGGAGTGAAAGGTTGCAGCATCTTTCACATAAACAATAAGGTGTAAGTTGTTAACCTCTGCCCACTCGACTAATATGTTGACACTTACGTCATTTGTTGAGTATCTCCGAGGGATATGTTGGCTTTAAAATCACCAGTATACCCACCAAAAATAAATCGAGATTTTGTCAGCTTCTTTTTATAGAGTGCCGTAGCGCCAAAAGCGCTCTAGAAAAAATTTAATTTTTATTAACTTTTAATATAAAATTCTTTGCTGATAATAAAAATTATACGAAAGAATGCTCCAATTGGTGCCGAAATGACACATGATTTCACTGCATCTTAAGAGCACTTTTTCGGTGCTATCTAAACTGTGACATCATGCATGAATTCGGGTAGTTTGAATGCCCTCCTGGACTCGGGATTCTTTTGCAAAAGCTGCTGCCAGTTCAGCAAAATTTCTGCTGGGCAAGGATGGATGTGGGAAAGTAGGGACAACTGAGTCAGACCACAGGAGGTTTGGCGGTTTATAGATGCCCATTTGGCATCGTCCATGATTTATCCTAGATGACGGCCCGCTGACATGGCAGAGTCACACCTGACATCCCCAAGACATCTCTATATACCAAGTTGAGGACAGTTTCATATAAGTTTACTAAATGTCCTTAATCAAAATCAGCAAATGTCAGGGGTTACTGACATTCCCATGACATTTCCCGTAAGTCGTCTTTGGGACAATGTCTGATAAAGGTCAAAGGAAAATACAAAAAATCTCCGTTTTTCCTTTAGTTTTTTTTTGTTACTTTAAGAAAAAACTTTTCACATTTTAGTCCCAATTAGATTGGAATCGAAAACCTCCAGTTTATTAGTCTAACATCTAACTAATTGATCAAAACTTCATTTTCAAAACTGCATGTTTATTTATTACTTTTTCACTACTTGTAAGAGTTTGATTTTATTTAAATAAATGTTTTTCTTGGAAACTGAAGAGTTTCCCAGATTTTAATTTTAATTTTATATACCGCTATTGCGTAGACATTTTCTTATCGATGTATTAGAGAATTTGTTCACACACTTAAAACAAACATTTATTGATGACAATGTTAGGACATGTCATCAAGAACTACCAAGGATTTGTTAGAACCTAAAGACATTTCCTGAAGGTATCACTATGTAAATTTCCTCATTGACACATTTTCCAACTGGAAGCAAATGATTCAATGACAACGCGAGGGAGGTAATTCCTAAAACTTCTGTTATTTTGTTCCAAATTAAAATTACGATCAGACAGGACACATATTGGAATTTCTTACAAATAAATTCTAGTAGTTATAGAAAGATGTCTTAAAACATCTTCCATGTGCATGGCTGTTAAGTAAAAACGTCATGCTCCACCATAATCGAAATTAATATACGTTCATATACTTTTGAGCATACAATAAATTCAAGTAGTTAATGAGTATGCATCAAATAAATATGGCAGATGTTTGATCCTCTTTATAATTCATCCTTGTAGGAGTGTAAGTATTGATGTGTTGCTGATTGTAATCGTCGTACCTTTATGAAAAAAAGAGCAGACTGTTCTCTCAATAATACACTGAGAAAAATATTTTTTGTCTGGACTTTGACCAATATTTAGCCTAAAGTTTTAGAAACTGACCAATATTTAGCCTAAAGTTTTAGTACTGGTCGAAAAACTGGTACAAATCGCATGTCGTTGACCGATATGAGCAAGAAGCTATATTAAGTTTGAAGAAATCTCGAAAAAGCTTAGTGGGTTTTAATATGTGCAATTTATGATCTGAATAATATTTGAACAAATCTTGCTCATAGGAAAGATCTGATCTAAAAAAAAATTACTAAGAACATGTCACAATTTCATTTTTGATTTTTTTTTTGTTTATTCGTTGTTTTGGATTAGTTCACTGACATATCATGTAGTGCTAGTTTTGTGTCAATCTCCAGTGGTTAAATCTGCGACATTTTTCGGACTAGTCTGAGGAAATGTCACCAGATATCAATTAATTCCATTCTAGAATCTAGCAATGTTAAAGTGATAGGGTCATATCAAAGAAAAGTTCAAATCTAGCACTTAACCGGACCATAATCGATCACAGTGCCGGTTTCCTTCCCCGCAGGGTAGTTCTTTCAACCGAAAATGTCTAAAATTGTATTCGTTAAAAAAAATATTTTTTTTTCAACAAACTTCTTTTTAAGTGTAGAATTTAATTGTGTTTGCAGAAAAAAAAGAGATGAACTGACAAAAAAGGTGCAATATTTAAGAATATGATAAGTGTGCCAAAGTAGAAGATGAAGAAAAAATAAACAACAAAAAAAAAAAAAGGATAAAGAAATAATATGAGATGCATATGTGTGGAAATGTTTAAATATTTGAAAAGGAAACGGAAAACGGAAGTAAATTTTGAATAATGTTAATAAGATTTTTTTTTTTTTTGGTAAATAAATGCAAAAAATTAAGATAATGAATTGTGATGCGTTTTGAAGTGGTAAGTAAACCCGAGTAAAAATTTTTATATGATGCAATATATAATGATATGTAACACAATATATATTTATACGCAATTTGATCCGAATAATGGTGGATGTTTTTGCATTAAAAAAGATCAACTTGTATAAAATATGATTTGATTTCATCCGAGTTTTGACCAGACATTGCCATATATTAGTGGATCTAATTAGATCTAATTGCATAAAAACATGTAAAATCCTGGTGTTTTTTTGTTTGGGTTGAGTTACACCACAGGTCAACGATACATTCACCAAACATATAATTTTCTTAAACAAAAAAATGTTCGGGTACGCTTCGAACCAGATAGGTGATATACATAACCCTAACAAGGAAATGTTTAGGAACATTTTAAAAAGTTTCTTATACTTTGCCTTAAAAACTTAGAAAATTGTTGGTTAAATGGAAACATATAGTGTTATATATGGAACAGAATAGGATATATATAATTTTATATTAAATTATACAGAAAAACAAATTTTGTATTGACCCTCAAGTAATTTTATATAATTATATCAACCGTACACCTTTTAATCCGAATCATGATTCAATTATATATTACTACATATGACTGCATTAAAAAAATTTAGAAAATATCTCACGGATGTATAATCATATATAATTTATTATGTTTGTATCAAGTTATGTATTGTAATATATGTTTATTTTTACTCGGGAAAGTTTTTTTTTTTCCATTTTGATCCATTATCCGCATATATAGATCCGAATTACACTGTTCGACACCAAAAACTTTCCAGTAAAAAATCTAACAGATTTTTAAAGTTCTGGGTCTCCTGATTCCAAATCTAGCATTTAATTAATCTAGCACGTACCGTGTTCGAGATATTTGCTGTTAAAAAATTGGAAGGTACATTCCCCCTCGCGATAAATGTTGGTAAATTGATTTATTATGATTTTTTTAATTATTTTTTATGCACGCCCACAAAAAATATGTTTTTTTAATTCCCCGAGTCCAAGTGCATGACTTTGAGAGTTCCAAAAAATTGTTTTTTTCAGGGGGTGGTTTAGTTTTTTTTTCCCTGGTCCGATTTGCCCATCGGGAGTCTAGATTTTTTGGTTTGGACTGCTTTACACAAAATGTCTAGGATTGTATCAAGGATCAATAATATATTTTAATACGTTACTGTGGTTGGAAGGTATAAAAATCAACGGAAAAAACACAGTTTCTAATCCCATGGGTCTAATTTGACTTTGAACTTCTTCTTACATAAAAATGTTTCATTATCTTACCATATTACAAAAAAACCTTTAAAAATGCCGTATTTCAGAAGTTGGTTTAGTTTTTTAATAGGAAACTTTTCCCCCTGTTCCGATTTTGCCCATTTTTGAACTTAACTAGTCTCTGACCACAACACAAAATAAATAAAAACAAGTAAAATAGTTAAATTCGGCCTTGCCGAATGTATTGATATCCTCCACAATTTCAAAAAGATTATTGCAAAAAACTTTATTTAAAAGAAAACTACTTTTGAATTTTTTTATTTTTTTTTGAAAAAAAAAATTCAGCGAAAAAAAAAATTTGGTAAAAAAAAATCCGCGATTTTTTTCTTTTTTTGTCAAAAAATATGTTCGTTCTTGTTTAAATACCATTCGATGTTCAATTATGTTCACATACTGTGAGCGTCAAAAGAAAGTGTACAGGTCTTAAATTGATGTAATTCGTTAACGACAAAGATGACAATAAAACCCCTTATTATTATCAATGGACTATCATTTAAAAACACTCTATAAAGGAAATTTTCCAAGCTTTAATTTAAGCTTAATAGAGTCCAGATAGAGCAAATATTAAATGAGATACGGGGGTCGCGCTGGAAATTGAAAATTTTTGTTGACGTTTTTTAAAAAATGTTTAAAAAATGTTTCTAATTTTAAATGTTTCAAGTTCAAACATTAAAAATTTAAAAAATAGTACAATAGTTTAAATTCAGTTATCAACTCATTTTTCTAAAGACCCTAACAAAAATTAAAATTTTTTAAATGCAGTAAAAAAAATATGCATTTTACTCTTTTGACCACCAATTTTTTGTAAACAAAGAAAATATTTCATTGTTTACTAATTTAAGTAGATCTAAGTGTATGATAAAGAGATATGAAAATAATTAAAAATTTTCTTTGCTTACAAAAAATTAGTGGTCAAAAGAATTGGAGGCCAAAAAAATGCATATTTTTTTACTGCATTTTTGTTTGGGTCATTGGAAAAATGAGTTGATAACTGAATTTAAACCACTGTACTATTTTTTAAATTTTTAATGTTTGAACTTGAAAAAAATCAACTTAGAAATATTTTTTAAAATTTTTCTAAAAAATGTCTACAGAAAATTTCATTTTTCAGCTCGACCCTTGTATCTCATTTAATATTTGTTTAATCTGGACGCTATCAAGCTTACATTAAAGCTTGGAAAATTTCCTTTATAGCACGTTTTTAAATGATAGTCGATTGATAATAATAAGGGGTTTTATTGTCAACTTTTTCGTTAAGGAATTACATCTATTTTAGACCTGTACACTTTCTTTTGACGCTCACTGTATGTCAACCAGCAGCCGAATTAAAGCATTTTGTATTTTTAGGTTATGTTGAATGTACCATCATTTTTGAGGTGTCCTTACATTTTCGTTCATAACTTTTGAACCGCTGAATCGATATCGCTTAAATACAATACCACAGATGACAGCAACATTTGTCATTCATTTTTCTTTAACCATATACCAAGCCTTTTCGAAGATGAAGCTATGAGGAACATGAATCTTGACCTTTCGACGATCTCCGAGTGGGGTTTTGCGAATGGGGTAGATTTTAATGCTCGAAAGACCCAATGCTGTATGTTGACTCACAGACGGTCTGCAGAATCAACGTCATTTGTATGCATGGGGGGTATAGCTATTGAGGAATCAGATACTCTTGATATTCTAGGCATGAAAATTCAATGTGATGTTCGCTGGAACCAGCATGTCTTTAAAGTGTTGAAAGAAGCATTCAGGTGTATTGGTTTTTAAAAACGATGCAAAAATTACTTCACTTATGATCTCCTTACTATGTATACCTCCTATAACCGACCGAAAATGGAATACAACTTCCACATCTGGGCAGAAGCCTCAAGGTTTATCTTGGAGCTTCTGGACCGGGGGCAAAGAAGTGCTATGAAGCTCATCAATGGCATTAGGGTATCTAGCTCTATTGTGGGTTGTGTCTCATTGTTCTATCGATATTAGCACGGTTAGTGTTTCCTGAGACGCGGGCGCATGCTCGTAGTACTCGTATATCCAGTAGATCACATCCATTCGTAGTCGATTGTCTATCGCACAACGCATTACAGAGAAAATGTTTCTCAGTTGAACTAGTTGTATGTGGAATAAACTCCCCGCACAGGTCTTCCCAGTCAGCTCCGATTAACAAAAATTCAAATTAAGTAAATGTCCACAAACACTACTCCTTCTTTCCGCTCTACAAATCTGAGGTTTGTTACTGCGTTTTGAATGAAACCAAATAAAGTTGATAGGTTTTGGTGCCCCGATTCCAAAACGGTCATTCAAATTTTTCTATCACGTCACAATTTTGAGAAAATCTCGGTTAAAGTGTCAAAAAAGGCCCATTTTGGCCATTTTTGAGCGCCTATAAAATAAGATCCTGACATGAAAGTGCGTAATTTTCTCTTTAAGACAAAATCAAATTTTCTTGGAATTTAATTTTTTATAATGGTGAAAAAATTATTGGTTACATGTGCTTTAAATCTAATATTTACGTGTGTATTTGTATGGAAATTTGTTTAAAAACACTGTGTAAATAAAATAAATATTTAAAAAATTACAGGATTTTTGTTAATGATTTTTTTGCCATTTTAGAAAATTAAATTCCAAGAACATTTTATCTTGTCTTATAGAGAAAATCACAAACTTTTAATTGAGCTTAATACCAAGTCAATCGCATGTCAGGATCTTATATTATAAGTTTTCAAAAAGGGTCCAAAATGGCCTTTTTCGGCACTTTAACCGTGAATAACTCAAAATCCTGATGTGATAGACATATTTGGGTCGCAGATTTGGAATCAGCGCAACAAACACTACCTAAGTCACTTACCAGAATCCAATACGCATTTTCGTGTTGAGCTGTGCAATTGATCTTTTACGAATTACGATTGAACTTTTACGAATTACAGTTGATTTTTTACGAATTACAATTGATCTTTTTCGAATTAAAATTGGAATTCTCGAAATGCATTTGATCTTTTTCAAATTACAATGGGTCTTTTAAAAATCACAATTGGATTCTTTGAATTCAAATTAATCTTTTACGAATAAAAATTGATCTCTTTCAAATTACAATTAATATTTTTCGAATTACAATTGATATTTTACGAATTACAATTGTACTCTTTTGAATTACAATTGATATTTTACGAATTACAATTGATATTTTACGAATAACAATTGGAATCTTCAAATTACAATCGGAATCTTCGAGTAACAACTAGAGTATTTAAATTACAAAAAGAATCTTCCAATTACAAATGTAAACTTCGAATTACGAATGGAATCTTTGAATTGCAAGTAGAATCTTTGAATTACAATTAATCTTTTTTAAATTACATCTGTAAATGCTGAATTTTTTTATCTTCGAATTTTTTTATCTTCAATCAAAATTATTCGATTATAATAATATACACCATTTTTAAAAGACGAAGATAGTAAAATTCTACGAAAAAAAAAATAGTATTTAAAACCAAGTAAATAATGAGGGAATTTAATGATAAACACACGTCTGCGAGCCACACGTCCAATGTTTAAACAAAAATGCATGTAAAGAATTGAATATTTTTGGTGTATTGCTTGCTTGATTCTTTGGTAACCATTGGTTGATGGTTTTTTCGTTTTTTTATATTAAAACCCCTTTCATTGTTATCGGAAGAAACCGTGTGTAGACATTGGCATTTAAATTTACACCTGGTTTCTTTTTGCAAACACATTAAAAGGACAAACAAACAAATACAACAGCAAAAAACAGATGGAATGATGGGGGTAAAATAAAATATATTATCAAAGTAGAGTAAATTTTTGATGTAAATACTGTAAAGCAACATGTTCTTAACGCCAACGAAATTATACCAAGGTTTATGACAGTTGACACAATTAAGGCGACAAGACGATGACATGATACAATTCAGGACTGTGATCATGTAAAACGATAGTTAACTATTTTCGATTTTTGGAGCCTTGTTGCTCCTAAACTAATCAAAATATTTCCAATTTTTTTAACATTTCTGGATTAGGCAACACTCTTAAACAATTTAATAAAGAAAAACTTTAAAATTTCCCTTCAAAACGATATGTATTTTGATGTCGTTTATGCATCGTCTATCGTTTTCGTTGTACGTTATTAGCCCCCAGGATTATGATCATGTAAAACGATAGTTAACTATCGTCGATTTTAAGAGTCCAGTTGCTTCTAAATTAAACAAAATGTTTCCGTGTTTTTTAATGTTTCTGGGTTAGATAGCACTCTTTAATAACATAATTTCCTATAACACAATGTCCGGTTATTACAGCAACCACCGTCGAAATCTCTCCTCTTGGAAGCTATATCAGCTCACTTGTGCGTTTCTGATTAAGAGAAGGTCAAATCTTTGATTTGCCCATCCTTAATACCTCTACGTCGCGGAACAAAGCTGTAGATTTTGCTAGCAAGTTTCTAGAGGCATACTAATATCCAGTTCTGTTATACCTTGTATGGTAGTTTCCAGTCTTACAAGCTCATCGGCTTTGCAATTCCCTAAAATGTCTCTGTGCCCTGGGACCCATAGGAGTCGAATGTCGAAATGCTTGGCCATCTCATTTAAAAACTTGCGGCAGATAAGGGCACATCTTGTTTTCAGTCCTTAATTGCCAGCATCTCTATCTGGTAAACACTGCAATGATCTGGTAATCTTCGAGCCAGGTTCAACTCAAGCTCCTCCGTATAGACTCCAAAGCCCAATTGTTCGTGCAGCATCGATTCTTCCGTGTTAAATCATAAGGAGGCTCCACTACCCGCAATGCTCCTTATCTAAAACTCCCTGGATGGTATCATAGCGATAAAGTGTCGCTCAAAAAGGCTCATAGAGGGAGCACATTCCACATTTTGTGGTATTATTATCTTGTTCAAGATCGCGCTATAGCCACTATCACTGCTCCTCCATTTCATTGTGCTATTAAGTCAAATGGCCGGCGTAGCCGCATACTACCTACCCAGTATGTCCAGTGGTATCAGGTGAAAGAGGATTTCTAAAGCAGGTATAGGTGTAGTGCGAAGAGCACCAGTGATGCACATTGACGTGATAAAGACATAGTTTCCTTTTGCGTCTAAGGCAGGTCTCAAGACAATGATTCCATGCAGCAGAATTGGACGTACCACTGCTGTATAAATCCAATGAACGACTTTAGGGTTAAAGCACTATCGCCTTTCAATGGTCCTCTTACAGGAATATAAAGCAATCGTTTACATCCATTCCTCAATATTACGCCTTAAATTCAACTTCCTATCTAGAAATACTCCAAGATACTTGGCTCCATCTGAGAAGGCGTCCAGAGAAATAGGATCAAAAGCAGGATCGGATCAGTCCTTAGCTATACTCATGTCACATCATATGGATAACTCTCTTAACCTTGACTTATTGAGAATCCCTTTATGGGGTCTTGAGAATAGGGTCGATTACAATGCACGTACTCTAACACACAAACGTATTCGGGATGTGGAAGCGTCAAATTTATATATTGGTATTACGAATATGGTTGAATCGGAAGCTATTGATGTTCACATTTTGAAGTGGCGAAGGAAGCATTTAAGTGTTTTGGGTTTTTAAACCTTTTAGAAGATATCTCACCCCATCTTGATCTCTGGACAGTTTATACCACTTATATCGGTCCCAAAATGGAATATAATTGACCGCGCACAGAAAAGGGCACTTATGATTATAGGTGATCATAGAATATCTAACTCCGTCAACTCCTTGGAACACCATCGGAGTGTGGGTTGTGTGTATTTGTTCTATTGATACTTCCACGGGAAGTGTTCTGCTAAGATAGGTGACCTCATCCCGGATAGACGTGTAGTTGGTCGTAATACGCATCTTTCTTGCAGAGCTTACCCGTTTGTCGTTGATTGGACAGCAGAACGCACAATTCAGAATAGTGAAGAATCTTTTTTGGCCGAGCCATTTGTATGTGGAACAGACTTCCCGCATAAGTCTTTCCTGACACTTTTAACATCTACAGATTCAAGTCTTTATTTCTTTTCTATATTTGAGTTTAGGAAAGAAAAAAAAAACATTATACCCAATGTGGTTCCAATTGTGATTAGGCCCTAAAATGACACATGCATGCTTGCATACAAAATGCTATATTTTCTGACTGTCAGTAGTGTTATTTGGCTGCATATGCATTTTGGCACATGAAATGGAAATTATTCATATTTCTTTTTTTTTGTTTAAACATATTGTTTGTTTGGCTTTTGTTTAAAAACTCTTTTCCCTTATTATTTTTTTGCAGGCATCAATCGATGGATGCAAGGATAACTGAAACTGTTGGCTACAAAGATGAGAATAGAATTCCTGTTTTGTATTAATTGTGACTGTGTGTTGCATATGCATTCAAACAAAATGTTTAGTTAAATTTTTAGTGGTTTTTATTTATAACAGCTGTCCCGGAGGCCGTCACAGGATGCTGTAGTTTTGCTGAAGACTACAACAAGCACAGGATATGAATGAATATGCATTTTGTTCATATCAGTCATTTAAATTAAAACTTAAATTCATTTTTAATTTTTGTCTAAAATATTTAACAAAAAAAAAAAAAAGTTTTTAAAACATTTGTCTTCGCCTTGTATAAATGATGATTATGAGACAATGATGAAGAGGATTCTTTCAAGTTATTGAAAACAAAAGAAAACTTAAAATATTTTTTTGGCAACTTTTTTTAACAAATGCCATCTGCGTTTAATGTCTGGACATTAAAGAAGAAGTACAATACAGTTTAAAATATGTTTAAAAAAAAAAACACAGGGACTACAACATTTGTTCAACACAATTATTTGCACATAATATGCATTTAATTAACAATATATTTTTTTTTACCTGAATATTTTATATTAGTTTTTGGGGGAGATCTACATAGTATATAACATGTGTTTTAAATACAATTTAAAAATATATTTCATTTTTTTTTTATATAGACAAATATGATAAATTCAAACTGTTAAACAAATATTTATTTTCTTTCAATATATTCTTGTCTGTATTATTTTCTTCTAAGTTTTAACTCAAAATTCAATTATGCGCATGCGTATCCTTGTTGAATCATAGCCAGCTGCAGTAATTTGAGCAGTCTCCATTAGACTTATTTGAAATAACATTGATAATATGCATACAACATTAACGCGCGATATGTATAGAATTCGAAAAAATAACCTATTTAAGTATATTTTTTTTTTCTTTTGTGAACTTAGGCAATTTCAAGACATTCCGAATAGTGCTGTAAAAATCGATTACTTTAAACCGATACTCAGGGGATGCCCCCTACTAATGCAATGCATTGTGTTGGTATTAGGAAAATAGGTTATGGGGAAAGGAAAGAGGGAGTGTTTTGAACATTTAGTTAAAAGTGTTTCAAATTGTAGCTGACTGGGAAGAGTTTATTCTACATACGGCTAGTTCGACCGAGAACATTTGTAAGTTATTTTTGCATCATTTTAAGAAACCAGGGCACTAGAATACCTTTTTCGACACTTGAAAAACCTGTTGGTTCCCACGAATACCACATTGAATTTGTATGCCTAGAACATCAATAGTGTCTGATTCCTCAATATCATGTATAAAGACGATGATGATTAAACAATCCGTCTTTGAGTCAATAACATTGGGTACAAGTATTAAAATCTACCATATTCGGCAGGACACCACTCGGAGATGTTCTGGTCTTTAAGAATAATAAGAAAAAGTGTAGGAGAAAGAACAGAAAATTGGGATACCTCTGAATAAAGCTGGAACCCTTCTATAAAACAACCCAGTATGCAAAATGAGTCGATATCGATTCGAAAAAGGTTCGTTTTCTCTAAGAATTTCATAGATATCGAGTTCGATATAATGTAGATATAAAGCATGTTTTCCTATGTGGCATGCAAGGTGACATAGAATCGAGTTTTGGTACAGGATTCGATTCGATTTTTAATCGAAAAATTTCATGGATTTCGATTCAGTTGTTTTTTAATAATTTAGTTAATTGTGTTAAAAACGGTAAGAATTAAAAAAAAAATATTACACTGAAAAAAATTTTTACCATTTTTAAAGCATGTTGAACTTAATTTAAAAAAAGAAGGGTATGCGAGGGCTCCAAAGATATTAATTCTTCTTCCAAGTATATTTTTTCCTAAAACATAGTAATGCATTTACTTAAATATATCTTAAAAGTAAGTAAAATTGTACTTATTATAAGTTTAATTGTTTTTATCCAGAGGAAAAATATTTTTTTAAAATAAGGAAAAATTTCCTTAAACTTACGGATTCTGTGGACCCTATGGAGTCCCAATGTGAGGACCCTACGGGCCCCCAATATATGGGGTCCGCCCAAGAGTATGTGCGTACACTATTATAGGTTCACTATTGATTTTGATCCAAAATTTTGGTCAGAATCGCTCTATCTGGCTTAGTTTTCGAGATCTGGGAATGGGGTCTTGAGAAATTTGATCATGAAATAACTCGAAAACTACAACTCGGAGAGCTTTCGGGTCTTCGGCGGTAATATTCTACAAGTTAAGGACTACAAAAATGCCTTTAGAATTTTTTTCGTATCTGCAGTATTTGCAGAGTTATAGTCATTTGAAAATTCCGCGAAAATCGAAATTTGGATTTAAAGTTAGGGTCTCATGGGATCTTTAGATGGGCCCCCAGATGGGGTCCCCAAAATACCTCAAGTATTTTTTTCTTAAGTTAAGTCAATTCTTTCTTAAACTGATGAAGATATGGATTCAAATAAAGTCAATGAAATCAATAAAATAAAGGTTACTTTTTTCTTAACTTAAAACAAAAATTGATTAAATTAAAGAAAATGCGTTTTGGAATTAAAGATTAGTACTTATTTGATTCAATGTCTTGAAAATGTCTATACTATTTTTAAGTAAGTTACGTACTTATTTATTTTTTTTGCACACAATTTAATTTTTTTTCTTTTAAGTAAAACAAAATTTTTTAATAAACCCTTTTTTTCTTAAATGCAATCAATTCGCCATTAATGTAAAGAATTTTGAACTTAATTTAAAAAAACAAATTAAGGAAAACTTTTGTGCTTTTTTAAGTATTTGCATGTACTATCTTCAAGTTTATTTTCTTTGTTTTAAGTAAAACCACCTTATATTAAGTTAAGTTGAAGTAAATTATAAAAAAAAGTGTGTACTTAAATTAATAACAGTGTTTATTTAATTTCAGTATAGTTATTTTTTTCAGTGTACTTACTACTTACTTACAATTAACTAATTTTTACTAATTTAATTTACTTATTCTTTAAATTTAATTTTTACTAATTACAATTTTTAACTGCCTCACTTGAGATTTGAACTCAGAACTCCCAGTTTACTGGTTTAACGCCTTACTCCTTCAGCCAAAGTTTGATCATAAAAGTACTATTATTTGAATTGCCTTTAAATTAAAATTTTTATTATTTGAATTACCCTGTTTTTATATTCATTTTATTTTGTTTTGACCACAGACCATATAGACATGCAACACGAGTGCTTATTTTGGTACTTTCAATATGGACGCATACAAAATACTACTAAATTTACTTCTCTGCCTAAAATACGTGTGCCTGTACGTGTGAGCTTTTGCATTTGTATTTTCGTTGTTTGTTTACGTTTTGTATGAAACGTCAAAAGTTACACGCGCGTGCCGTCACTAATACATACACATGTGCGAAACTTATTCGTTTCACCCCTATGGTTTTGACATACTTCTCATAATTTGAAAATATTTTTATTTCAAAATATATATTACTACAAACAAATTTCAAGTTGTGTATGGCCTAGTTGGCTAGCAGGTTCTGCAGCTAATGATGCGTAGTTTTATGGCCTTGGTTTAAACCCCGGTCGCGGATTTTTTTATTATTTTTTTTATTGTTCTGATGTTAGATATAACTTTTTTATAATAACAATTCAAATTTGTGGAATTTTTGTTAAACTAAATAAAAATAAAACTCGATGTTATATCGAAAATAAGTATTTTTTTCGATGGAACAACAAATACGAGAATTCCTAAAATGTAGATCGGAAATCATTTCGATTAATTTTTCAATAAAAATATAAGTTCGAGAAACGTTAAAATATCGACTGTATATAATATCGACTTCGAATCATTTTTGCGGAAAAGCTTCGAAAAAACTTCGAAAAAATTGTCGCCTCGAAACTGTGCAGACTGGGAACGTATAGTATAATCTCTGAGAAAGCTCGATATAAATCGAGAGAAATTACTACCGACACCAAACGTATTAGGTTTCGAAATGAGTGCACCGTGCCATACATAATCGAACTCCTTAGAGCATCAAGAGTATCTAATTTCTCAATAGCTATACCATGGATATAGACGACACCACATTCCACAATCCGTCTGTGGGTTACCAACATTGGGTCGTAAAAGCATTAAGATCGACCACATTCGCAAGACTCCGTTAGAAGATGTTCTGCCTCATAGCTTCAACCTCCGTTGAACAGATGACAAATGTTGTTGGCATCTGTGAAAGAATAGATAGGATTGAAAGTTTGACTAAGAGGTCGTAAAGAAAATATGAAAAAGTGTAGGAGAAAGAATAGAACCATAATCTAATGAAAACGCTGTGCCACACATGATCGAACTCCTTGGAACTAGATCAACAAATTTGCTTTCACCAAATTGGTGAATAGCACGACTTCAACTTTCTGAAAGAAACGCTAACATGTCCTGCAGAACGACTTCTACATAAGACATACTTTCGATCGCACAAAAGTGAATTATATATATATTAGTTCCCGTGGTTCCTATAAGGAGCATAGGGCCAAAACAAATTGGTTCCATTGTGATTTGTTTGATGCTAAGGTTTTTATTTCGTTCCAGCATTTATTTTGTGTGGCAGCTTCAAGTTCGATTTGGCGACGCCAGGTGTGGGATGGTCTACCTCTTCTTCGGCTACCTTGGGGGTTCCATTCTATAGCGTTTCTTGTTACGTCGTCATTGGGCTTTCGCAAAGTATGCCCTATCCAGCGCCATTTTCTTCTTAATATTTTACTTTTCATGGGCTTTTGACCGGTTTCGTTCCATAATCTTATATTAGTTATAGTAACAGGCCAAAATATTTTCAGAATTCTCCGCAAGTATCGATTTATAAATACTTGCAATGAGTTAAGGTCTTTGGGGGCTGCATTCCAAGATTCGCAGCCATAGAGAAGAGTAGATTTAATGCAGGAGTTGAATATCCCAGCAAACAAGCAGACTCATTTTAGACTCCAAAATAGGCTCCAAAAATATAACCAAAATTTCAAATTATTGTATGAAAGTGGTTCATCCAAAAGAGCCTTCTTTTTGGACTCTAAAATGACTCTTTAAAAAGAGTGTAGAAGGGGAAATTTCCCTAAAATTTTGGAGTCCATTTGGTGTCTTTAATGAGCACAAAAAGAGTGTTTCTATGATGCCTTTTTAGGATGATTAATTTACTTAAAATAAATAATCAAAATTAATCGATTTAGAAAAAAAAAGTATTTATGTGTTTATTATCTACGGATGTTTCATCAGCATAATAAACATACATACATAATTTACAACACATTTAACATATTAAATACAACATAAAAGTATTACATAAAAAAACATAAGAACTAAAGCATTTTTCGTCCTGTAACATATTCCATAGGCTTCAAACTTTACTCCACTCCAAATATGCTTCACGCCGAATATTTCACATGCATACATATTTCTGGGTCATCATCTCTATGAATTCTTATTTTTTTTGTTCTCCAGGTTGATCTTTACATGAATTTATAAAGATTTTTATTTTTACGATTTTTATTAAATTTTAACTCGCGAAAATCTTATAGATTAATGGCTAAAACCATTTTGTTACAAAAAAATATTATGGTTTTAATTTTAGAAAATTCTGACAATTTAATTTTTAAAAACAGAAAAATCGATTTGCTCAAAAAACAATTATTTTTTGGATTGCTCCAAAAATACTCAAATTTCCCAAATTTTTGGAGTCATTTTGGATTGTACTTTCTAATATAACAATTTCCCTTTCATTTTGGAGTCATTTTGGACTCATTTCAGATGGCTCTTTTTTTAATCCAAAAAAAGAGTGTTTTATGACAAAACGAAATTCAAGCTAAAAAAAAAGTTTCAGTTTTGAATAATTTTTGACTCTAAAATATGTGTGCTCCAAAAACCATTCTTTTTTTGAGTAGTTTTTGAGTCATATAATTGGAGGGCTCTATATTTTGTTGACTGGGATGTTCAACTTGGTTCTCCTTGAGATATGCGCCGATCGCCATATTGGGTTAAGTTGACCGAATGCTTGTTTGCCGCATTTAATTCGGTTTCGAACGTCATCACCAGAGCCTCTTTTTGTAGTCAACAAGCTGCCGAGATAGCAAAACGTTGAGACATCTTCAAGTTCCTGTTGGTTTATTGTAAAAGCTCTGTTGTTGGAGGCATTTATTCTCATTACCTTGGTTTTGGTTCGTACATCTATTAAGGTACGAGTACCTTAATAGGTTTGCAAAAGGACAAGAAAGCGAAGAAGGACAGTGTTTTAGCACAATCCGGCTTGGGGGAGTTATTTATTTTAAGATCTTCAAGAATCTTATAACTGCACGCGCTTAAAAAAAATATCTTGGGCATATGTTCGGCAGTGGTTGATTACTTTCCGGTAATTATGCTTTTCTTTGGGGCCCTATACTCCTTATAGGAGCTTCTGGAACATATATAATTATGCTTTTCTCACACATTTGGGCAAAAAGATTTATAATTATTTGGTCATTCATCACAGTTGGAAAACGTAGTAATGAGGAAATTTAGTTGGAAAATATGTCACTAAGAAAAATTTAGAAAGTGATTCCTTGAGGAAATGTCTTCAGGTTCTGAGAAATTATAGGTAATTCTTGATGTCAACAATAAATGTTTCTTTTATGAGTGTGGACAAGTCTTCTAAGACATCGATAAGGAAATGACTTCAAGATTTCAGTATATTAAATTAGAATTTTAAATCTGGGCAACTCTTCAATTTCCAAGAAAATTATGGCAATATTATCGATTTATTTTAAATAAAATCAAAATCATACAAGAGGTATAAAAGTAATAAATAGACAAACAATTTTGCAAATAAAGTTTGGAACAAGTAGTTAGATGTGCACTCAAAAAATTATGTCATTAACTGTTTGTAGTTTATTTTAGAAATTTTCCGTTTAGTCGTTTTTAAAAGAAAAAACATTTATTTGATGTTCAGTTTTTATTAATGACTTCTTCTGTCCTTTGTTTCAAAAATAACACACCAAAAAATAAATACCTTCATTAACACTCAATTTTTAAAGTCATTCATTTTTGTTCTGTAAGTAAAAACTACTGATTATTCTTTAAATTTTTAATGATTTGTGTAAGTAATTTTTTTTTAAATTGTTGGTATTTTTTAATGAAATATCATTAGTTTTTACCAGACATGAGCTCAAATGTATTCCCTTCTTCGCTTACACCAAATCATTCGCTTCAGAGTACACTATTTTTAGAGTACAGTGTTTGCGAATGAGAATGTTTACTATGATGCTAAACAACAAATTAAAAAATTTGCTGTGCTTGTTTAAACGAACACGAAAAATGTCGTGTTTGAACGATTAGAATGAAACAGACGTTCGTTTTTAGAATAACAAACATAGTAGAGATTATAAAAATAACACCGTGTTATAGAATATTTTTAACATACACTGATCGCTTAGAATGTTTTTGTAAAAAAATGTTTAAAAAAAATTGATGGAAAACTTATTATAAATATGGGGGTAGTAAAAAAAAAACGTTTTGATGAAAAAGTAAATTATGCATTGTGAAAAAATGTATTAGGAATCCTTTTATTAACAAGTTGAAAATATAAATCCAAAAAATAATCGAAATTTCCAACTAAAAAATAAAAATTAACTTTTAAAAATCTTTGCGAAATTTTGTTTATTTTTTATTTAATTGACTTTTAAGATATTTCTTGTTCAGTAATTAACTATCTTTCCCCCACTTTTTATACTGATTTTTATAAAAATGTAACGGTTATTTTCCGTCCCTGATTAGGATGTATGTATGTATGTATGGGGCATTCCATGCCAAATCACTCACTTTTAGGCCCGAACCCCTTCGATTAATTTTATTTTTGGATATGTTTTAGTACGTATTAAATGCAACTTGTAGCCAAATTTTCAGCCTTTTATACCAAGGTGGTGTTGAGTAATCAATTTTTCAAAATGGCAATTTTTTCCAAAAAATGAAAAAATTTAAATTTTCAATCAATTTTGACCAATAAAAAATATAGATATATTAAAAAAAGATGGACAACATTTTGTTGGTAGTTAAATGTAGTTTTATAAAAAAAATATGAAAAAATTATTCGAAGTAATTATCACTTGTTTTTTATCGTATAAAAATTAAAATCGACTTTTTGAAAAAGTCCGAAACCTTCGATTTTTTTTTTAAAATGTCAAAAAATTCTACTCTAAATTACGCAACTTTTAAGCCATAATCGAGATGTGATCGTAATTCGTTCTATTTTTATTCAAATTTTGAAAATTGCACTTTTTTTTTTTTTACTCTGGTTTATTTTATATGGTGCTCCAAAAAAAATAATTTGGTAAATATTGACCGTAACTTCCCCTAGATATATTAACTTGGGTGTAAAAATACGTCTCAGAAAATTTTAGGATGATCGGACATGGGTAAGGCGTGCCGCATCGGCTTTGAAGTTTGAAAATCGGATTACAAGGGAAAATATGCATTTTTTTCTGTTTTCTTAATTTTTTTGGTATTTTAAGTTAATTTTGAATTCAAATGGTTACAGAATTGAAATGTAGAGTAAAATGTCTCTCTATTAAGGTCATAAAAACCGAAATCGGTTTAAAATCAGCCAAGTTATTACAACTTCCCCAGGCATCTAACGTGTGGCAGACAACTTGATTAATCAATACAATCCGATTTTTGAAATTCATTGAAATTTTCTACTGTAATAACATTTTTTTATTCTTCAAGTTCAAATGTTATTAGATTACAAGTATTTTTCATATCGTGTTTTGCTAACATTTTTTAAATTAGTGCTAAAAATACCTGCATTTTCCACACCCTTTTGAAATATCTATTTTAAAAAAAAATATATTTTTTTTGTTTTAAAATTTGGAAAAGTCAAAAAAATATTACACTGAAACATGAATAATGAAAAAATGTTATTACAGTAGAAAATTTCAATAAATTTAAAAAAAGGGCCTCGTATTTTTTAATCAAGTTGTATGGCACACGCTAGATGCCTGGGGAAGTTGTAATAACTTGGCTGATTTTCAACCGATTTTAGTTTTTAGTACCTTATTAGAAAGGCATTTTACTCCATAACATAATTCTGTAATCACTTGAATTAAAACTTAACTTAAAATACCAAATAAATTGCGAAAACAGAAAAAAATTCATATTTTTCCTTGTAATCCGTTTTTTAAACTTCAAGGACCATGCTAAGCGCCTTACACATGTCCGATCGTCCCAAATTTTTGTGAGACGTATATTTACCTCCAAATGAATATATTTAGGGTAAGTTAGGGTCAGTATCTACCATTTTTTTTTTTTGGAGCTCCATATAAAATAAATCAGAGCCAAAACATAAAAGGTGCAATTTAAAAAATTAAAAAAAAAAATAGAAAGAATTGTGATCACATCTCGAGTTATGGCTTAAAAGTTGCATAATTTAGAGTAGAATTTTTTGACATTTTTAAAAAAAAATCGAAGGTTTCGGACTTTTTCAAAAAGTCGATTTTAATTTTTAAACGTCAAAAAATAAGTGATAATTACTTCGAATAATTTTTTAAAATTTTTTTTCTAAAACTACATTTAAATACCAACAAAACGTTGTCCAACTTTTTTTAAAATATCTATATTTTTTACTGGTCAAAATTGATTGAAAATTTAAATTTTTAAATTTTTTGGAAAAAATCGCCATTTTGAAAAATTGATTACTCCACACCACCTTGGTATAAAAGGCTGAAAATTTGGCTGCAAGTTGCATTTAATACGTACTAAAACATATCTAAAAATAAAATTAATCGAAGGGGGTCGGGCCTAAAAGTGAGTGATTTGGCATGGAATGCCCCGTATGTATGTATAAGAAAAATATGCAAAATAATGCTGTTAGTTTTTTGTTTGTCTTTTTACACTTGCTCGTACACGCACACGCACAATCTTATTGTGTCGTTGAAACAAATCATAAACATTGTGTTTTTTTTTTTAACTAAAAGTATTCCCAACAACGATAAGTACCGCTTTAAAGTTTTTTACATTAGGGTGGAGCTAATTAGATCTATTTCGAAAACGTCGGGTCGGTAAAGTTGCCTCTTTAGGGTTGACATTAACACATTAAAATATTGATCCTGTGAGACAATGGTCTTGGCTTCAAAATCGGAGAGTTCCGAACAAAGTAAAAAAATATATTTTTTTTCTTAAATTATTTAATATTCGGACATTACTTAAAAAGTGTTTTTATGGTATTTTTTTTTTGTCTGTAAAAATTTGTTTTTGTCTGTAAATTTTTTTTCTTGTTTTGCAAAAAATTATTTTATTATTTCTTGTTTTGCAAAAAATATTTTTAATTCGTTTTTTGCTGAAAATATAACGTCATGTTGACTCAGTTTTGAGAAGATGTTTATTTTTATTTGTCGTTTTGTTTAATTTGGCCTTTAATGCAAATTGAAATTAATTTTAAGAAAATAAGTTGTTTTTAAAGAACATTTTTTAAATTTCTTTACAGAAAAAAAAAAAATTTTACCATAAAAACACATTTCAGTAATGTCCGAAAATAAACTAAAGGCTGGGTTAGCTACCCGTAACTGTCCCCCTACGTAGCGTAGTGATCAAAATCAAATAGAAAATCACAGTCTGCAAAGAAGAATAATTGCACTCATTTGTTCTTATATAACGAAAATCTCTCTACGCTAGTTTACAGTTGAGGGTGCATAATATTTTATTAGCCTAAATATTTAAAAAAAAAATTAAACAATTTTTTTTCACCGACGTTTTCGAAATTCGAAAAAAGCATAATTTGCTTCACCCTAATGCACATACAAAAAAATAGACAAACTTTCGGTATTAGCAGAACAGTTGAAAATTTTGTAAAAAAAAATGTATTTGGTCACACACTACATATTTCATCATTATAGGTACTAACATTTTCTGCCATAAAGCAAAACATTTTTTTTCCCACAATGATGAACATTATTTTTTGAAATAGAAAAACAATTTTTCAATCCACCCTAATATTTATTTTTATGTATTAAAATTTTTTTTATCCACTCTTATTTATAAATTAATTTTCCCCATACTTATTTTTTATTTACCTCTTCATTTATGCTACATAACAAAATGTTTATTTTAATTCGCACTTGCATACATACATATATTTTTTTTATAAAAGAATTCCCCCAAATAGCCAAACAATATTTTTTTTTTTTTTATAAAAATCATTCTATTTACACGCTTCAGAGTACAGTATTTTCAAATCATTGGCTGTCTATGTACTCCCTAATTGGTTCATTCGTGTTACGAATGTCGTTACACTAGTGTGTGTAGCTTTCTCTTGCACTGTGAGCATAGAATGAAAAACTCATTCGTGTTGAACGATAAGAATAGAATATTGTCCACATTCTAAATTTTTTAGAATGTCTCTAAACGCATTTTAACACCATCCGTGCACATGTCTGGTTTTTACCTACACATGTCAGTTATTTGTTTGTAGAAAAAAAAAATCAAAAAATTATTTATAGAAATATAAAAACATGTTTGTATCAAGTGACTTTGGCACGATGGGTAGAGTGTCTGGCCAGAATGTAGTTGATTGCGGGATCGATTCCCCAAAAATTTTATTAAAAGTTTTAAAAAAAATATTTCAATAAAAAATTGTAAAAAATTACCTACGCAATCATTAATTTTTATTGTTTTCGTAGGTTATTTTTTTGAAATTTGTTGGTAAAAATAACAGAACTATCATTAATTTTTAATGTTTTCGTTGGTTATTTTTTTTCGAATTTGTTGGTAAAAAAGAGTGAAAAAAACGTAATTTTTTAATTTTTGATGTTATTTATTTTAGAAAATTTTGTCAACAGTAAAAAATAAATGTTGATGTTTGTTAAAACAAATGAATAATTACTGGGATGGTTTTCAATTGTTTATTCACTGGTTTTAAGTGTGTTATTCACACAAAAAATTATTGGCTAACAAATTTCAATTAAATCTATTGATCAACAAATTTTAAATGAGTCAATTATTCTTTTGATCAACATTTTTGTTATTTTCTTTAACTATCAAATTACAAATTTTCAACATACCAGATTTTTTTTCGCTTCAATTTATTTGAATACATTAATTCAAAAATATACTTTATACTAGGGTTTTACTTTTTTTTATTGTCGGCAACATATTGGAAAGCAAAAAATATGAATTTCTTCATAATTTTTCCAAAAGCTTGAAATTCATTTGTTAAATCAATCATTATTTTAATTGACTTTAAATAAAAATTGATCAAATTTTTGATCATAATCGAAAAACTGATTAATTGAAATAAAAATCAATTAATCACCTACAATTTGATGATTGATATAACAATTTTCTTTATTGGAGGAGTTTATATTAAAAAATTAATTGAATCCGCGTTTTTGTTGATTGACTTTCGTTTTCAATTCTTTCTGTGTTCATTTGTTTTTGCCTACAAAATATTTTGAGTGTGGGACTAATAAACTGGAGGTTCCAGGTTCAAATACAGTTGGGGCTAAAAAAGGCGAAAAGTTATTTCTTAATATTAGAAAGATAATTTATAAAGGAAAATGGATAAAAGTAAAAACTAAAGGAAATATGATTTTTTTTTTGTATTTTCGTATAACCTATATCAAACATTTCTCCAAAAAAGTCTTAGGTGACATGTCCCCAGAAAGTCAGCATCTCCTGACTACTGCTGACTTTAAGAAAGGACATTTTAACAATTAATATGAAACTGTCCTCAACTCAGTACAAGAGATGTCTTGTGGATGTCAGCAGTGACTCTGACATGTCACCGCGCCGTTACTGAGGATGGCTCAAGGACGTTGCCCGCTGGGGTGATTCCTTACGGAAATGTCTTTAGGTTCTGACAAATGCTGATTATGATTGAGGACATTTTGAAATTTTATATGAAACTGTCCTTAACTCTGTATATAGAAATGTCTTGGGAATGTCACCAAGGATGACTTATGAACGTTGCCAACTGGGAAGTGTTTAATAAAATCTTAAATATAATATTAGGTAAAATGTGTGTTTAAATTTAAGTTGATCCCTTTGAAAGAAAAATAATGTATCAAAAGATGTGTTTATTAAAGATGCACTTGTTGGCATTAAAAAAAGGTCCTTAAAACCCAATAATGTACCTGTTACAATTACAATGATGTTAAAAAACAAAGAAATAAATAAAAAACGATTAAAAAATGACTTGTAATATCAAAAAAGGACACGTTTTTATAAGAAAAACCATATTCAGAGAGAACTAAGAAAAAAAGTAATAAATTTCCAAAAATCTATACGAAGGACTTAAAACAAAACCAAAAAAATCCCTACGAAAAACACCTAAAAATTAAAACAATGTGATAGCAAAAGGACCTTCTATTTTAGGGTTGTTAAAATCAAAATAAAGGAGGGTGGAAGAAGAAAAAACCCAATAAGTATATTTTATGAAATGGTATTTTTCACAATTGTATGTTAAAAATAAAGGACACAGGTAAAACGGTGTTGTTAACCTTGGACAGGTAACGAAATATATTTTTGTTTTCAATATTATAGGAAAAATTTAAAAATGCCCACACAATGACCCAGCCATGTGTAGATTTGAATACCCAAGTAAAAATGGATTTACATTAAAATAAAAAAATAACTAAAAAATATAAAACATGAACTTAATTTCAAGAAAAACTGACAACGATTTAAAGGTCAAAATATTATTTTTTTTCAAATATTAGGAAAAAAAATTTAGGAAAAATTTGTTTTTAATAATTTTTTTCTCAAAAATTTGCCTTTCGGCAGTAGTTAGTTAGTTAATTGTTCTTTATTTTTTTTTCAAAATAATAAGTTTACAAAAGATATAAAATTAAATATAAAATACATTATTTAAAGTTTTTAATAAGTTTAAATACAAAAAAATATGAATAAAATAAGAACTTACGACTTTGACATACTGTCGTCAGTCGCACTGAAAAAAATAACTATACTGAAATTAAATAAACACTGTTATTAATTTAAGTAAGCAAATTTTTTTGAATTTACTTCAACTTATCTTAATATAAGGTGGTTTTACTTAAAACAAAGAAAATAAACTTGAAGATAGTACATGCAAATACTTAAAAAAGCACAAAAGTTTTCCTTAATTTGTTTTTTTAAATTAAGTTCAAAATTCTTTACATTAATGGCGAATTGATTGCATTTAAGAAAAAAAGGGTTTATTAAAAAATTTTGTTTTACTTAAAAGAAAAAAAATTTAATTGTGTGCAAAAAAAATAAATAAGTACGTAACTTACTTAAAAATAGTATAGACATTTTCTAGACCTTGAATCAAAAAAGTACTAATCTTTAATTCCAAAACGCATTTTATTTAATTTAATCAATTTTTGTTTTAGTTTAAGAAAAAAGTAATCTTTATTTTATTGATTTCATTGACTATATTTGAATCCATATCTTCATCAGTTTAAGAAAGAATTTACTTAACTTAAGGAAAAAATACTTAAGGTATTTTGGGGACCCCATCTGAGGGCCCCATCTGGAGACCCCATGAGACCCTAACTTTTAATCCAAATTTCGATTTTCGCGGAATTTTCAAATGCCTATAACTCTGCAAATACTGCAGATACGAAAAAAATTCTAAAGGCACTTTTGTAGTCCTTAACTTGTAGAATATGACCGCCGAAGACCCGAAAGCCCTCCGAGTTATAGTTTTCGAGTTATTTCATGATAAAATATCTCAAGACCCCATTCCCATATCTCGAAAACTAAGCAAGATAGAGCGATTCTGACCAAAATTTTGGATCAAAATCAATAGTGACCCTATAATAGTGTACGCATATACTCATGGGCGGACCCCATATATGGGGGCCCATAGGGTCCTCACATTGGGACTCCATAGGGTCAACAGAATCCGCAAGTTTAAGTAAATTTTTACTTATTTAAAAAAAATATTTTTCATCTGGATAAAAACAATTAAACTTATATTAAGTACAATTTTACTTACTTTTAAGATATACTTAAGTAAATGCATTACAATGTTTTAGGAAAAAATATACTTGGAGGAAGAATTAATATCTTTGGAGCCCTCGCATACCCTCCTTTTTTTAAATTAAGTTCAACATGCTTTAAAAATGGTAAAAAATTTTTTCAGTGCGGTTATAAGTATTTAAATTACAATTTATATAAAAAGAGCTTTTGTGTTTTTTTTTTACATATTGAGCTAAAACACCTCAATTCAACCGAGGAGTTGGCCGCACCCCCTCCAAATTTGATGAAATTTAGTACTGGGGTTTACTTTAACAAAAAAGAGATTTTTCCAGTTTTTCAGGTTTCTAGTCATTCCAGTATTCGAGATATGCGGTGTTGAAAATTAACAAAATTGTATATATTTGACAAAAGTGTTCTGAGATAAATAAAGATAACCTTTCGGCAGTATTTACCGAGATAAGTGAATTTTTAAATTTTCGGAAATTTGAATATCTGTTGGTGTTACTTTATTTTTAAGAAACTCTCCGTTTCGGTCTTTCTTGAATAGTTTTCGAGATAGGTATGTATCGCCATTTTAAGTTTTTTAAAACGTTATAAAGAGTTTACTAAAACGCACACTCAAAAAAATAAAACTGTAAAGTTAGCAAAAAATTTAGTTAAATTTAACTAAAAAAACACCTGATTTTGAACCTAAGTACTAAATTTCTAGTTAATTTAGCTAAAAATATTTAGTTAACTTTTCGTAGAATGAATGTAGCAAAAAAAACGTAACTTTAACTAAAAATTCAGCTGAAAATTTCGTAACATTTTTATGTACGTATTAACAAAAAAAAAAAAATTAGTTAAATTCAGCTAAACTTTTTGTAAAAAAATTGTAAGTTTATTAAATATTGATTTTATACACTAAAACTTCACATATTTTTTTCTTTTTTTTTTACAGGATTAAGTTCAGCTTAAGTAGAACTTATGAGATTTGCATAGAAGGCTACACAAAAATTTCTAACATTTTTTCACTTGACAAATATGTTTCGAGAAATCAGCAAATTAATTAATAAAAATTCGTAAACTCATTTTTAAAGTCAACAAAAAAAATTAATTCAAAATTTGTTCAAAACTAGTATTTTCGTAAATTGAACTTAACTAAAAAAAGTAGTTAAAACGCTGATTTTAACTTACAATTTGCTAAAAAGCCAGTAAACTCGAGTTAACAAAAAAGAAATTGTTAACTTTACAGTTTTATTTTTTTGAGTGGCAGGAAAAAACGGATTGAATTATAAGACAAACACTTCCTCAAAAAAGATAATAAATAAAGATAAAAATAAAGGTAAATATGAACTAGTTGGGAGTAAATAATGTTAAAAAATTTAATTTTTTAACTAAATTGTGTGTGAACATTAAAAAACAAGTTATTTAGATTAGATTATTATAACATAATTGAGAAAAACTTCTTTGGCGGTACAAACTTTTTCCATGCATTACAGAATTTCATTTAAAGGAAACCATGAACTAGTTTTAAGTATATGAACTATTTTTCGTATTATTTAAAAAAGATTTTTTTTTACAAATTTTAATAAAATTTACTAAGTTGTAGGAAAATTAATAATTTATTTTGAGATAAATTTGTTCCTTAAATTGTATCAGAATATACATTAACATATAAAATCCAATTTTACTCGGGTGTATAAAATTAACACAGAGCATATGATTAAGATTTTTATTTTTCGTGTGTATGAAGAGTTTATTTTGGAAAATCATATTTATTTTTAGGGGAAACTACGTAAAATCTATACGATTTTAAAGTAATTTTGGAATTTTCAAATAAACACACAGTTAAACACAAACACTTTGATGGAAAAATTGCGCCGTTAGGTTTTTCTTTACATGGAAGGGAAAATTGAAAAAAAAGAAACCATGTGTTTTCTTATCCTTCAATTACAATACGGGGTTGATTTGATAACTTTTTGTTTAAGTATTGGTTTTGGCAAAGCATATCCTTAAAGATCGACGTTTTCGTTCTTAAGATAACGTTTGAGAAGAGATGAAGAGACAAATGTTTTAATTATGGAACACAATGAAAACGATAGGCTTCAGCGAAATATAATTTCACAAGGCTAATAATTTATAAATTTTTGTTCTTTTGAAGAATGAATTTTAAATTTAAAGCATTTATTCCACAGAAATACTTAATACAATAACAAATTTTTAACATAAAGTTTTTAGGCTAGAGTCTTATTTTAAAAGTAACGCACAATGAAAAAAAGACATAACTAAAATTTAGGAAAAAATTTCTTAAAATTTAGGAAAAAATTTCTTTAAATTTAGGAAAAAATTTCTTAAAATTTAGGAAAAAATTTCTTAAAATTTAGGAAAAAATTTCTTTGAACTATTTCCATGAATTTTCCTAAAATTAAGTTAAATTCAACTAAAAAATGGGAAATTTTTCAAACTTTAAGGAACAAAATTTTAGTTCATTTACTTTTAAATAGTGCAATATAGTTCTTCAATATAAATGAAAAAAAAAAACCTTACTGCTAAAGAAATTTTCCCCAAATTTACGAAACCTATCTTTATTTTTAAGACACATGTCTTAAATATATGTTCACACAAAATTTACTTCAAGATTACTTCAAATAACTTTACCGTTTTTCATTTCTTATAATTGAGGAAGGGGACTTCTTAGAATTTAGTTAAACACTTCTTAGAATATTGCTAATAACTCCAAATGGCTAGGTCTCGAAAACTCATCATTATTTAAATAATGTTTTAACAGTCACGCCCACAAAAGGTGGCGGGGCAAAAAAAAAAAATCTTATCCCCGAGGTCCAAGCGTATGACTTAAAACTTCTTGCGACATTAAAATGTTTAATTTGTTTAACAAAAGTGATACCATTGGACAAATTGGGTAGGCAGTATGCGGCTGCGTCGGCAATTCGACTTAATAGCACGCTGCAATGGAGGAGCAGTGATTGTGGCCATATCGCGATCTTGAAGAAGATAACAATACCACAAAATGTGGACTGTGCTCCCTCTTTGAGCCTCTTTGAGCGCCACTTTACCACTATGATACCATCCAGTGGATGGGGGACATTCCGGGTAGTGGAGCCACCATAAATTTTTACACAGATGGATAGAGGCTGCACGAACAAGTGGGCTTTGGAGTCTATTCGGAAGAGCTTGGATTGAGCCTGGCTCGAAGATTGCCAGATCATTGCAGTGTTTACCAGGCAGAGATGCTGGCAATAAAGGAAGTTGCTGACTGGTTGAGCTGCAATGTCTTGTCTACAACCGCAGTCAACATCTATACTGACAGTCAAGCCGCGGTAAAGTCCCTGGATTTAATGTTTCTGAAAACAAGATCTGCCCTTAACTGCCGCACGTCTGTAAATGAGATGGCCAAGCAGTTTAACATACGACTCATATGGGTCCCAGGGCACAGAGACATTTCAGGGAATTGCAAAGCCGATGAGCTTGCAAGACTAGGAACTACCTTACAGGTTCCAACAGAATTGGAATGTGTTGGTATGCCTCTAGAAACTTGCAAGCAAAACCTACGGCTTTGTTCTGCGACGGAGACCAATCAAAGATGGGCAAATGGATGGACGTGTGAGACAACACGACTGATTTGGCCTTCTCTTAATCAGGGGCGCACAAGTGAGCTGACATCGCTTCCAAGAGGTGAGATTTCGACGGTGGTTTCTATAATTACCGGACACTGTCTTATAGGGAAGCACGCAGAGCGGTTAAATGTGCCGTCGAATGACTTTTGCCGAAGTTGCATGGATGAAGAGGAGTTGGAAACTATCGAACACTTTATTTGCCATTGCCCGGCACTTTCTGGTCAGAGACTTGCTTCACTGGGATCTAGGGAGCTGTACGATCTTTCTGATTTGTCGGATGTCAAAATTCAACATCTAAGGAGTTTCATAAGAAGCTCAAACTGGTTTAACGACAGGGACTAGTAGGGAAACCTATTACGGTCCCGTGGTATCACAATGGACCTCAGAGTCTAGAGGTTGCTTTAGTTCCTCAAGGAGAAACTTTTTTCCCCTGGTCCAATTTTGCCCATCTCTGAACTTTTCTAGCCTATGACTATAAGACATATTTGTGTTAAACTTCAGGAGTCAAGCTCTTTTATTTTGTAGCTTACCGCTTCAATTTTGACTGTGACTACCGATCAATGACTGATTTCTTTTGAAATTTCCTTTAAGAAAATCTTTATTGTTTGTTGTTTTTCTTTATGTTCTTTTGGGTGAAAAACCACAATTCCTATTTTTTTTTTTCTGTTTTCACCAGGTACAGGATATGTACATTGTTAAGTCCTATATGCATACAAATACATACAAATTATTTACTTTCTTATATACATACGGTTATTTAAAGATATTTTTAAATCTTATTAACTCTCAAGTACTCTGACGCAATTTCAAATTTTAAAGGAATTTATTAATATATCCAGCTGGAAACATAGCGGAGCATATGGATGGTCAAACATTGACAACACGTAATGCACTTTTTATAATTTTTTAGGGAACGAAAATTCAAAGTGAACATTTTTTGAAAACATGACAAAGTAAATTACGAGTTAGGCATTGGAATTGTTTTGAAAATATTTTTGGATCTAGTTGATGGAACTCTAATTTTAACCCGAGGTTCTCTTTTTCGGATAGTTATAAGAGATGAAGACAGGAGAAGATTGGTGCGTATTTCACGCGTGGTCAAGCGTTAGTGTAACTGAAACTCAATTTTACTCACGCGATTATCATTGAGTAAGTGTGAGTAAAGGAATAAATTGCGTGAGTGAGATTTTTGCTTAAATAAATTTTTTTGCCTTATTGCGTTTAAAAGAAAGCAAAAAAAATGTAAAACTTGGCTAAACTTAAAATTTTGTTCCGAAAAAGCAAAAAAAAAAAATCAAATTGTAAAATTTGGGAAAACTTGAAATTTTGCAAAAAATTTTGTTAGTTTTTGAAATTTCAATTTTTATTTTTTTTTGTATATCGGGGTTTTCATCACAAGTGACACAACATTTGCAATCGATGTCTTCTGATCGGGATGAATTTAAATATTCTGTAATATTTTAAAAATAGCGATTTTTACGAATTTATTTAAAATTTTTCGAGTTACGTGTTGTCAATGTATAATATGTTTCATTTAATCTAATTATGAATTTTTAACATAAAATTTGTTATCATACTGTATGTATTTGTATTGTATTGACAAATGTTACTATTTAGTTAAATTTTTTTAGATACAATTATGTGGCGGTATTTGAATTCCACAATTTTTGTTGTTTATTGAAAATAGAAATTATGTATGAAAAATAAACTTAAGATTAAATATTGTATAATAAACAGATGATCTAATTGTATTCTTGTTCTTTTAACAATTTGTTGATTATACAATTTCAATCAAGCATGTAAATTTAATAAATTCATTTATAAGACGACATTTAAAAGAAACCGCTTAACCACAAAACTTTAACATACATTTAGCAGGATGTTATGCAATTTAAAATAAAATCCTCAGATTCTGAGACATTTTTCATAAAGAAAAATTCTCAGATTCTAAGACATTTTTCATATAGAAAAATTCTCAGATTCTGAGACATTTTTCATATAGAAAAATTCTCAGATTCTGAGACATTTTTCATATAGAAAAATTCTCAGATTCTGAGACATTTTTCATATAGAAAAATTCTCAGATTCTGAGACATTTTTCATATAGAAAAATTCTCAGATTCTGAGACATTTTTCATATAGAAAAATTCTCAGATTCTGAGACATTTTTCATATAGAAAAATTCTCAGATTCAGAGACATTTTTCATATAGAAAAATTCTCAGATTCAGAGACATTTTTCATATAGAAAAATTCTCAGATTCTGAGACATTTTTCATATAGAAAAATTCTCAGATTCTGAGACATTTTTCATATAGAAAAATTCTCAGATTCTGAGACATTTTTCATATAGAAAAATTCTCAGATTCTGAGACATTTTTCATATAGAAAAATTCTCAGATTCTGAGACATTTTTCATATAGAAAAATTCTCAGATTCTGAGACATTTTTCATATAGAAAAATTCTCAGATTCTGAGACATTTTTCATATAGAAAAATTCTCAGATTATGAGACATTTTTCATATAGAAAAATTCTCAGATTCTGAGACATTTTTCATATAGAAAAATTCTCAGATTCTGAGACATTTTTCATATAGAAAAATTCTCAGATTCTGAGACATTTTTCATATAGAAAAATTCTCAGATTCTGAGACATTTTTCATATAGAAAAATTCTCAGATTCTGAGACATTTTTCATATAGAAAAATTCTCAGATTCTGAGACATTTTTCATATAGAAAAATTCTCAGATTCTGAGACATTTTTCATATAGAAAAATTCTCAGATTCTGAGACATTTTTCATATAGAAAAATTCTCAGATTCTGAGACATTTTTCATACAGAAAAATTCTCAGATTCTGAGACATTTTTCATATAGAAAAATTCTCAGATTCTGAGACATTTTTCATATAGAAAAATTCTCAGATTCTGAGACATTTTTCATATAGAAAAATTCTCAGATTCTGAGACATTTTTCATATAGAAAAATTCTCAGATTCTGAGACATTTTTCATATAGAAAAATTCTCAGATTCTGAGACATTTTTCATATAGAAAAATTCTCAGATTCTGAGACATTTTTCATATAGAAAAATTCTCAGTAAAATTCTCAATAAAATCAACTTGTTCCAAATAATTTTGGCCAATTTGTTTCAAAAATATTTTTTTGTACAAATGAATTTGAAATGTACAATTTTACAAGCTGGTTGGTACGAAATTGATATTCTCATTTGTCCATCCCTCATATACATGTTTTCTGTTCGTATAGGCAGTAATAAAATTTTCTCACGTTACAAAAACTGCACTGCCACCCACCCAATTATCGAAAGGTGCATAAAGCATGACACAAACAAAAAATGTGCCGAAATTAAACTTAAAAAAACTCGACCCAGGCAAACCCCCTTAGAAATATTCCATAATTATTAAATATTCATATCATGTATTCTTCTTTATCATGAAAAATTCTTATGGATAAACTCCCAAATAAAGAGAAAAATAGAACGAAAAAGAAAAAACTTACCAATTTTACTTGCCGACTGACCCATGATGTTCACACAATTTTTCTTATTGTTCTATTTTATATAAAACTTAAATACTATTGCTTTTTTAACGCTTAATAACTAATTTGACACTTAGAACATGGCAAAACTTTAGCACTTTACTTTGTACAAAAAGTATAGAATAAATAAGAGTATTCGTCCCATTAGTAGTTTACTAACAAGTCGGATTATTTCAAAAAGTCTTTAATTAGCGTACTATTAGCTCTCATCCTCTCATGGAATTGCTCGAATCCTCTCACTGAATATCTGACATTCCTTTTAGTTTGACATTTTCATATTTATTTCTTCTTTGTCTTTTTTTTTCTTCGATGTGTTTTCTTTAATTCCTCTTTATTTTTTCTCTTCTTCGATGAGTTTTTTTACCTTTTCGATGAGTTTTTTTGTCTTTTCGATGTGTTTTTTCACTTTTCGATGTGTTTTATCACTTTTTTCCTAATTTTTTTCTGTCAAAACATGCTCGAGATAAGCCGATTTAAGGACCAAAATTCCAGAGAGGAGTGCCTCTGAAATATACTCTTATTTATTCTATACTTTTTGCTTTGTAAGACGGTTTTGTGTATTTTTTTTTTAGATTTTATTAAATTTTAATTGTTTTAGCACAAATTTTACACGACGTTATTCAAAACATAAAAAAATCTTGACATTTCTGATGAGAATTTTATATGGAGCGAACAAAAAAATGTTTGACAAAGAGAGCTTTCAAAAATTATGACGATTCGTTATGTTTAGTAAACACAGCTGTTCCAAAATACAACCCTGTAACCAGTGCAGCCACTTAGGAGATCTTTTCCCCGAAATGGGTATATCGTATTTTTATGCCGTGTTTTTTTGATCCCGGGTTAACTTTAATACCCTATTCACAATTGCAGTTTTAAATCGTTTTTAGCAATTATTTTTAGCATTTTCTGTCAATATACTGTAATAGCATAAAGAAAGTGCTAAAGTCGAAAATTTTACAAGTTATTGTATACACAAAAAAATTTTTACCAAGTACTTGGGAGGATATGCGTTTTTAAAGTTTTTTGCATATATTATCCAAAAAATAGCATCATTTTACCAAGTTTTTGCTTGTTTCTGATAAAAATTTAGAAAATATTCATAAGAGTGTTTAACCTTGTGTAATTTTACAAACCTTAACCAAAATTATGCAAAAACATGGTAAAATGTTACAAACTTTTTCATAATTAATGTAAAAAACTTTAAAAACGCATATCCTCCCAAGTTATTGGTAAAATATTTTTTTGTGTGTAGAAACAGAACAAGCCCGGCACAACTTTTTCCATACGATTTGACAGATAAAACCGGTGGCCGTCGCCGGTGTGAAATAAAACTTGTTCTTTTTTTTTTAAGGGGGCAAAACTCATTATAATTGAAAACCATCCCCCTTGCCGTGCTTGTTCTGTTCCTGCACTTAAGTGTAGAAACAGAACAAGCCCTCACATTTTCCATACGATTTGACAGATAAAATCGGTGGCCGGCGCCGGTGTGAAATGAAAGTCTGTTTTTTAAAGGTGGTGAAACTCAGACAAGCCCTGTGCCCGTTAAGCAACTAGGTTAATTTTAAAAATTTATTATATATATAATTCAATAAAATAATTCAATAAAAAAAAATTTAAAAGTTTTATTTCACCCCTACTCCGGCCACCGGTTTTATTTGTCAAATCGTATAGAACGGAAAACGGTTCCCAATTGGAATTCGAATCACATAATTATGTAATTATCAAATTACATAATTAGCACCAGGGGGCTAATTACGTAAAACGATGGATGATGCATAAACGACATTAAAATACATATCGTTTTAAAGGGAAATTTGAAAGTTTTTCTTTATTAGATTCTAAAAGAATTTTGTCTAATCCAGAAACTAAAAAAATTGGAAATATTTTAATTAGTTAAGGAGCAGTCCAGGACTGCGATCACGTAAAATGATAGTTGACTATCGTCGATTTTAGAGTCTTGTTGCTCCTAAATTAAACAACATTTTTCCATGTTTTTCAATGTTATAATGATAGCACTTTTTAATAATATAATAAAGAAATACTTTAAAATTTCTCTTCAGAACAATACGTATTTTGATGGCGTTTATCTATCGTCAATCGTTTTCGTTTTACGTGATTAGCCTCCAGAATTTTTTGCTTTCGTATCAAATAGAGCGATATTTAGAAAATTTTAACTTAACTTGGCATCTCTCTTAATTCTCTTCTCTTTTTGGGATTTCGCCATTCAGAATTGAGGCTTGACAAAAAAAAACTTTCTGGCAACACCAAATGTTGCCACACGTTGACGGCTTGTCAAACGAAAAAATAGAATTGCATTTCATTTTCCAGAAGAAAAAGTTTACAAAAACGTAATAAATATATAAATAATTACTGTGAAAATAAAAAAATACTGGTTTTAAACACCAAAAACTGTGCTTAAAAATTTCGTACATGTGTAAAGTGTAAATATTTTAACAAATTTAAAAGGATTTCTCAGGAATAATAAACATAAAAAATGGCGGATCCTTTGAGTTTGTTGCGCCAGTACAATATAAACAAACGAGATATTATTGAAAGGGATAACCAAATTATATTTGGAGAATTTTCTTGGCCAAAAAGTGTAAAAACAAATTACTTAAAATATGGGTAAGTCTGACGCAGTTGATATACTATAGAATTTGCCCTTAATGTTGTCAATTTTTAAGCTCTGGCAAGAAGGGAGCTCCACGGGAATATTACACCCTGGAATGTTTGTTATATTTGCTGAAAAATGTTATGCTGCAGCACTCGGTGTACGTTAGGCAGTGTGCTGCTGAGGACATACCAGCTGTCAACCGTCCTGATCGTAAAGAACTTTTGGCTTATCTTAATGGAGAAACGACTACGTGTCCCAGCATTGATAAAAGTGCTCCTTTGGAAATTCCCACTCAGGTGAAACGCACAGCAGATGGCGAAACAATTGGTGGAGAGTCTTTAGCTAAAAAGGCACGTTTCGAAGAAACCCAAGTGCAAAAAGTACGTGAGCAATTGGCAGCTCGTTGGGACATCAATAAGAAAGAAGCCACAGTCAATATGGACAATATAAAATCGTTGTCGGAAACTATGTCTGTAGAAAAAATTGCTGCCATTAAAGCTAAACGTTTGGCCAATAAGAGAACCACAATAAAAAGAACCGATAATGAGGATGCCATGGGCACTGATCTAAGAGCTATTTTAGATTTTGATGTTGATTCTACTAAAGACATAATCAGTCGTGAACGGCAATGGCGCACAAGAACTACTATATTACAAAGTACGGGTAAAATGTTTGCCAAAAATATATTTGCCATTCTACAAGGCATAAAGGCAAGAGAGGAAGGTCGTAATAGACCTATACAACCAAATCCAATAAAAATGCCCGAGCCGGCTAGAATAAATAAACCTCAACCACAACTTACACAATATAATCGTTACGATCAGGAAAGATTTAATAGACAAAAAGAGGGTAAGATTATTTATGAAAGCAAAAGATCTATCAAACAAAACTAATTAATTTTATTTTACAGAAACTGAGGGCTTTAAAATTGATACTATGGGTACCTATCATGGTATGTCCTTGAAATCTGTAACGGAAGGATCTCAGGCTCAACGTAAAGCTCAAATGGCTCCACAACAACCAGGTTAGTTTCAACTATATATCAAATTTTAAAGTAGTGTTGGATTTTTTTTTTTTAAATATATTCTTTATTATTAATACTTTATAATAATTTACTTACTGATTAAATTCTTAAAAACTAGTTTTCATACATCCCGTGACTTTGCTAGATTATTCATTCTAACAATGTCATGGGTTTAGTTTCTTTGCTTTCCTAAAAAAATTAGCATTTTTAGATTTAAGTAGCTCACATTGAAGTGTAATATTAAAATTGAACCTTAGATTTTCAAAAATCTTGTTATCTAAACATAAAATATATTTAAGCTACTTAAATAATTTCACTGAAAGGACAAAGGGGCATGTAAGAGACTTAATTCCGTTCGGAAGTGATATGTGTTTTATTCGTAAAACGCAAAACTACTTTTTTTTGAATGAAATAACTTTCAAAAATCAAATTGGAATTTAATTGCATGGGAGTGGTTTCATTCCTAAAAATTATTTCATTTACGTTTTTATAGAAAAATTTTAAAACTACTTCTGAACGGGATTGAATCTGTGACAGGCCCATTAATTTCAAAAATCAATCGTTTAAGTTAAAACTCAATTCAGTTAAAACTTAATTCAAATCATAATTTTAATTGAAATTTCTTATCTGTCATTTTAGGTCGTCCTAAAGAATTGATGCCAACTGCCCAGGCCCGTCAAATTGCTCCTACACCACAGAAACGTACCTCTCGCACTCCCATCATTATTATACCTTCAGCTAATACTAGCCTTATAACAATGTTCAATGTTAAAGATGTTCTACAAGATTTAAAATATGTCAGTACGGATGAAAAGAAACGGGCCGGTTGTTCTAGAGATAATGAAGTTCTCTTGCAGGTAAGATTTTTGTTATTACTTATCAAATTTTAACGGTGTGGTAAAAAGAAATAAAAAGAAAAAATTGTTTGTCATATTTTTAATAATCATCAAAAAACATTTAAAATTTGAGATTTTTACAAGCTTCAACTAATCTTTTTGTAAAAAAGATTAATGGAGGTGCAAAAAATAATTTCCAATAAATGTAATAAACTAAAAACATTAAAAGAATAACACGCAACTGTAATTATTAGAACGGTTAAAACAAAAAATATTTTTTTATGTTCTAACCACCTCATTTAATGTTATTTAGTGGAAAAAAATTGAACAGATTTTTTTTAGATTTAAAAAAAATGTTTAGGACTGTTACAAATACCTTTTTGCATCCCTAGTGCATACGGAGGCAAAAAATAAATAAATTTGGCGGTATCACTACCCCCCCCCCCCACACCCCCATTTTATGTTATATGGTGCCTAATTATTAATTTTTTAAAAATGAGAGGTGTTTTAACCATCCATAAATGCACTACGTATGCAAAATGTTCCTTAAAACAACTAATTGTTTTTTTTTTTTTAATCTAAAAAAATCAGGCAAAGCTTTTTACATTAAATAACTTAAAATGTTGAGGGGAGGTGTTGAGGTTGCAAAAACATATATATTTTTTGTTTCCCCGTATATGCGGATGCAAAATGATGCTTGTTAAAATTGAAAATATTTTTTTTTTTAAATCTGAAAAAGTCAGGCAAAGCTTTTTGACCTAAACAACGCAAAAAAAACATTTTTTTTAACTAATCTAATAATTATGTATGTATTCAGGTTTAATATAACAAAAAATCATACTCATGCACTATTATCACTAAAATAAATTATTTGTTCCCTAATATGAATAGTTTTTTAAAAAATGTTTTCCTTTTTTTTTACTTTTAGCGCAAGAAACAAAATATGACAGTCCCATATCGTGTTATAGATAATCCACAAAAGTTAACAGCTCAAGATTGGCAACGTGTAGTGGCTGTATTTGTTATGGGACCTGCTTGGCAATTTAAAGGTTGGCCTTGGGATGGCAATCCAACAGAAATTTTTGCAAAAAGTATAAACTATAAATTTTTTTTCTTGACACATAATTTTGCTAATATAAATATGTTTAAATCATTTTAGTTTCGGCATTTCATTTACGTTTTGCTGAATTAAAACTGGATGCTAATGTGGCAAAATGGTCGGTCACTCTATTAAATCTTTCACAAAATAAACGGCATTTAGATCGTGCAGTATTGATGACATTTTGGGAAACTTTAGACAAGTAAGTTTGATTCTTAATCTGAAAGTCTATATATAACATTTTATTGAAATATTGTTTTTAACTTTTTTACAGATACATGGCAAAATATAAAGCTGATCTAAGATATTAAATATGACTATACATACTTTCTTGTTAATATAAAACGAAAACAATATAAATTAAATTTAAACTTGAAAGACAATTTTTTATTTAGTCATATTTGTTTTCTATTTAGATTAGTTGTTTAATAAAAAAATATTATACATAGTTTAGTTTTGCAAAAGAATATTTTCTCTCTCGTACCACTTATTAATAAAAAAAATAACTAAATCCCAAAATTTTTGTTGAAAAAAAAAAATATAAAATTTAATAAAAAATAAAATTTTTATGAATCTGCATTTTATTTATAACAATTAACTTGTCGAATCATTTTCTTGTTTAAATTGGATTTGTTAAGTCATCACTAACCGACCTACAAATAAAATCGAACTGGTTTCAAAATATATTCCTTTAAAAAACACTTCCACGCAATTCAATTCCTCTTTGATTTTTGGAGACGATTTTATTCCGAAAAAAATATTTGTTTTGCGTTTAACATGCAAACCACTTATTCCACTTCCGAACGGAATTGAGCCTGTAACAGCCCCATTAGACTGACATTTTTTTGAGTGGCAGAAAAATTTTCTTTCGATTTTGAACGTCCGGGCAAATTTTATTCTACTAGGTATAAAACTTGTATAAATTGAGGCCAATCGGATCTCTGTTTTCGAGATATCGCTATTTGAAATTTGCAAAAATGGAAGTTTTTGCCTACGTTTAAAATTTTTTTTTAAAAAGAATTCAAAATGTCTTTCCCCCGACTCTTTTCCTTCGATCAAAGTTTTGGATTTTTGGAAAATTTCCACCATTATTTTGGATTTTAAAAACAATTATCTTGTGATACATTGTTTTTCTTTATTTTGGCGTGCAGAATTTTAATATCCAAAATTTTCTGAAATCAGTCGAGCGGTTTTCCGGATATTACCAATATATTTTTAACCAAATTCAAGAGATGATTTAAAATCAAAAATAAATAGGAATTAAATATTACTGATTTTTTTAATTATTCAGTGTTTGGACAAAAATTTTAGCCAAAGATGATTATTTGGTCAGACAGTAAAAAATAATACCGCGTTTCATTTATTGTGGGGTTTCGCCTCAAGTGACATAACTTTTGAAACCGATGTCTTCCCATCGGAATGAAACTTGCACAAAGGTTAGTCCTAGTGGATAGTAGTTTGGACACAATTTTTCAACGAGATCGGTCAAGGACTCTCAGAGTTAGACATTTTGACTAAACAGATGTTTTTTCGCACCCATTTAACTTATTAGCAAAATTTGTCTAAAGTAAGTTAGATAGCTATTTCTTCAATCTTTTGAAAAAAAAAAAAAAAATTATCGAAAAAAAAAAAATTTATTTTTTTTTAAATCCAAAACTTTTTTGACTTGTTTGTCAAAAAAGACATCGGTTTCAAAAGTTGTGTCACTTGAGGCGAAAACCCCCCACATAAACAAGATCAGGAAAAATAACGTAAATTCAAAAAATTAACAAGAAAAAAATGTTTACATAGACAGTTTTTACTTTATTAAAAAAACTCAAATAACAATTATAGAAAAAAATTAACATTAACTTAAAATAAGTGAATGATGTTTTTTTGGAATACAATTTACGTTTTTTTTACACAAAAAACTTATTTATTAAAATAATAGTCATGTCACAGAGCTCAATTCCGCTCGACAGTAATTTTTTTTTTTCACTTCCGAACAGTTAAAGCTTTTTGTGATTGACCTGAAAAATCCATAAAATTTAAACAGCTCCAATTTGTAGAATAGGTAAAAATAACTGAAAAGCTTTTTCAATTTGCTGACGTGCCTGCAACATTTCAGCAAATAAAGTGTTTATATGAGACTTAGCTTCATCTTGTTGTGGATGCTTGGATAACTGACCAGCAAAACGATTAGCTACAGTCTGTAGATGCATATTAAAGTGTTTGCATAATTGGACTATGCCATCTACTTCATTGGCGGTACTATGATGTTCCTTAACAAGCAATAGCTCAGCAATTTTATGTAATTTTAACATTTCTAAAGCACAAGTCTCAGCCAGAGATGTTATGCCTTTAGCAAATACAATTTGGGCTTCCAATTCTTGTGTTTCTTCCTCAGCCAGCCAAGAAATGCAAGAATTCCATAAACTGTAAATTAAAAAAAAAATTAAGGCATGTCACTGATTAAACAAAAAATGTTGTACTGACTTTAAAATCTCTTCAAATTGAATTTGTAATTCTGTATCTTCTATGGCTTGTTTTAAGTTTTCATTTAATTCTTGACCACTATAATCTTCCTTTTCGGGTTCTCCTTCTAAATCTTCTAGCTCCATTAGTTCTTTAACTTCATTGATAGTTTCTAAAAGATCTTCTAACGCTTTGCCAGACACCGAATCTTTAAGAGATTTTAATTTTAGCTGTGATTCACGAGATAAAATTTCTAGTGCTTCCAAATGTACTAGACCACAATTATTTTCGAAAAGTACTTCAAAACGTAGTTGGGCTTTTGTTTTTTCTAAACTTAACTCTTTGAGCGATTGTTCCAGCTGATCGTTTTCTTTTTTGGCTTCTTTAAGAACCTAAGAGGGGAGAAATGTAAATTTATTTAAATTGGGATAAAATGGTTTTGATTTGACAAAAAGCAATAACGGTATTCATATCAGAATTTGTTTAAAAATTGCTGACGTGAATACCACTAAAATATCCGCTAGGAAAATTTTGCAAAATATTGGAGACCCCACTAAAATCATAAAAATAACTACTTCCCTAGAGGCATTTTTGACAGTGTGTCTTTTGGTAGTAGAAAAAAAGTAACGGATTCTGTTTTACGTAGTTTTTTTATCCTGCTGGCTTCTCTATCTCGTTCTATTTACCTATCTTTCCCGTTCGCCTTTATTTATAAAATATTTACTAGTTGTTGCTCCGAGAAGTGTTGCATTTGACCGATAGGTTGAACGAAAATTTTGGCAAATTCAACATCACCTAAATATACAAAATGCTTTAATTCGGTGGACATATGCGAACAAAATTTGATATCGAATGGTATCAAATAAGTTACAAACATCTTTTTACACAAAACACCCCTAACGGTGATTTTTGTGTTTTAAAAAAAATTACTGCATTGTAGTAACAGTTGTTTTATAAAGTTGTTTTTAGTCTATAAAAAACTTATAATTTTCTAAAAATTTTTAGAAAAGCGGATGTGTTGAACAGGTTGGAAGTATTAGATACAGTAGGAATTATTACTAAACAATTTTAACCGTTCAGAGTTTATTTTGTTACTGAAAAAATTCAGACAATTGGAGTTACAGTAAAAACAACTGTAATTTGAATTTGTTTTTACTGTTTTTTTGGTTGATTTTATCACACAATGTAGTAGACGCCAAAACAAAAACAAATGTAGTTGCTTTACCTTTCTTTTGTAGTGGAATCCATCGTCATAATTTTTTGAGTGGAGCAAATTAGTATAGACTAAAAAATTGTTTATATACATGCGATTTTGAGATACATACTAACCATTTTTTAAAAAAGTCATGTTAATAAAATTTTGTCACTTAACGGGTTAATTTAACTAAGGATTTTTATATTATTTTCCAATGATAACGGTTCGCTTGGTTTGCATAAATCTTTTTAAATATTTAATAAAAATCACTTTTACTCTTTAAAGGCGCTCCCCTTCTAAAGAGGGCGTGTCCTACAGGGTTTTAACCCTACATTTGACATCTAATAGTTTAAAGATCAGTATCATTTTTTTTTTTAATTTAAAGCAAGTTCGATACCTCTTTTACTTACCTCACTTAAATTGGGTTTGTCTTGTTCCAAACCCAACTTTTTTATCTTATTTTTAATTAACGGATCATTTTCCTGCAAAATATTCATGGTTTTCTTGCCAATACCTTCTAAAGTATCAAGACCAGTATTTAAAACTTTGCTGCCTAACGATGTTACGTTCGTAACCAGACCTAAACCAAAAACGGGAGCTGCATTTGAAGGTGTCAAAGATCTTTCTTCCTCCCTATCCTCAACGGTCGAATGTTGTTGCTGAGACTTGACCTTAGCTTCTTCAATAACATTAATGCGAGCCATTTCTTCAGGATCAGGAACTCCAATAACTTTGTCCAAACCATGTGAAACAGTAGATGTAAATTCTGTTGCTGTGCTCATTACCGAAGATACTACGCCACCAAATAAACTACCCCAGCCACCGGAAGATTTGGTTTGAGATTGTGGTGCTGGCATCGGTTTGTTTTGTGCTTCTTTAGACAAATTATTATTTTCCACATGCGATTTTTGTGATTGTGAAAAATCATTAGACTTGGCAATATTATTATTTTCCGATTTTGTTTTATTTATGGACTCTTTGTTCAATGGTGGTGGTTGTGTAGTTGCAGATTTTATATCATCTGCTATATTATCTTCAGCATCACCCCAATCGTCCCAGTCATTCTCATCGTCTATATCCCAATCATTTTGGTTTTTGTCTTCAACTTTACTAGCCATTTCTTAACAATTTTTTGTTGATTTTCTTAAAAAAAAATTATTTTTATTTATTTACGTGTCTCTTTTTACTTACGATTTTTTTTGCAAAACAGCTGACAAATATGTTATTTTTAACAGAGATGTGTTTAGTTAGCAAGAAATGTTAGTTCAATGTTCTTGCGTAAAAATAACAGTACTTAATGTAACGGTTACATTTAATTTTTTACATGAGACAGGCAGATTGAAACAAAATCGGAAACCACGATAGAAAAAATTAGAGCCAAGAAAAAACAATATGAACACAGCTGGAATACTGTCCTCTTTTCCCAGTTTTCACCCCCTAACCATTTAACGAACACAGCTAGCATATTTGCCAAAGTGTTTTTGGGGATTATTTTGCAAAAGAAAGGTTAAAATATGAGCTGTAGAGGATTGTCTTCAAAAAACTTGATGCGACTGGAACGCGACTCTACACAGTTAATTGCAATTGTTATAGTGATCATAAATTTGGTCACCAAATTTTTCCATCACATCAGGTTTATGAGAAAATTAGGTAAAAGTGCAAACAACTCATAGCGGATGAACTCGATGTGATAGCGACTTAAAAATGAGTCGACGGTAAAGCTTAAACAATACTCTTTAGGATGCTGAACTCATTTGGTCAGTCGCCTTAACCCTTAGGGCACTAATTATATCTCCATGATGTCTTATTCTCAAAAAAATAATTTTTTCGCTACAAATCATATGAAAAAAACTTTATGCGAATGGAACGCCACCTTTTACATATGATTACAATTATTCTACTGTTCACAAATCCGATCTCCAAACTTTTTCATTACATCAGGTTTTTGAGAAACTTTTAATAAAAAAATCATGTTTTCAGACATATTTGACAACTCATAGCGGATCAACCCGGTGTGCTGACGAGTTATATACAGTGGGCGACAATACATTGGAAACTTTTTTATAGTAGATGAAATTTGTTAAAGACAAAGTTAACATTACTAAACATTATTATTATCAAACGAGTATTATTTAAAAATACCTATGTTTTGTAGGTAATTTATCAAGCTTTAATTTAAGCTTAATAGCGTCCAGATTGAGTAACTAATGAATGTGTTACTAGGGTCGATGTGGAAAATGAAATAATTTATAGACATTTTTTAATAAATTTTTAAAAAATATTTCCAATTCGATTTTTTCCAAGTAAAAACATTAAAAATTTAAAAAAAGGTCCAACAGTTTTTTTTCAGTGATCAAATAATTTTTTAAGTACAGTAGAAAAAAATCACATTTTTTGACCTCCAATTCTTTTGACCACCAATTTTTTGTAAACAAAGAAAAGATGTTATTGTTAATTAATTTTAATACACCTAAGTCACAGACCATATAGACATGCAACACGAGTGCTTATTTTAGTACTTTCAATATGGACGCATACAAAATACTACTAAATTAGCTTCTCTGCCTAGAATACGTGCAGGGGTAACTCATGAATAGTAGTGTCAGTAATAACGAAGTCGTTATTAATAGATGGCAATCATTTTTTGGAAAGTATTTGGGAACGATTTGGGAATAACGAAAAATAAACATTGAAAAATTTAAAAAAGATGAATGAAAATTATTGTTGTGTCACTAGAAAATAGAAAAATACATAATAAAATAAAGAAATTAATTTAATTAAATCAAAACAACCAGCAAAATTAAACGAAAAATAAAAGGTAAACAAAACTTCCAGCTTTCCCAAATGGCATTTGTAAAACTAACACCACCTTTAAACGTCAAAAAGAACTGACTCATGGATAGTCTTTATAAATATAAGTTTTTGAATACGTGTGCCTGTACGTGTGAGCTTTTACATCTGTATTTTCGTTGTTTGTTTATGTTTTGTATGAAACGTCAAAAGTTACATGCGCGTGCTGCCACTAATACATACACATGTGTGAAACTCTTTCGTTTCACCCCTATGACCTAAATGTATGCTAAGGATACACCGCTCAACACTTATTTTCCGGTTTGAATTCTGATGATCAATTTTAGTAGACTTTGATCTCCTGATTCCAAATCTGTTCTCCAAATTTTCCCATCACGTCCAGATTTTTAGGTATTCACGGTTGAAAATGCGAAAAATGACGATTTTTGCATTATTTGAATGCCTGCACAGCAGCCATTCAGTGGAATACAAATCTGGTATAATGCGCAAAAGTATAATTTGTCTATGGTCTCCAACATAGAGCACAATTTTTTTTCAAATTATAACGTTTGGTTGGGCTTTACTTGCGTTTTAAAATTATACTGTTAAAATTACCATTTTTGGGTGAAAACTTTTCACCCCCTAACCATTTAACGAACACAGCTGGCATATTTGCCAGTGTTTTTGGCGATTATTTTGCAAAAGAAAGGTTAAAATATGAGCTGTAGAGGATTGTCTTCAAAAAACTTGATGCGACTGGAACGCGACTCTACACAGTTAATTGCAATTGTTATAGTGATCATAAATTTGGTCACCAAATTTTTCCATCACATCAGGTTTATGAGAAAATTAGGTAAAAGTGCAAACAACTCATAGCGGATGAACCCGATGTGATAGCGACTTAAAAATGAGTCGACGGTAAAGCTTAAACAATACTCTTTAGGGTGCTGAGCTCATTTGGTCAGTCGCCTTAACCCTTACGGCACTAATTATATCTCCATGATGTCTTATTCTCAAAAAACTAATTTTTCCGCTACAAATCATATGAAAAAAGCTTTATGCGAATGGAACGCCACCTTTTACACATGATTAGAATTATTCTTTTGGTCACAAATCCGATCTCCAAACTTTTTCATTACATTAGGTTTTTGAGAAATTTTATATAAAAAATCATGTTTTCAGATATATTTGACAACTCATAGCGGATCAACACGGTGTGCTGACGAGTTATATATGTGTCAAGGGTAAAGTTCAAACATTGCTCTTTAAGACGTATAACCCATTTGATCAGTCGCTTTAACCGTTGGAGAACCAATTGTCTTTAATACCCTATTCACACGTACAGTTTTAAATCCTTTTTAGCAGCAATATTTTTAGAACTTTCTTTATTCTATTATAGTATATTGACAGAAAATGCTAAAAATAATTGCTAAAAACGGTTTAAAACTGTAATACCCTATTCACACTTACAGTTTTAAACCGTTTTTAGCAATTATTTTTAGCATTTTCTTTCAATATACTGTAATAGAAAAAAGAAAGTGCTAAAAATATTGCTGCTAAAAACGATTTAAAACTGTACGTGTGAATAGGGTATAAGTGTGAATAGGGTATTAATAAGGTATTTTCCCCCAAAAACTTTTTTTTTCAATACTTTTTTTCAATCATTGGAAGACCATTGGTGACCAAATGAGTTCAGCATCTTAAAGAGTAATACCCTATTCACACGTACAGTTTTAAATCGTTTTTAGCAGCAATATTTTTAGCACCTTCCTTATGCTATTACAGTAGACAGAAAATGCTAAAAATAATTGCTAAAAACGATTTAAAACTGTAAGTGTGAATAGGGTATTAAACCATTTTTAGCAATTATTTTTAGCATTTTCTGTCAATATACTGTAATAGAATAAAGAAGGTGCTAAAAAGGTTTAAGCTTTGCCCTCGACTTATTTTGAAGTCGCCATCACATCGGGTTCATCCGCTATGAGTATCAAAAAATGCCTAAAACAGCGATTAATACCCTACTCACACTTACAGTTTTAACCCGTTTGTAGCAATTATTTTTAGCATTTTCTTTCAATATACTGTAATAGAATAAAGAAAGTGCTAAAAATATTGCTGCTAAAAACGATTTAAAACTGTAAGTGTGAATAGGGTATTATTTGTAATATGACCTCAATTTTCTTAAAAACCTAATGTGATGGAAAAGTTTGGAGACCGGATTTTTGACCAGCAGAACTATTGTAGACAAGTGTATAGGGTCGCGTTCTAGTCGCATATTCAATGTTTAGTGGTTATTTTTTCAGATTCCTCTTATTGTACAATAAAAATTTGTTCTCATAAATTACACTAGGCAACAGTGAAAAAAAAACACAAGAACTTGACTATATAGGTCCGATTCTATTACCAAAAGGTAGTAAAACCCTGTACTCAAATTGTCCAGATTGGTGACCAATTTCTTTTTATGATTTAGAAAAGCAGTGGAACACTTTTCTATAGATATTACCATGGGAGGTGCTCATCTGAGATAAGTGAAATTCTTCTTCGAAATCGAGTATTTGTTTGTAATACACGCTTATTTAGTAGAGCACATCCGTTTGTAGTCGATTGTCCTGTGTTTCGCACAACGCATTACAGAGAAAATTCGTTGTTTAGTATGTTGAACAAACTTTCCGCAGAGGTCTTTCGTTACTTATAATTTCAAACATCCACTACTTCCTCTTTCCTCCTTCCCATACCCTATTTTCCTGATCAATACAATGCACTGCATGAGTAGGGGGCATCCTCTGAGTATTGGTTTAATTTATAAAAAAAAAAGTACATTTGGCAAAAATGTGGCTAATAGTCCGTTGACCAAATTCTGTTAAAAAATAATTTTTTCCTGGATTTTTTTTTTTTTAAATATCGTTTTTTCCCAGCATAACTTACAGAGGCTGATTTTTCCAATATTTATCGCGAGATGAGCATTTTTAAATTTTCGGGAATGACAAATTTCTTGGATTCAAAGTTAGGACCCCTAGGTCATCACATGTGAAGAGAAAGGGCGAAACTATGACGATTTTAAGAACCAAAAAAGCCCTCCATTTTGCTCTATCTGGCTCAAATATTAAAAACTCCATGGACTGACCGAGTAACGAACACAGAAGTATTAAATAGACTACAAAAAGAACGTTAAATTCTAAAAACTATAAAGCGTCGAAAAACCTTCTATCTCGGCCACATCATAAGAGGTAATAAATACGAATTACTACAACTGATCGTACAAGGCAGAATTGAGGGAAGAAGAGGCATTGGGCGAAAGCAAATGTCGTGGTTGAGAAATATAAGAAACTGGACTGGTTCAAGAACAATATGTGAATTAGTTCCCACAACGAGGAACAGAGAAGAATTTATACAAATAGTCAATAATATTATATAAATTAAGTTTTAATTATACATTGTATATACATATGTTACACATAACTTTAAGTTATTTTCAAATTTAATATTTTACTGATCGCTTATATTCAGAATTGGATATGCCATAAAAGAAGAAGGCTTAATTTTCAAGATATTGCCATTTTAAGTTTAAAAAAATAATATTTATTGTAAACAAATGCTTTTTTTTATCAAATTGTTAATAGTTTTTTAGGCATTAATTCCAACTAATTCGACTCACTAATCATTTACGCAGATTTTTTTTCAACTTACGCTCACCCACCATCATGTGATTGAAATGAAAATCACTCACGCGTGATTCACTTGAATCACTCAAATCACGTGACCAGCGCCCATCTCTAGTGTAGAGGAAGGGATTTGTGTAGGCTTGTATAACATTAAAGACTGGCGTTATCAATTGTTGAACTTTTTTTTTTATTGAACTATCAATTTAAACTATTTATGAAAACACATATTTAATTTGGGTTTTTTTACGTTTTTTTTCTAGTTTTTATTGATTTTTTTATAGTTAGCGGTTTTCTTATGTTTTTTTGTAATATTTCAATTTTAAAACATTTATATTTTTTTGTATTTTTTTTGTTTTAAGATTACATTATTATTTATTTTATAAGGTTGTCGTGTGTGAAAAAAAGAAAGAAAAAAAGTTACATACTTGTAATAAAAATTGAGTGTATGATTCGATTCGTTCTCTCTATGTTCTATGTTCTTTTTTATTTGTGTTTTTGAGTGTAAACAATAAATGTATATTTTTTTTAAAAAGATTCAAGATAATAGTGTAATATTAAAAAAAAAGTATATATAAAAAAGAAGAATGAATAAAAAAAAAATAATTAAGTTTCTTTTTAAATAAAATATGTTTCATATTTAAATATGTATATATTTTTTGTAATATATTTCAAAAGATTTTTTCTTATATTTTTGTTGGATTTTATTTTGTTTAATTTACTGTGATAATTTTTTTTTTTGTTTTTGATCAACTATTTTTTATATTTTTACTGCTCTTGTGTATTGGTTAAATTCTTTTCGAAAATTTTCATGCTCTCTTATCTCTCTCTTTTTCGTTCTCAATCACTCTTAGCGGTTATTACTCTTTTATTTAATATATTAAAAGAGATCTTTTGTTTTTTTAATTCCACCAATCGGGACCCGACGATGAATTTCCACCATAATTACCGCCATCATTTCCACTGTTATAGTAACCACCACCGGAGCTACTACCACCACCACCGCCGCCACCACCACTGCCATAAGAGTTGCCATTGCTACGATAAGAGCCACCGCCGCCACCAGAACTACCTCCACGGCTGCCGCTACCGCGGTTACCACCGCCGGATGTTTGACGATAATCACGTGATCCAAAACCAGCTCCACCACCGCTACCGCTACCATAACGGGAACCTGCACCGCCGCCGCCTCCTCCACGACGTTTAACACCGCCATGAGAACGTTCTGAAGCCATCATGTCTTCCAAGAAACCAGGTACTTCCTGTTTGGTTTCAATCAAGAGCTCCATCAAGTCACCACATATATTACGATTTTTCTCATTGAAGAATGAAGTGGCAACACCTAAATTACCCATACGTCCGGTACGACCTATACGATGTACGTATTCCTCTACATCGGAGGGTAAATCAAAATTAATAACATGCTTAACATGCGGAATGTCTAAGCCACGGGCGGCCACAGCGGTAGCAACTAAAACAGGACATTCTCCGGAACGGAAACAACGCAAGGCTTCCTCACGTTCCTTCTGGGTACGGTCACCATGAATACTAGTAACCGGATGGTTACATTGATACAAGAATTCCTCCAATGCATCGGCCCCTTTCTTGGTTTCTACAAATATCAAACACAAATTGTCCTTGGAATACTCCAAACCATCACGTATGGTTTGTAAAAGATCCAATAGATATGAACGTTTATCCTGTTCATACACCCACAACAGGGTTTGTGTGATATTCTCCGAAGTCGAGCCAACGCGGCCGACGGCCAAGAAAATGTAGTTACTTAAGAAATCAGAAGCCAGTTCCTGTATCTGTTTGGGGAAAGTGGCTGAGAACATAAGAGTTTGACGTTGTCCAGTTGCGGGCATATTGGATTGTTCGACAATACGTCTAATTTGTGGTTCGAAACCCATATCTAACATACGATCGGCTTCATCCAAAACTAAGAAACGAATGTTGTCCAAGCACACCTTGCCACGGGTAATCATATCTTCTAAACGACCGGGTGTAGCCACAATTAAGTTACAGCCGCGATCTAATTCACGCATTTGTTCGGACGTATTGTTGCCGCCATATAAAACAGCTGGACGCATACGGGAACGATAAGCAAACTTCTTGGCTTCTTCAAATATTTGTGTAGCCAATTCACGAGTTGGTGCCAGCACCAAACCCAATGGGTATTGCTTACGACGATTGTAGCCACGAGTACTTTGGGGTGCTGGTGGTATACCAAGCTCATACATTTGATTCAATATCGGCAATAAAAAGGCAGCCGTTTTGCCTGAACCGGTTTGGGCGCAAGCCATCAAATCGCGTCCACTTATAATAATTGGGATCGCATATTTTTGTACCGGTGTCGGTTTGTCATATCTAGCCATTTGCACATTATGGCGAATAATTTCGGTCAACTGAACATCTTCGAATGTTGTGATGTTTGGGGGAACATTTTGACCCGTCGCTTCCACGGGTATATCCTCGTATTTGTCGAAATTGATGCCGGTATTACCGGTGCCAAACAATTCTTGTTCAAGTCTCTCGTCGCGTGGTCCCAGCTTGGTATAATCGACATCTCCACGACGTTCATCATTCCAGCGACCACCATATTTGCGTTCACCGCCGCCGCCACCTGCGTTTCCAGGGGGTCCACCGGCACTAGCGACATTGCGTTCTTCATCAGGACGGCGTTCGGGTTCTTGCCAGCGATTATTGCGAGGCTGTTGGGTCTGATCCTCAGCAGTAGTCTCATTACGACTGTTTGATCGTTCACCACCACGATAATTATTGCCGCCGTCTTCACGGCGTTCGAAGTTGCGATTATTTTGGCGTCCACCACCGCCACCACGATTCCAGTTATCACCTCCGCGTCTAGAATCGTTATCACCTGAATAAAAAAAAACAGAATAAATTAAATTAAAGTACAGTAGTAATGAGAAATGTAAGAGTTATTTTAGTTTTTATACCCTCCACTTAGTGATAGAGGGTATAAGGAGTGAGATCATAAAAATGTTAACACACATTTTTGCCTACAACTTTGGTGTAAAGCTTCCAAATTTTTTTTTTTCGGCAGTTTACATTTTAAAAATATGTCAGTTAATAAATTAATTTACATCATGAGTTTTAATTTGCAATTTTTTACACAATGGACGATGAAAGAAAAGTGCGTTCAAAAATAATTAAATATTTTCAACAAAACCAAACATGGACATACAAAAAAATTGCCAAAGAAACTAATGTATGCCGCCAAACAGTTTCAAAAGTGGTAAAAAGGTATCTGGAACACCTAACAATTGAAAGGAAGCCGGGAACAGGAACAACGACTGGTTATCGTAACATTGGTAAGGCATATAAAGTTAAAAGCATCCTTAAGAGAGCTCCTAACACATCTGGCAGAAAAACAGCTCGGTTAGCCCAATGCTCAGACTTTTTTGTACGTAAAGTGAAACGTAAGGCGGGACTAAAGTCCTACAAAGTTCAAAAAGTTCCCGATAGAAACGCTTTTAAAAATTTGGAGGCCAAAACCAGAGCTAGAAAATTGAAATCAAGTTTTATAAAAAAATACAACTGTTGTGTAATGGACGACGAAACTTATGTCCTGGCTGATTTTGCGCAGCTCCCTGGTCAAGAATTTTATGTTTCCGATGTTCGAGGAAATGTTGCGGAAAAATTTCGGTCAAAAAAGCAAACGAAATTCCCCAAAAAATTCCTAGTATGGCAAGCCATATGTAGCTGCGGCCAAAGAAGCCAGTCATTTGTGACATCTGGCTCTATAAACAGCGAAATTTATATCAAGGAGTGTTTGCAGAAGAGACTTCTTCCGTTCTTGAGTCAGCACAATGTACCCACTTACTTTTGGCCCGATTTAGCATCTTGTCACTACAGCAAGAAAGCGCTGGAGTGGTATAATGATAATAATGTGGTTTTTGTACCAAGAGAGGCAAATCCACCAAACTGCCCGGAGCTCAGGCCAGTGGAGAGATATTGGGCTCTTGTTAAAAAAGAATTAAAGGGCACAAAAAAGGTCTCCCAGGACATGCAAGATTTCAAACGTAGATGGACCACCTGCTCTAAAAAGGTGACAGAAACTACCATAAAAGCCTTAATGGGAGGGTTTCCGGAAAAAGTGGATAACTTTGTTCGTAGTGGTTAGAGTTCCATGCGGTTTTTTTGTTATGATTTTGTATTAAATTTTATTTAATAAAAATTTGGTTTGAAGTCTTAAAATTCAGTAGTCTGTTTTTTATTTAACTTTATGTGTGTTAACATTTTTATGATCTCACTCCTTATATAAGTTTGTCATTCCGTTTGTAACTCATCGAAATATCGATCTGGGACCCCATAAAGTATATATATTCATGATGCCCGATCGATTTTAAGACATTCTAGCGATGTCCGTCTGTCCGTCTGTCTGTCTGTGGAAAATGCTGTCGCGGACAAAATATTGCACAGAGATGACTGAAACTTAACATATTTATTGGAAGTTCTCCCGAGAAGTTTGGTATTGCATTTCAGCGATATCGGTTCAGCGGTTCAAAAGTTATGAACGAAAATGTAAGCATACCTCCAAAATTTCAGTACATTCAACATAACCTAAAAATACAAAATGCTTTAATTCGGCCTCTGGTTGACATATGTGAACATAATTGAACACCAAATGGTATTTAAACAAGTACGAACATATTTTTTGACAAAAAAAGAAAAAATCTCGGATTTTTTTTACCAACATTTTTTTTCGCGGAATTTTTTTTTTCAAAAAATTGTTTTTTTTTTTTCAAAAGTAATTTCCTTTTAAATAAAGTTTTTTGCAATAATCTTTTTGAAATTGTGGAGGGTATCACTACATTCGGCAAGGCCGAATTTAACTTTTTTACTTGTTTTTTTCTAATTTAGCAACATGCCAAATTTATTCTCAAATCTACAAAATTTGTACTAGCGACAATTTTTGAATATTTTTAAGGACATTTGTGCTACAAATCAACACCCTCAAAAAAAGAGTTTGGGCCGCTCATATATTTTAAAATTTTCAATTTATATTTCAGAATTTTCTATTTACATATCGTTGGCTAGCCTTCAAGGAGGCGTATGTGCCGTTTTAAAAAATCTCGAAAAGACTTCGTGGGCGTGTATAAATGCAACATAGGACCACAATGGCATAGGTAACAAAGTTTGAAAAAACATAATTGAAAATTTCTGAAATATAAATGGTAATTTCTGAAATATAATTCAAAATGTCTGAAATATATTTAGACATTTTTAAATTATATTTTTAAATTTCTAAAATATATAAATTTCTAAAATACATATGTATAAATGGTAATTTCTGAAATATAAATGGAAATTTCTAAAACAAAATTGAAAATATTTAAAATATATTTAGAAATTTTTGAATTATAATTTAAAGCCGCATTCACAATGTTGAAGTACTCCAATCCAGAGTCAAACATGTTCTACTCTGGAGTTGCAATCTGGAATTAACAGAGCCTATGTTAACCGTTAACAGAGAAAACAAGTAAAAAAGTTATATTCGGCCTTGCCTAATGTAGTGATACCCACTACAATTTCAAAAAGATTATTGCCAAAAACTTTATTTAAAAGGAAATTACTTTTGAAAAAAAAAAAAAATTGAAAAAAAAATTCCGCGAAAAAAAAAAATCCGCGATTTTTTTCTTTTTTTGTCAAAAAATATGTTCGTACTTGTTTAAATACCATTTGGTGTTTAATTATGTTCACATAATTAAACCAGGAGCCGAATTAAAGCATTTTGTATTTTTAGGTTATGTTGAATGTACTGAAATTTTTGAGGTGTGCTTACATTTTCGTTCATAACTTTTGAACCGCTGAACCGATATCGCTCAAATGCAATACCAAACTTCTCGGGGAACTTCCAATAAATATGTTAAGTTTCAGTCATCTCTGTGCAATATTTTGTCCGTGATATCATTTTCCACAGACAGACAGACGGACATCGCAAGAATGTCTTAAAATCGATCGGGCATCATGAATATATACACTTTATGGGGTCCCAGTCCGATATTTCGATGAGTTACAAACGGAATGACAAACTTATATATACCCTCTATCACTAAGTGGAGGGTATAAAAAATAAAATGTTAAAAAAATTACATAATTTTAATTTTAGAATTATGTGCCAAAAATTTAAAAGGATGTTTTCCCAAAATTGCAAAGCATATAAGTAATATGCCAACAACAATGTGACAGAACTCCACTCTACATTATGCACGGTTAACATTTCAATCTGTGCCATGGATTGGATTGACTCTGACATTGTGAACGTAGCTTAAAAATTCTGAGTATAAATTGGAATTTCTGAAAACATAATAGCACCGTCCGACAAAAATAAAAAAAGTCGTTGAACACGAACTGGATAATATACGTTTGAAACTAGAGACTAAATGTAGTAAAACTGCATTTACAGTTCTTCATTTCGTAATCCCGTTTCCTTTTAAAAGGACTTTAAAGTTTTGGAAATTTTAATTTTATAAAATATTTTTTTAATATTTGTACTTGTCCTATGATGACACTGTTGACGTCAAATAAAAGAGGAGGATCTTCCCTAATTTTATATTTCTATAGCAAAATGAAAGAGCATGATCTCCTCTAATTTTCCTATTTTAACATATCAGGATAAAGAAGGTAATTTTTGTCCTTTAGAAAATGTATCCTTCAATGTCATTTAAAATTATCAACAAAATATTTTGATAAAGTTTTCAAATGACTTTATTCACGTCCTTTTATCCTGATATGGCAAAATAGAGAAATATTAAAATTAGGGGAGATCCTTCTCTTTCATTTAACGTCAACAGTGGACAAGTAAAAATATTTCAAAAATATTTTACAAAATGTATCCTTTAAAACTTTGAAGTCCTTCAGTAAGAAATTTCAGTAATCAAACGAACCAAATATTAAACTGAAATTCAATTAATTTTTTCTTAAAAAAAAAATAAGCTTTCAAAGGTTTAAATCGATAATTTTCAAAATTACAAAAAACAACAGTAAGTAATTGTTGTCTTTTTTGTGCTTGATCTTACCGTTAAAATTTTCACCACGTCGTCCACCACCACTACCGCTTCCACTACCAAAATTGCTAAAATCACCACTTTGACGATCACCGCCACGTGAATTAAAATTACGACCACCGCCTCCTCTGCGATAGTCACCACCACGTTGTTGATCTCTATTATCGTATTTAGATGATGAATTACTGCCACCACTACGTGTATCGTCACGTTGTTCTGAAACGTCGTTAGATGAAGTCGAAGCTTTTAATGGGCCACTACCTCTTAAATGTGGAGGCACATAAACACCGCCGCCAGTGTTAGAAGTTGTAGAATTTTTAGTTGTTATGGGGCTGCTATTATTAGCACTGCCGCCATTCAAGTCCAGACCAGCAACCTGAAAATGGAGCAACAACAAAAAATTCACAGATAAGAAATTGAATACAAAAAGAAAATTTTAAAATAATATAAAACAACAAATACAAAATTATAAAATACACACTAGAGGTATTCAGAGTCTTGTTGCCACCCCTGGCAATATAGCAAAAGAGTACTTCTTTCAAAAAATACATGTATTTTGAAAAGTAATTTTGAAAAGTGCTCTTTTACCACCAGTGCCAGGGCTGGCAAGCAAGATTCTGAATACCACTACTATAACCATATAACCTCAATAATTGTAGTCAAGGGTAAAATAAGAAGAAAAAGAAAGTTAGAGAACAGAAAGAAAAAATCACAACAAATTTATTGTAAGTTTATATTACAACAATAAGTTTATCGCCAAATAACAAAAACAACAATAAACAAAGATTTTTTTTTTGTTAATGAATGACTCAAACATTAACACTCAAATTTTAGTTGCCAAAGCATCACAGAATAGTACAAAAACAACCACTAAATATTAGAGAATATAAAAGAGAAAAGACATTTGTAGACAATATATAAAATATAGAATAAATGAGATTTAGTTATAAATAAAAACAATTAAAATATATAATAAAAATACACATGTGTTTAGGTACATATATCATGATTTTTATACCCTCCACTCTAGTGATAGAGGGTATATATAAGTTTGTCATTCCGTTTGTAACACCTCGAAATATTGGTCTAGGACCCCATAAAGTATATATATTCATGATCCTCGATCGATTTTAAGACGATCTAGCGATGTCCGTCCGTCCGTCCGTCTGTCTGTCTGTCTGTCTGTCTGTCTGTTGAAAACACGCTAACTTTTGAAAGACTTTACGGAAGCTCCTGAAGTTTGGCACATATGTTGGGCATTTACCTGGTCAGGTTGGTATTGCAATCCAGCGAAATCGGTCCAGTGGTTCAAAAGTTATGAGCAAAAGACTGAATTTCGGCAAGGGTTTTTCGTGAATTTATGAGATAAAAAGCACTATAACTTTCGAAAATCAATTCTGAGGATGCTGAAGCTTGGCATATATGTTTTTCGTTCCTCCAGCCTAGTTCGTGTTGAATTTCCCCCAAATCGGTCCAGTGGTTCAAAAGTTATTAGCAAAACCGTTAATATCAGATTAGCTTCACCTTAAATGCACGTGGTGAAAACCCGTTAAACCTGTTTTAAAACCATTGGTAAGTCACAAAAATATTTTAAAACGTATTTTTGTCACTTAAAAATATTTTTATACCAAAACAAAAAAAAAAATACATTCGAAAAAAATTTTACACTCAAAAAAAATTTTACACTCAAAAAAAAAATTAGTAAATTTTTTTTTGAATGTAAAATTCGAAAAAATTTTACACTCAAAAAAAATTTTACACTCAAAAAAAAACTTGGTAATTTTTTTTTTGAATGTAAAATTCGAAAAAATTTTACACTCAAAAAAATTTTACACTCAAAAAAAAAATTAGTATTTTTTTTTTTTTTCAAAAATTACTAAAAAAAAATTTATTTACACAAAATAAAATATTTCTAATCATAACTGTTATTTTTTTCACGTTAGAAAATTTACTATCACTTAAAATGGTCATTGTGGAGGGTATTCATAGATTCGGCCAAGTCGAATTTAATTTTTCTACTTGTTTGTTGTAAGTTTTGTACATTGTTTTCATAACTTACAAATTTAAGTGAGAAAAAACTGTCGCTATTAAGCTCTGTTTTGTTTAATTCCCTAAAGGCATAATTACTTGAGCGAATACGGTTCGGAGACGTGTCAGCTGATACGGTAGCTTGTACTAAAATATATAGAAATAGGTACTTAAACGAATACGTGACGGTGGTTAGCGGCCGAACTTTAAAACGATACAACAGCCCGTCACGCTACAGTAGCGCTCAAGTGCCTGGGCCTTAATTCTAATTAAAATGTTTAATTTTTTGGACTTTTCTTTCGTTTGTCGGTAATTTATGATACATTTTATTTCCGGTAATATTGGACAAGTAACGTGAAATTTTAAATACAATTTTTTAGTTAATTGCTTTATTTTCAACATTTTATTACATTTTTCTTAAATATGTTTGTTCACTATTGTTTTTAAATTCCCGCCAAAAATTAAGCTGTATAGCATTCTACAATAGGGGTTTCCCGAATTTGGCAATTCTTAACAGAGATGCCAATTTTTACGGCACGTTGCACGACTATAAAGCCGTCAGAAATGTATTTTATATCATAAACAAGATTTGTGCAAAAGATGGGATCGATAGGAAAAGTGCCACATCCCATAGATCATTAATTTAGCAGATTTTGCAAATTTATTCTTTAGTTAATGTCATAAAATTTTGCATTTCATTAACCCTTAAATTCCTGATTTTTTATTTTGAGCCGAAAAAAATATATGTTATAAAACTCGCAATTCTAAACAACTTTTGTTCTACGTCTTTGTTTATAGGTTACATGAACTATGTGAAGAAAACCTAGTTGAACCCTTGCGAATCACCAGGCACCCGGAGATCGAAATTTTAGCAAGGTCTTTTTGTAACACATTTTTTTTGTTTTAACATTCTGAAAATTTAAAAAATTCACGGAAATATTTTTAGCAGCTTCGATTTCGACGAATTTAACACAAAAAGTTATTTTTCGAAAATACGTAATTTCACCCAATTTTTTTTAGGTTGGGACACTTTAATAAGCATACGGGAGTCAAAAAAAGGTGCTTCTAAGAAGTGAAAGACGAAAATGTTAGATATTGTATTAATAAACATTGTTTAAGTCACAGAAGGAAGTTTCAACAAAATTTGTTTAAAAAAGTTAACAATTTTTTTGGTTGGTTCCTTACGGAACTAGTAGGATTTTAAAGGTTAAAGAGATTTTGTGCAAAAAACTATCTCGATCTTTCATACAAATTTTGAAATTAAAAAAAAAAAAAAAAATTATCTGGAAACGTATTGTCGGAAAAATGTAATCGGAAAAATTCGGGACTGTGTTGGAGCCGATGTTTCTATGTACTGACAACAACCGGTAAACTACGTTTTTTTGCATACTCTATAATTCTCTGCAAAGATGTTTGTAAAATTTGGACTTTTTAGTCTAAACAAGTGAGTGTTAAATTCGGCTATGCCGAATCTATTATCCCCTCCAACATGTAAAAAAATTAAAAAAAATTTTTTGACAGGGGCGTTGTTTTAAGGGGGGCAAAGAGGGGGAGGGGTCGGTGAGCTGGGGCGACTCCTTGGCCCTCACGGTGTATGTTTACTAGAGCGACTCAACTTGTATGGACGAGAAAAAAGTGATTTAGTTACCCCTCTGAAAATAAAGCTTGATATGTTTTATAATGATTCCCAAAATATTTTGGTTCTAGCGTTGACCATCCGTGAGCTGGACCATTTTTAAAAAAGGTCCTTTTTTCAGTTTTTCGAATTTTTTTGTACTTTGCTCCAAGACGACATAAATAAAATTTGGTGTCATCGAAAAGAGTTTTTGACCCAGCATCCAATGGTATATAAAACTTGACCACTTGCGACCTGCAAATTGCGATATTTAACTAAATACATATTTTCGTTTCGCGTTTTCATACAAATTCTACGTATTTGGAAATAATGTTATGCTTTTCAAATTGAATCTGTTTTAAAATAATGTTAATTTATTTTTTTTTTTTGTAATTATTCACATAAAACGCGAAAATCGCGATTTATTAATCTTTTTTCAAATATAGGCAATATGGGTATCAAAATTTTTCATTTTTCATTTATAATAACCTGGTGATAAGTAAAAGGTCTGTTTTCAAATCGAGGATGCTGTGAGATAAATTTAAGTTCTTAAATATTAATTTTTTAACAATGTTCTGCTTTTCAAATTGAATCTGTTTTAAAATAATGTCAATTTATTATTTTTTTTATTATTCACATAAAACGCGAAAATCGTGATTTATTTTACATATGTTTTTTAATATAGGCAATATGGGTATCAATTTTTTTCATTTTTCATAATAATATAATAATCTGGTGTTCTGTTAGTAACTAAAAAAATAAAATTTGAATACATAAATATATCTCACAGCATCCTAGATTTGATCTTTTGCTTATCACCAGATTATTATAATTGAAAAACGAGAAAAGTTGATACCCATATTGCCTATATTAAAAAAAGAGAAAATATATCGCGATTTTCGCGTTTTATGTGAATAATAAAAAATAAATAAACATTATTTTTAAACAGATACAATTTGAAAAGCAGAACATTGTTAAAAAATAATATTTAAAAACTTAAATTTATCTCACAGCATCCTAGATTTGAAAACAGATATTTTACTTATCACCAGGTTATTATAATTGAAAAATGAAAAATTTTGATACCCATATTGCCTATATTTGAAAAAATATAAAATATATCGCGATTTTCGCGTTTAATGTAAATAATTACAAAAAAAATAAATAAACATTATTTTAAAACTGATTCAATTTGAAAAGCAGAACATTATTTCCAAATACGTAGAATTTGTATGAAAACCCGAAACGAAAATATGTATTTAGTTAAATATCGCAATTTGCAGGTCGCAACTGGTCAAGTTTTATATACCATTGGATGCTGCGTCAAAAACTCTTTTCGATGACACCAAATTTTATTTATGTCGTCTTGGAGCAAAGTACAAAAAAATTCAAAAAACTGAAAAAAGGACCTTTTTTAAAAATGGTCCAGCTCACGGATGGTCAACGCTAGAACCAAAATATTTTGGGAATCATCATAAAACATATCAACCCAGGCAGAAAAATACGAACGGGAGAGCGCTGGCAAAGTACTTTTTATGGTCGCTTGAGTGCTGGGAAAGCATCACAGTTTAGTACCCTCCCAGCGTCCAAAATGATAACCACGGTAAACGGTATGCCGTTGCTATTTTAAAGCGCTTTGAAAGCGCTTTAAAAACAAAAAATATGGTACTATTATAGCACTTTTAGAACAAAAAAATGGGACGTATCAAAATTGTATAAGTCCATAAGACACAACTTTTTTTGGTGTTTATTTGAATAAAGAAATTTATTAAATTAGGATAAAAAATTGATTGACTAATTTATTAGGATAAAAAAAAATTCGACAAACTTTGAAATATTTTCCTGGAAAATTTTGTTTTCCGTTTTCTTTGCATTTTGGAATAAAAATGCTTTTAGGAAAAATTTTGGAAAAGTCCCGAAAAAAGTGGTGTTTTGAACCGAAACGGGTTGTGTTCCAAAGGGATAGGCCCGGTGACATTTCATATCAGAAGTTTAAAACACTTCCTCACGAAAGAAACAGGTGTTTTTATATAAAAGGTGTCAAGTTTGTAATATGTGGGTCATTGTGCATGACATATCATGAGAACTATCAAGGACCGACCACTAATCCTACAGGGGAAATAAAAAATATTCCAATTCTTATGAACATTAATAAATTTTAATAAACAATTTATATTTTAAACGGATTTAAATAGAAAAACATTGGCAAAGCGCTTGGAAAGCACTTTTTCGAATTCATACTACCTTCTACACAAAAAATGAGTGCTTTGCCGAGCCTTTTTCTTTGGAACGGTTGGCAGTTTCTGCCTGGGAAGCTTTATTTTCAGAGGGATAACTAAATCACTTTTTTTTTTGAGTCGCTCTAATGTTTACAAGTTCATTTTTGTCTGCTTTGTGCACTTAAGTATTATAGTTTTATAATTATTTAAGTTATTTTTTATCCACGCCCTTAAAAGAGGGGCGCTGCAAAAAAAGAGACATTTTTTAATCCCCTGGGTCCAAGCTCAGTACTATAAACTTCTACGAACATAAAAATGTCTCATTTAGTTCACAAAAATACAAAAAAACGTAAAAAAAATAGCATTTTTAAGAGGTTGGTTTAGTTCTTCAAGGGTGAACTTTTTTCCCCCTGGTCCGATTTGGCCCATTTCCGAACTTAACCTGCCTAGGACCATAAGACATATTTATGCCAAACTTGAGGGGTCTAGCTCTTTTATTTTGGACTGCATCGTGTTAACTACAGACGGACGGACATCGCTAGAATGTCTTAGAATCGATCACTGATCGATCATACTGTAGTTGGAGGGTATAAAAAGTGACTTTAAAGTTTTTTATGTTCTTGGGTTATTTAATTTTAAAGTGTGGAAAGAAAAAAAATCCTTAACAAAAATTATTTAACAGCGAGTTTAAAAGTAATATTAGCTAAAACTTTAAATTGTACACCACAAAAACAATCTTTACACATATAAACCATTTTAAAAGATTTGCGAAAAAAAATTGGTGATATGCAGTACCATGCAGTTAAGGGTAATATTATAATTCTTAAAAATTTATTTTGTGTCATTTGCATGTCGTTCCGCGTAATATGCAGTTAAGGGTTAATATTATAATTCTTGAAAACTTATTTGATGTTATATAGTATTACTACTGCAGTATTACTATGGCAGGAATTAACAAGTAAAAAAGTTAAATTCGGCCTTGCCGAATGTAGTGATACCCTCCACAATTTCAAAAAGATTATTGCAAAAAACTTTATTTAAAAGGAAATTACTTTTGAAAAAAAAAGTTTTTGAAAAAAAATTTCCGCGAAAAAAAAATTTGGTAAAAAAATCCGCGATTTTTTTATTTTTTTGTCAAAAAATATGTTCGTACTTGTTTAAATACCTTTTGGTGTTCAATTATGTTCACATATGCCAACCAGAAGCCGAATCAAAGCATTTTGTATTTTAAGGTTATGTTGAATGTACTGAAATTTTTGAGGTGTGCTTACACTTTCGTTCATAACTTTTGAACCGCTGAACCGATATCGCTCAAATGCAATACCAAACTTCTCGGGAGAACTTCCAATAAATATGTTAAGTTTCAGTCATCTCTGTGCAATATTTTGTCCGCGACAGCATTTTCCACAGACAGACAGACGGACAGACGGACATCGCTAGAATGTCTTAAAATCGATCGGGCATCATGAATATATATACTTTATGGGATCCCAGATCGATATTTCGATGAGTTACAAACAGAATGACAAACTTATATATACCCTCAATCACTAGAGTGGAGGGTATAAAAATAGGGGAAAAAACTTGTTTTGCATGTCCTTAAAAAATGTATCTTTGAAGTCCTTTAAGCTTTACAAACAAATACGAAGGTTTGTAAGTCACATAAAAATGTAATCAAAATCTACTGTTAAAAAACACATTTTTATTCAAATTTCAAATTTTTTTTTGGATATTTGCCCTTTTTCCATTGAAGCAAAAATTACAGTCCTATTTTTGGCAAGTTCTCTTTCGAATTCCTTTTCCGTAGAAGTAAGTTATGTCTTAAAGCAAAAAAAAACTCGATAAAAATTATGTGATCACATATGAAACATTTTCACCGGGATAATTAAAAAGTTTTTTTTTTTATTCCACGCCTATAAAAGGGAGGCGGACCGAAAAAAACGACATTTTCAATATTTCTAAGGTCCAAATGCAGGACTTTGAACTTCTTGTAGCATAAAAATGTTGCATTTGTTAAACAAAAAATCATGTAAAAAAATTTAATTTTTCAGAGGTTGGTTTAGTTCTTCAAGGGAGGACTTTTTTCACTGGCCCGATTTTGCTTATTTACGAACTTAACCTGCCTAAGAAAATAAGACATATTCATGCCAAATGTCGGGAGTCTAACTCTTTTATTTTGGACTGTACTGTGTTAACTACAAACGGACGGACATCGCTATAATGTCTTAGAATCGATCAATGATCATAAATATATATACCTTATGGGGTCCTAGACCAATATTTTGATGCGTTACACACGGAATGACAAAGTGAGTATACCCCCATACTGTAGTTGGAGGGTATAAAAAACGTACACACAGCAGATTAAGTAAAAATCCAAAGAAAAATCATACTTCACATTATTTTGGGCAACATTTTTTATTTTTGGATGATCTTATTGAAATTGTAAGAGGTATTTACAAATAGGATACTTTATAAACTCTAAATGCGTGATTAGACGAGAGAGAATTCCCCTAGATTTAAAGTAAAAAACAACTCTGTGGTAACTTTTAAAATTGGAATGTCAAATACAGCCATGGACATAGAAATAGGACACATTTATGTACTAAAGTAGAATGATTTAAATTTTCCAAAATAAAACTAGAGTTAAAACTTTTATTTCATACATCGGAAGTGTTATACCCGAAGTTCATAATTCAATATTTATTACAAAAAAATCTTACATTTATTTAAAGAAAAACGAAAAAAAACTCCAGAACTAACATTAAAGGCTGGACAAATAAATAGGACACTAGTATAATTAAAACAAATAATAGCTAATTTTTTTGATTTTTTTTAAATCCACATTAATATTTTGTACTGAAACCATTATTGTCAATTACAGCTTGGCATCTACGAGGCATACTCTCCACTAACCTTTGGCACCGGTCCGTTGGTATAGAATACCATGCTTCTTGAATTCCCATCCAAAGTTCTTCGGCATTTTTATAATTCTGTTGAGCAATTTTGTTTTTTACATCGTTTCAAAGATTTTCAATAGGATTTAGGTCAGGGCTTTGCGCTGGCCAGTCTAAAACATCAATATTTTCCTTTGAAAACCACTCCTTTACAACTTTTGATGAGTGTTTGGGGTCGTTATCATGCATAAAAGTCCAGGTTATTGGCATGTTTTCAAATGCAAATGGATCCATATAATTCTTAAGGATGCCTAAATACTGAAATCTGTCCATTTTTCCATCTATTTTTACGATAGGACCAACGCCGTACCATGAAAATGCACCCCAAACCATCAAGCTTCCACCACCGTGCTTGACTGTCTTTTGTGTGTACTTTATGTTTAAAGCTTGGTTCTTTGGGCGATGTACAACTGTTCTACCATCGGGTCCAATGCGATTTACCTTGGTTTCATCGCTCCATAGAATTTTTTTCCAAAATGATAAATTATTTCCTTTATGGGTTTTTGCAAAGTGTAGGCGTTTTTTAATATTCTTTTTTGAAAGGAGTGGCTTCTTTCGGCTAATGCGCCCAAATAAGTTTGCTTCATTCAGTCGTCTTCTTACGGATCTATTTGACAATTCCACATTATATTCTTCTTTAATTTCATTATTTATCTGACGAGAGGACTTGAAAGGATCGAGCTTGCATTTTCGTACTATGATTCTGTCGATATGAATTGATGTTTTACGGCTCTTAGGCTTTCGCTCTCTATTTTCTGTGTGATATTTCTTATCAATAGCACTTAATCGAATTGCATTGTACACCATATTTCGAGAGCACTTTACCATTTGTGCAATTTCTGTCGGGGATTTGTTTTGCTCATAGAGCTGGTGTATTAGTTTCCTTTTTTCGGGACTGCAATGTTTTCCACGACCCATGTTTTGATTATATATAGAGAACACACTTATTACAACTTAATATTGTAAGAACAAAATTAATACTAATTTTTGCAAATAAAAATTTGACAGTTTTTTCAAAGTGTCCTATTAATATGTCCAAATAAATTATGATAAATGGTAAGTAATAAAGCAGCTAATAACGAAATGTTGTAAATATTGACGATTTTTTTAGCGCAATTTGGAACTACTAGATCAATATTTATTATAAATTTAAAACAAGTTGAAATATCTTTTTACTTCAGTAAAAAAAATAATGAAATATACTAGTGCAACGAAGTGTCCTATTTTTATGTCAATGGCTGTAAAATTTTATTATATATTTTTTATTTACTTTAATTCGGTTTCCAATCTACAAATTATTGACTAAATTTGCGAAAACAAATAATAATATTATGAAAATGGTAAGCAAAAACAAGTATTAAAGAAATGAGATTTGACACAAAGTCAAAAGTATATTACCACAGAGTTGTGTTTTACTTTAAATCTAGGGGTTTTCTCTCCCGTCTAAACGCGCCTTAAGGCTGAAATTAACACTCCGTAATAAAAATAACTCCGTTAAATTTAACTTTTTCACACAAATTTTGTCATAACTCGACTTTGAATAGTCCGCCCTTCTGCAATAGTGTTTCTCGTGAAAAAAAAAAAATATTTAACGAAGCCGAAGTTTTACAATGTTTTACTACTGTTGGATAGGTTAAAAAAAATGTTCATCTCATATGAAATTATCATACAGTTTCTAAAGAAGAAAGGGCTCCAAAAAAAGATTTTTCAGCATTTTTTGAACCCTTAAATCCCCGATATGGTTGATAAGCCGAGACACCCCAACCTTAGAATTGTCTCTTATATATTTTAAGTTTCAGGCAAATCGGTTCATAAGGGTTCGAATACTTCCCTTGTTAGTATATGGAATAAAAAAAATAATTAAAAAAAAAAAATAACGTTGAAAAAAGTAAATAACAAAAATATAATTTTGGTGAAAAATAAAAATTGGGACGAACAAAATGTTCTTACTTTTTCTTGTAAGAATTTTTGTGTTTTATATGTATATTCATGTTGTTGAAAGAATTTATCCCACAAACCAGTTTAATAAATCTTAAGTTTTTCTTGACAAAGTTTAACAATAAATTGAAACAAATTACTTAGTTTTTGTTCTCTATATAATTTTTTTATTTAAACAATTTGCTATAAACTGTTGTAAGATTTCAATGTTTATATTGCGTGACAGCAAAAATGAAAAAAAATAAAAAATAATGCAAAAAACACAAAAATTAAAATGAAACCTCATTGTTACAAGGTTAATTTTATACAGGGGAATTGTAATGTTGATTTAATATAACGGAATAGTACATTGTAGTTAAGATAGTTTTTGCATATGCATATGTACGTACAATTACAAATTAAAAATATATGTTTTATCTAGAGTAGTTAATTTTGTTCCAGGTGAATGCAATTAATCGTGAAATTCCTAAAATGTATAATGAAAGTGACATAATATATCAAAATGTCATTTTATATTGATTTTACTTTACAAGTTTCAAAAAAACAAATTACAGATTATTTTATTTTCAAAGCATCAATTTTTTAGAAACATGAAAAACATTTGATATGTTGTAAATAAAATCTTATGACATTTTCTAAACAATTATTTTTAAAATCGCAAAAGTATTGCCCTTGAAAGAAAAAAAAAAAAAAACATCGGGCTTACCGAAGAAGAACTAAATAACCGACCACATAATATCCTACATCAGTGTTTGCCGGAAAATGGATCCCTCGTTCAACGACAGATTGGATCTATCTTTTTTTTTTTAGATATTTAGATACTGTAGAAAACATACACAAACCAAATTTAAGTGAAATAGGTATCTTTTTCTTCTCAATTGATCGATTTAACAAACTAAAACCAGACCCATTAGAGTCCTAAAGGTTTGTCATAGATTCAAAATGTTGGTCAGTTTAGCGTTATCTTGCTTAGTTTTCAAGGTACATTGCAGTACCTGAAAAACTAAGCAAGATAACGCTAAACTGACCAACATTTTGAATCTATGACAAACCTTTAGGGGCCCAATAGGGTCATTAAAATTTAAGAAACTGAATAACTAAAAAACTATTGCTCTGAGGGCTTTCGAGTACGAGTTCTAGAAAGAAAGAGCTACAAAAATGCTCTGGCACTTTTTGTTGTGTCGGCAATATATACTGAGATATGAAAATTTTAAAATTTTTGGGAATGCCAAATTTTTTGGACTTAAATTTATAACCCATTGGGGAAGAAGACCTGCAAAACGACGCATAAATAGATCTCATCATGCAGAAGCTTGAATTGAGGATTGGCGAAAAATATTTCGATAGATTTATTTCTTTCATGTTGAAATATCACCAAAAAGGCCAATTAAAAAAAAAACAAACATGGGACAAGGCTAAGAAATTGTTGTTCGTGACTTTAAATAAAACAAAAAAAAAAAAAAAAGCTGGTAAACAAAAAAAAAATATATTTATTTTTGGACCTAAATTGCCTTAAAATTTTTACCGTGTTAATATGTAGTGTCCGACCGAATACACATTTTTTGGCCGAATACCCATTTTTCGGCCAAATTTTCACAAATTATTTATGTAGTAAAAACAAGAAAAAAAGCAAAACTCGACTTGGCGGAATACACAAATGTATAAAAATGTTGTCTAGAACTTTTTATTTTGAGAAAAAAAAACTTTTTTTTAGACATTTTTGTAAATAAAAAATTTTTAAGTGTATTTTTTTCGATCAAAAAATTTTTTGAGTCAAAAATTTTGTTTGAGCTACTAAAACACTAATTAAAATGATTTTGTGGCTTAAGCTATAATTAGTTTAGAAGTGAGGTAGTGAGGTAGAGCCTTATGTGATTTTCAATAAGAAAAAAGAGTGTATATAATTTTAAAATGTGTGTGCTCTTCATACGCATTGAATTTTTCCATAAGACTAAAAAGTAGAGAGACGTAAACAAAATCTGTAGAGAATAGAATTTCTCTACCTCGCTCTACTTTTAATTCTTATGTCAAAATTCAATGTGCCTTAAAATTTTTACCGTGTTAATATGTAGTGTCCGACCGAATACAAATTTTTGGGCCGAATACCCATTTTCGGCCAAATTTTCACAAATTATTTATGTAGTAAAAACAAGAAAAAAAGTAAAACTCGACTTGGCGGAATACACAAATGTTGTCTAGAACTTTTTATTTTGAGAAAAAAAACTTTTTTTTAGACATTTTTGTAAATAAAAAATTTTTAAGTGTATTTTTTTCGATCAAAAAATTTTTTTGAGTCAAAAATTTTGTTTGAGCTACTAAAACACTAATTAAAATGATTTTGTGGCTTAAGCTATAATTAGTTTAGAAGTGAGGTAGTGAGGTAGAGCCTTATGTGATTTTCAATAAGAAAAAAGAGTGTATATAATTTTAAAATGTGTGTGCTCTTCATACGCATTGAATTTTTCCATAAGACTAAAAAGTAGAGAGACGTAAACAAAATCTGTAGAGAATAGAATTTCTCTACCTCGCTCTACTTTTAATTCTTATGTCAAAATTCAATGTGTATGAAGAACACACAAATTTAAACATTTTCTACACTCTTTTTTCTTATTGAAAATCACATAAGGCTCTACCTCACTACTTCACTACCTCACTTCTAAACTAATTATAGCTTTACTAATGTGATTCAAAGTGTGTTTAGTATGTTTTTCAACACGAGAGTACAAATTTTATGCAATTATTCGGTATTCGGTACACTATTAATATGATATCGCACATAAAATGAACCGCGTAAATCAAGCGGTTCTTTTTAAATGCGTTTTTTTTTTAAATACGGATAAAGTGCACTTTACGGGGCACCCAAAATTTATAAAAAAATGTCACCATCTTTAGAATATTAAAAAAAAAAAATTAAAATAAAATTTAAGGAGCTGGGGCACGTGGTCCCCTCGTACCGCCCTACCCACCTTCATGTATGTATGGGTACTCTAATTAAGAACAATTTGCGTGGCAAAAAGGAAGAAGTGCATAAGTCGAGTTATGTTGTTGTTAAGTTATTTATATTCGATTACTCTTTACATTTTAACTCTTATCATGATTGTGAAATACATATTTTAAAAGTGATCTCAAAAAATTATTAAAAAAATTTATATTTTTTGTGTATTTGTTTAATATGGTACCCGCTAGGTTCATTTCAGTATTTATCTTTTTTAGAATATTAAAAAAAATTAAAATAAAATTTAAGGAGCTGGAGCACGTGGTCCCCTCGTACCGCCCTGCCCACCTTCATGTATGTATGGGCACTAGGGGTGGGATAGTGCACGAGTTTTCGATTTCGACACGCTAGAACCGCTTATTTTGTGAGGTTCGTAAAAAAAATGCATGGGCCAAAAAATGGGTCAGATCGGATAGGATCTAGGGGTCGCTCATCGGGGTCAAAGTTGGGCGTAGAGGGAAAAAAATCCACAAAAAGGCCCAAAACTCCCCTGGTTTTGCTCCTAGAGGGGTCAAATGTGAGACCGGCCCCCATTATTTTTTCCCCCTGAACACTTTTGCCAAACATACCTAAGCCCATCTCCAATCCCTAAGGGGGGTCCCATACAAAGGTTCAATTTTAAAAAAATCTTGCTCCTACCGCTCAAGCTGTCCTAGAAGTCACCCTAGAGGAATCAAATGTATGACCGACCCCCAATATTTTTTCAACCCCAACATTTTCTTAGAACATACCTACCTCCTATCTTCAATCCTTAGGGTGGTCCCCATGCATTTATTTTTTCTTAAATTGTCATATTAAATCAGCTCCTACCGGTCCAATGGTGCCTCCTAGAGGGATCATTATCAAGACCAACCCCCATTAATTTTTAGCCCCCAAAACTTCTTCTGAACATACCAATTCCAAATCTCCAATTCCTAAGGGGTCTCCCAAAAAAAACGACATTTTTGTAAATCTTGCTCCCACCGCTCTAACTATCGCAGGGGTGACCCTAGAGAAGTTAAATGTGTGACCTACCCCCAATATTTTTTCAGCCCCAACATTTTCCCCAAACAAACCTACCCTCTATTTTTAAGCCTTAAGGGTGTCCCCACACAATTTTTTTTTTTTTAATTTTTTTTATAAAATTTGCGCCTACCGCTCCCACTGTGCCTTTTAGGGACGGGAAATGCAGACTGACCCCCATTAATTTTTGCCCCCTACATTTTTTCTGAACAAACCTACGCCGTATTTACACTTTGTAGGGGTGCTCCCCTGGGGAAAACTAAGTGTTTGAAACCAAATTCGGCAAAACGTCTGGACCAGGAGTGCTAATGTTTGCGCGTTTAAAAGAGCAGTGGGAAAATATAAAAGACAAACCGTACAGTCTTGGTGGAAGGAAGTTGCAGCCAACATACCAGGTCAAGTCCAAACTGACATCAAGTTGTTTTGTTGGGCTCAAATAAAAGAAAAGCAACCCAGAGACAACTACAAGGAGTTTAGATAGAATAGAAGCTCCAAATAATGATTTGAATTTTTTGAAAGCGATTGCCAATTATGCTTCAATTGATAAGATTCTGTCGCAACGATTTGTCAAGAGATTCTGTGGACATCTCTGGTATCTCAGTGGCGAAGATGTTGCTCTCGCACTATTTGATCCGAATATCTCTTGTGAAATAAAACGAAAAATGTCGAATGCAATTCGTATATTTGAAGAAGAGAAAGAGGAATTGGAGGAAGAGTTATCTGACGATGAGATGGACGAATCGTCTAACGAAGACAGCGAGGAAGAAGAAGACGATGATATCGGGGAAGAAGATGCCTCAGAGGATAGCGGCGACAGTGGCAACAAGGATTGTAATCCTCCAGTACATGTTGTTGGATTCGAAGGTGTGAAAAGAATTAACATGGCATCGAAACAAGTGAATCAAGAACTCATGAAAACTGATTTAAGCCACTACGTCACACCTGAGACTCCAGCATTTTTTGCACGCTTCGGAATAACAACCATTTCATTGCTTCCGATCCAAATACTTGGGAAAATCGTCAGGGCTACCAGCGAGCGCTGCAAATATTACGTAAATTACATGTTGTCAACGACGCTGCCGAAAGAGGCGTAAAATTAATAGAAGACTATAACAACGTGTTGTGCCGTAACGAGGAGGAAAAAATAGTTTTGCTTCAGGTCGTGGCCGAAAATCGGAAACAATATCCATCACACGATAAAAATAAATTAATTTGATTTATGTATAGTTATATTATTTATCATTTTTTATTATTTTCAAGTTAAAAAAAATATTTTTTACGCTTAACAAAAGTTACTATTAAATTACAAATTAAAGACCTCGGATTTCTCGATAAAATAAATAAAAAAATTGTGGGGTAACACCTTGAAGATAGAGGGTAGGTATGTTTGAAAAAAATGTTTTGGCTAAAAAAATATATGGGCAGGTCATTCATTTGACTTCTCTACATACATTACTAATTTAGTTTTCCCCAGGGGAGCACCCCTACAAAGTGGAAATACGACGTAGGTATGTTCAGAAAAAATGTAGGGGGCAAAAATTAATGGGGGTCATCTGCATTTACCGTTCCTAAAAGGCAGAATGGGAGCGGTAGGCGCAGATTTTATAAAAAAAAAAAATAAAAAATAAAAAAAATGTGTGGGGACACCCTTAAGGCTTTAAAATAGAGGGTAGGTTTGTTTGGGGAAAACGTTGGGCAGAAAAAATATTGGGGGTCGGTCACACATTTAACTTCTCTAGGGTTAGATAGTTAGAGCGGTGAGAGCAAGTTTTACAAAAATGTCATTTTGTTTGGGAGACCCTTTAGGAATTGGAGATATGGAATTGGTATGTTCAGAAGAAGTGTTGGGGGCTAAAAATTAATGGGGGTTGGTCTTGATAATGACCCCTCTAGGAGGCACCATTGGACCGGTAGGAGCTGATTTAATATGACAATTTAAGAAAAAATAAAAAAAAAATGCATGGGGACCACCCTAAGGATTGAAGATAGGGGGTAGGTATGTTCTAAGAAAATGTTGGGGTTGAAAAAATATTGGGGGTCGGTCATACATTTGATTCCTCTAGGGTGACTTCTAGGACAGCTAGAGCGGTAGGAGCAAGATTTTTTTAAAATTGAACCTTTGTATGGGACCCCCCTTAGGGATTGGAGATAGGGCTTAGGTATGTTTGGCAAAAGTGTTCAGGGGGAAAAAATAATGGGGGTCGGTTTCACATTTGACCCCTCTAGGAGCAAAACCAGGGGAGTTTTGGGCCTTTTTGTGGATTTTTTCCCCTCTACGCCCAACTTTGACCCCGATGAGCGACCCCTAGATCCTATCCGACCTCCCCCATTTTTTGGCTCATACACTTTTTTTATCAACCTCACAAAATGAGCGGTTCTAGCGCTTCCAAATATTGCTGCTTAAAATCTCACACAACACTATCCCACCCTTAATGGGCACTCTAATTAAGGGCAATTTGCGTGGCAAAAAGGAAGAAGTGCATAAGTCGAGTTATGTTGTTGTTAAGTTATTTATATTCGATTATTCTTTACATTTTAACCCTTATCAAGATTGTGAAATATATATCTTAAAAGTGATATCGAAAAAATTATTCAAAAAATTTCTATTTTTTGTGTATTTGTTTAATATAATACCCGCTAGGATCATTTCAGTATTTTTTTTAATACATAAAAAATTAAACGCGCAATCCAAAAAAAAATTATTTTAAGAAGCAGTTTTGGGATCCTGTACACAGGCGGCTAAGGGATGGTGTGTTAAATCCCTAAAAAAACTTTTGTGTTTTCTTTAATTTAAGTACTCACACATACATACCAGCACCCTCAGAACCCAGAGGGGCACCATCCCCCCTAAATTTTAATTTTTTTTCTTATTCTAAAGCGGGTAGCATATTTTTTTTCTTTTTTTTTCATTTTAATGTGTCTCGTAAAGTGCACTTTTGCCAAAAATACCATACACCATGAATGCCAGTAATTTAGTACTTAAGAATTGGCAACCCTGGACATATATAGTTTACATGTAGTTTGTAATTAAGACCATGTTCAATAAGCATAACCTTTAAATTAATAAAAAAAAAAATTACTAAAAATGAAGGATCTTATCAAAAGAGATTCACTCAAAAAAATTGGCAACGAATAAAAATGCAAAAAGTATAGAAAAAGTTGTAAATTACAACAATAACGTGGTTAGTAATAATTTTTGACAATCATAACCTATACAAAAACGAAAAAAAAAACATGCAAAAAGAATTGACGAACAAAAAGAAATCACTACACAAAAAAACTTATACACACACAAACACAAGAGGAGACAAGCTCATATTTTTTCTCGAGTGTTGTTGCTGTGGATGATAGATAGAACCGCCACCGCGTTTGGGTACAATAAAAATGTTATGAAATCAATATTTTTTTTATTTGGGGAAAACATGCATTTTTTGTCATAATTAAAAAAATAAACGAATTACAAGAATTTAGTATGGAATATTACTCACTTGCTGCTCTAGACCTGTGCCATTTTGGTTAATAGCATTACTCATATTACTTTACAATCAGTAGCTAGTTTTTTCGGTGCTTTTCCCTTCAGGAAAGTTTTCAATATTTTAACAATTTTATGAACAAGTCTTTTATTTCAAATTAAATCGTTTAAAAAAAAGAGATAATTGTTTTATAAGAAATAAGTTATGTATATCTATCAATTCAGCAGCACGAACCAACGAAATGAAAAAAAATTCCGTATAATCACACACACATAGACAAATTGATGAACTTTTTTTTATAGATTTTAATGTAATAATTTTTTTATCCAAAAAAACAATTACGTGGTTCTATTTAATATTTTTTTAATGTTAATAAAATGTCAATGTTTTTTTTATGAAATATTTTATATTTCTTTTTTAATAAACACACAAAAAATGTGTAAAATTCTTTTTTGTGATAATCTTCACTCTTCACTAATAATTTTTCAACGTGAAAAAAATGGTCGTCGACACACGAAGACAAAAATGAGGCAGTGCTGCCAAGTTAAGTATTTTCCCCATAAAATGTTTGAAGAATTCCCCTCGGGACGAAAGTAGGGTTTTTTGACATAAACAGGGGAAAAACAGCGTTTTTCTGTGCAGAATTTAAAGCCCTGTTCGAACTGGTGTTATAAAACAGCACAGACTAAAGGCTGGATTATATTCTACGTATCGTTGCGTAGCGTGTCAGCTGTTTATTTTCCAGCTTATAGGGAGACTTGTAAATAGTTAGTTTTTCTGTATCGTAGCGGCAGCTCACGGAAAGTTTTGTAGAAAATAGAATTTCTCTACGTAAATACGTGACAGCTGTCTTAATTAATTAACAAAAAAAACATAAGAAAATATTTTTGGTGTACAAATTTTATTAAATAAAAAAAATGCATAAATGGCGAACAATTGATACTGTTATTGCAAAATAATGATTTCATCTATAATAAAATTAACAAATAGCAGTTACGTTTTTACGAATGTGACTAACTGCCAGAAAAAATACTCCAGTACGCTATAGAACTTTTTTGGAAAGTATTTGGGAACGATTTGCGCACAGACTAAGTGTTTCTTCACAATACAGCAGCTGAGCAGCAAAATTTTTACATGTGTTTTGTTGTTGCCGCAACAACAAAACACATGTAAAAATTTTGCTGCTCAGCTGCTTGCTGCTGTATTGTGAAGAAACACTGATACAGACTCGACAGTAGAGTTTTATAAGAAAAAATGGGGAAAAACTAAGCGATTTTAGGAGAAAACAGTGCGGTTTTTAGTCCGTTTTACGCTAACATGGCAACACTCTACGACATAGTGTTTCTTCACAATACAACAGCAAGCAGCAGACAGCAAAATTTTTACATGTATTTTGTTGGCGCAACAACAAAATATATGTAAAAATTTTGCTGTCTGCTGCTTGCTGCTGTATTGTGAAGAAACACTAAGTGTTTCTTCACAATACAGCAGCAGACAGCAAAATTTTTACATGTATTTTGTTGTTGCGGCAAGTTGTTGTGAAGAAACACTTATGGTGATTTCTTTTCTGAAAAAAAATGTTTGCCTTTTTATGGTATACATTTTTAAAATGTTTAACTCACACCTTCAAAAACTTGCATTTTATTTGACTGGAATAGAACACAAAATCCAGAAATACCCTGCCCTGTATTTTTTAACAGCTGTTTTGAGAAAATAACATAGAAAAAGTCAGCTGTTGTATAAGGCAATTTCAACCCCGTGATTTTTTACGGGGTAAAAAGTGCAATTTTTTTGCACTTTTTAGGGCAGACATTTTTAGAAAGAACACGTTATTGTTTAAAAGGGTAGACATTTTTTAGAAAAGAACACAAAAACATAATTTTTGGGGCGAAATGCAAAAAAAAGGCACATTTTTTGCCAGAAAAGAAAACACCATTAGGAGTGAGTGAAACAACAAAAACCGATCTGGCATCTATTTTTCTTATGGCGCGTTATATCAGTTTTTTCTTTCTAACCTAATTCGTAGAATAATTTGAAAATATTAACCATATGGTTAAAGAATACTTTTTTGACACCTGTCATATTTGTCGAGTCTGTATTAGTGTTTCTTCACAATACAGCAGCAAGCAGCAGACAGCAAAATTTTTACATGTATTTTGTTGTTGGCGCAACAACAAAAAACATGTAAAAATTTTGCTGTGAGTTGTAATCGGTCAGTCAATGATTAAGGACGTGTAAGCTGCGGCGTTGTAGTTGATTAAAATTAAAAACAAAACTGTACCGCGTGTTTTTTTGTTGAGCCTGCTGGTTCACTCGGCATTGCGTCAGACACTTGTGGTGTCTGATTGGATGTCTATCGGCACTTGGGAGCATTGTTTCACTGCCTCCATTGTAAAGGCAATGGTCGTGTTTTGTGTGCAGAGCCAACTTAAGTGTCTAGGCTTTAGCGTGGCGTCATCATAAGTAACGGGGTCTCCCGTTATTCTTCGTGGCTGCTAATCTATTGCCATAATTTTATTTAATACGTTCTTTGGTTGGAACGTCGTGGAATAACCTGGCAATCTGTGTGTTTTTATAACACCGCCATTAATCATTAAAACCAAAAAAAAAAAAAAATTTTGCTGTCTGCTGCTGTATTGTGAAGAAACACTGTGTCACAGACTAAATACAGACTCGACAGTAGAGTTTTATAAGAAAAAATGGGGAAAAACTAAGCGATTTTAGGAGAAAACACAGCGTTTTTTAGTCCGTTTTACGCTAACATGGCAACACTTTCTACGACTTAGGAGTGAGTGAAACAACAAAAACCGATGTGGCATCCATTTTTCTTATGGCCCGTTATATCAGTTTTCTCTTTCTAACCTAATTCGTAGAATAATTTGAAAATATTCACCAATATGGTTCAGAACCATGGCACAATAATACCAGGTAGTATTATTAGAATTTGTTGTCAATACCGTCCACCTCTTAAATTCAAAATTTAAAAACATAAATTCAAATAAATAAAAAAATCAAAACAAAAAAAATTATAATCAAAAACAAACAACAAAATAAACAAGAAATCCCAGCAGACAAATTGAAAATATCTTCCAAAAAGTGGTTATGTTTATGCCCGTACACAAAACTTTAACCCACGGTTTTAAACAAATTGATTAATTTTCCCAATACGAACACAGTTTTGGCAACAATAACCATTTTCTCCAATGAAATTCGATTGGAAATCTTCCTTTTACTTATTTGTTTGTTGGGTTGGTTTACTATTTTAATTTGTTGAAGCCAAGGGGTTTTATGTTTGTTTACAAATTTTTGATTACTTTTTCTAATGATAGTACCGTTATAGTTTTACAATGGTTCAGAACTACTTTTTTGACACCTCTCACTTATGTCGAGTCTGTATTAGTCTGTGACTGTGTCGCAAGTGTGAATGCCATATTAATAAACTACCGGAAACAGTTTTAATAAACGCCATCTAGTGAACAGTAAAACGAAGAAGCATTTTCAACAGCTTTTATTATATATGTATGTCTTTGCTGTTTCCGGCAGTTTAAGTTTTTTTTTTTTAATTTCTTGAACTAAAAAAAAACAGCCACTTCTGTCAATTTCAAATGGCGATATCTGGTGTTCATAATTGAAAAATATGTCATGTTTAAAAAAAAATCAAAAAAATTGATCGCCGTGCGCCACGGTTTAATTAAGTCTGGCCTCAAATTTATACCAGACAAGTGTTTCATCAAAACAAAATAGGTATGTATATGGGAAAATTTTAATTTCTGCTGCTGTATTGTGAAGAAACACTGACAATAAGTTTTAGGCCAATTAAAATAAAAATTGCCCGGGACACTCGGGAAAATCGAAAGTTAAAGCAAAAATTCCATTCGAAAGTATATATCGCTCATTTACTTGTATAGTGTCATAACGCAAAATGTTTGATTTTACAGAAAACCAGTTTAAAGTTTACAATTGAAACTTGGTTTACATTGAAAAATGGTGTGTTCCCTTCTAAAACGGTGAGTTCAAAAGATATTAATACGAATTTTTGACACAATATAAAGCAGAATGTAACAAATAATTCTGTATTGTTTACCCAAAAACGACATATTTTGAGTTATGACACTATACAAGTAAATGAGCGATATGTATATCTTAAATTTATTTTCGATATTAGTTATTTTTTTCGCATAAATACATAATTTGAACTTAAATTAAAGTTTGAAATAAATTTTGTACAGTAAAAGAACTTTTAACCGATATATTAAAAACAAGAACTGACCTGGAAAAGTGCAAAAAACATGTAAGTAGTTTCAAAGGCTGATTTGAATTATGTATTATTATTTCGAAACTAAAAGTGTTTTTTTGAAAACAAATAAATCATTGATTTGATAATTATTTATCTTTTTATTTTCATTTACGATAAAAGATTTAAGTTGATTTTTAATTTAAATAAATTATTTTTTTATCATAAACTTTTCCATAAAAAAGATTACTTAGTGTCTATGTACAACTGAGGTGAAATCTCGTTCGAACCAGATTTCTATTACATGATACAATACGTAACATTTTATACACAAACGTAAAATCGAAATTCCGTTTGAACGAGATTTCGCCTTAGGTGTAAGTAGGTCTTAAGAAAATTCAGTTAATATTAATTTCAAACCATTCTTTAGAGGGTCAGATCAATAATTTACAAAATGATAATTTTGTCAATCAGAAATGTGATGGAAATCAATAAAAATCGAGTATATTTAATTTAACATAAAATAAAACTTAAATTATAATTTATCGATTCAAATTATAAATAAACTTATAAAAAAAAACTTATTTTATTTAACCATCAATATATTGATAGTTGAAATTACATTTATTTTCAATTTCCATCACAAACCTGAAGAATATAATTAGAGTTCGTCTATTAGAACTTTTACTGTGCCGCCATCATTTTCGTTACTATATCATACATCAGATTTTTGATTTAAAGCTGAATAACCTACAGGAATCTCTTTAAGTTCAGATTTTAAACATAAAAATTCACCACCGATACACATAATTGTGGCGGTAACACAATTTAATAGCCACCAGGAAATGTTTGAAGGAAATGCATTATTGTACCACCAACAAATCAACAAATGAAAAATGTGAAATGTGCAACTGGAATAGAAAATAAAAGTAAAAATAAATATAAAGAAAACAAAACATCAAAGGGATAAAGCAGATATATTTTACCTAAAATCTAAACATAGTTTAGCTCTCCTCACTATACACCATAGTGCCAAAGAGGCTAAAAACGAATTTGTAACAAAAGCACAAATTATTAATCTGCCTCCCACATCGGACACATGTATTTCCTATAGAAGCAAAAGGAAAGGTTGGATAATTACAAAATATATGTTAATAATGGCTATTTGCACTTACATGGTATTCAAATATATTGTCCAGACGATAGTTATCACCAGCCAAAAGATTTGCTATGCAAACCAGTATGCCCAATGTAAAATAAACACAAAATTGTACTGAGATTATTTGCGAGACCAGTAATATGGGATCCCAATGTGTATTACGAAATGAGCCAGTTTTCATTGTTTATATTTGGCTTACATATATATTAAAAAAAAATGTTTATTACAAAATAGAAATAAAATTTGTTTTCATTTCCAAACAGATGACGAATATTTTTGCTAAAATGTACACAGTCGAGAATACAATACACTCACAGTGAATTGATAACAGAGCAAAAGTAAACAAAGCAGCTGGCAGACACAGTGTCTTAAAAACAAACAAAAAATGGTGAGAAATAAAATTTTGAAAATTTCATAACCAAGATATAAAAAAAATCTGAAAAATACACAGTGCAACAACCAAAATCGGAATGGGATGAATTCAAAAGCAAATGAAAGTTGACATTCCATTACAAAACCCTTAACGATTTTTTTCAGTTCAGCGCCAGATTTTTATTACACGCATTTGAAGTTATTGAACTTTTGTACAATTATAATAATAATTGCTTGAAAACTGTATTTGTGACGTATGCTTAATTTTGTAATTTCCCTAAAATAGCAATCATACGCAACGGTGGTTTATTTTTTTATAATTTTGCTATTCAGTAAGTAGGTACTGGACCGATTGCAGCGGAATTTATAGCGTTTATAGCTAACGTAATTTCGAGCCTAAGTTTGGACGCTGGACCCCCACATGTCCAATAAGGGTACCACCAGGGGCCTCTAAAGTAGGACATGTTTAGTACACACAAATTTTAAATGCTTTAAAATCACCACTTTAAATGCGTATAAAAAAAATCTAACGCTAAACTACAAAATATGCCTTGAGGGGTTTGTTATGTGAAATGTCAACTTCCATTTCGATTCGGAAAGTTTGATTTTGTATCACTGTTATATCAGATAAACTCAAGGGATAGAAAAAAGCAGAGACCATAACAGTCATGAGATTTATTGAAAAAAATCAAATTTAACTGTTCAAAAATATTTTTTTAAATAAAAATTAAAAATAACAGTTTGAAATGATTTAAATAAATATCTGTTCAAAACAACAGAAATAAAAAACTTTTATTTTTTATAAATGTTATAAAAAACACTTTGAGCCTTAAAAAACTCGAGTTATTAAAATAAAACAACAATAAATGCATGCAGAAGAATCCTATTGATATCTAATACTTCAATCATTGATTTAAAGATCTAAACTTTGATTTATTTTTTTAAAAATAACTGTTATAACAGTTATTTAATCAAATAAATATAAAATAAAAGTTATTTTAGATTGTTTGAACAAAAAGTTTTTAATAATTATTTTTTACTGTTTTTTAAAACAAAAAGACACATATAACTGTTATATTTGGTCTCTGGAAAAAAGATTATAGAAACGCTATTTATTTAAAAAAAAATAAAATTGTCAAAATTAATTTCTATTAGCATTAAAAAAAAAAAATAATTTTGGAGGGGTCCATGTATTCGGCATGCCCGTATTTAACTTTCTTACTTCTTAAATATTAAAACAAAACTTGTCTTTTTTTAATGTTGTAGTAAATGCAGTTTTAATGTGGGCATATTTTTAGCCACAAATTTACATTGATTACATTTTAAATCCATATCGCTGAGGGTTTTTAAAGTAGCAGTATCCAACCGTTTAACTTGTCCCGTTTCTTTTAATTGTAAGCACAAATCTAAAAAAAAAAATAATTATAATTAAACATGTTTAAATAACAATATATATTGTAAGATCATTTACTATTCACCTTCAAAATTTAAAAATAGAGCGGTGTTAAAACTATTCCAATGTTTTTTTGTCTTTAAGCAATCAGATATGAAATCAATTGAAATAACATGCAAGTGCAGTCGTTGCATACTGGGCTGATTATGAAAACCGATTTTAAAATTTTCCACTAGCTGTTTTTTAACTTCAATAACATTTAAGGCTAGTAAATATAATTCATCCAGCAAAGGTAGATGCGATTTATTCAACTAAAAGGAAAATCAAAATATGTTTATATTTTAGCAATTTAAAAATCGGTTATTAATCAAAAATAAATAAATTTTGTTAAATTCGAGAGCTTTCTCTTTCACACTTGAGTGTGAATAATGATTTTATTTACTAACATTAAATATTGAGGGTATTTCTTCAAGTGGCAAGACCAAATAATGATGTTTGGCTTTAGGATATTTATCATTTATTACAACAGCCAAATTGGAAGAAATTATATGTGTCGAAGGATCTTTTAGAGTTTTTATTAAACCATTAGCCCAAAAATTTGCAGACATTGGAGGGTTTTTAATACAATTTTTCACAAATTTATTAATTTTGTAAATACAACAACACAGCTGCTTGATTTGTTTCACTTTTGTGTTATCCATTCAAGTTGAATGGCAAGCATTGGGTCAAGTAAAAAGTATTTTCAATTTTGTATAAAAATAAAATTTCTTGATATATGGGTTTCCCCTCCCCAATTTATGTAATAGTACGTTCAGATTGGCCTCGAAACCCCGTTAAACGAGGTTTCGAGCCAAACCTCATTTGAAAATACGTATTTTCCCTCACAAATTTAAACCTTTTTGTAGTGAGGTTTCAACGAAAGTACGATCGAAACCTCATAAATTTCATATTTTTACCACTGTGCGACAATGAGAAATAGAGAAAATGGGAAAATAACAAAAACAAAAATATAAATAAATCAATTTATTTACAAAATTTCTTAAAAATATTTATTTATTTTAAATAAAATAAAATTTAAACGTTCAAAAAAATAATTTGCGCGTAATTAAACCAGTTAACAAGAATATTTTTGTGTGTGATAGTTTCCGAAACCAACATAAATGTCAAAATTGTTGTGTGTGAACAGGTGAGTTTTTAAATTGAAAATACGAGCTTCAGTTGCAATCGGTCAGTCAATGATTAAGGACGTGTAAGCTGCGGCGTTGTAGTTAATAATGGTTAAAGGCAAAACTGTACTGCGTTTTTTTTTTGTTGAGCCTGCTGGTTCACTCGGCGTTCCGTCGGACACTTGTTGTCTGATTGTATGTCTTTTGGCGCTTGGGAGCATTGTTTCACTGCCTCCATTGCAAAGGCAATGGTCGTTTTTTGTGTGCGGTGCAAACTTGAGTGTCTGGGCTTTAGCGTGGCGTCATCATCAGTAACGGGATTTCCCGTTATTCCTCGTGGCTGCTAATCTATTGCCGTAATTTGTAATATGTTCACGACTAGATCGTGTGAATTTGTTGTGGCGAATTGATCCTAACGGACGGCCAGATAAGTCTTCAACCTTGCCTTTGCGCAGTTGAAGCAACAGAATAAGAAGAAAAAAAAAAATACGAGCTTTCAACGGGGTTTCGAGGCCAATCTGAACATAGTATAAACAAATTTAAAACAAATACAAATTTTCTTGAAAATTGTTCATTGAAAAAGTCTCAGATGTCAAAGAGATTTTGCTGAGACATAAGTTTGCATTTTTCTATAGAAAAACTCTCTGACTCGAGTAATTTTTTTCTAAAGGAAAAATCTAAGATTCTGAGATATTTTTCCTATCGAAAAAATTTTTTTCAAAGAAAAATTCATAGATCCTTAAATGTTATTCATACAAAAAAAGTCAGATTCTGAGACATTTTTCTACAGAAGTTCTGAGACATTCAGATTCTAGTGGATTTTTCCTATTAAAAACTTTCAAATTCTAAAACATTTTTCTATCGAAAAAGTCTCAGATTCTGAGACTGTAGAAAATGTGTCAGATAGAAAATGTGTCAGATTTTAACACTCAAAAAATTATGTTAGTAAAATCAACTGAAAATGTCAGTTAAAATAACTACTTTGTAAGTTGTTTTGGGGTCAACTACTTTTTTAGTTAAATCAACTAACAATGTCAGTTATTTTAACTGACAAAAAACAACTGACTTATGTAGTAAAAACTACTAACATTTGTAGTCAAAACAACTAAATGTAGTAAAAATAAAATAATCAATATATAATTTTTTTTTTTAAAAATTTTTCAGAAAAAAATTGAAGACCAATTTTTTCCGTTCTTTTTTTTTTTTTTTTAAAAAAAAGTTGTGAAAAATAAAAAAAAGAAAATTTATTTTTTGAAAAAAAAACTTAAAAATTTTTTCAGAGATAAAAAAAATAAAATTAACTACTTTAAATTACTGTTACTACAGCACAGTACTTTTTTGTTAGTTGTTCAAAAAAAGTATTTAAAATAACTAACAGAAATAGTTGTTTGATATTTATCAAACAAAAACAACTGACTTTGTAGTTGAAAACAACTAACTACTGTAAAATATATAAACAACTTACATGTAGTAACTTACATAATTTTCTGAGTGAAGATATTTTTCTGAAGAAAATGTGTCAGATTTTAAGATCCTTTTTCTATCGAAAAAACTCAGAATCTGACATTTTTTCTATAAAAAATTTCATATACAAAAAGACTGAATATAAAAGATTTATGTAGATTCTAAGATACTGAGTCCTTTTGCTAATGTTTCAGACTCTGAGATTAAAACCATTTTTTGTATAAATAAAACTTCAGGTTCTTAAATATTTTTGCTTAAGAACAGCGAAGGTTCTAATTTCCGTACGAAAAATTTTCAAATTCAGAGACATTTTCTGGCAGAAAATTTTTTAGGTTTGGAAATATAGGCCTCTGTTCTGACTTTCACAACTTTTCAATTCACATGAAAATTTCCGAATCATATGAAATCAAGTTTAGTGTTTTGTTGATCACGGTTTCATTCGAAGTTGAAATCGAATAATTAAAATTTAAAAAATTATAAGGAAAAAAGTGCATTCGTTTTACTTTCACCAAATTTTATTTGTGTGAATCAAAACGAAAAAGAAATTCGGATGTGAAATCTAGAACACCAAAAAAATTCGGAAATTTTCATTTTCACATTTTTTATGTGAATTGCTTTTTTTGGAACAGCGGCCATATCCTTCAGAAATATGTTTTGATTCTAAAATGTATTTAGAATATTTTTTTAACAAATTTTGTTTATTCTTGTTATCTATACTTGGTTTTTATACTTAATCCCAAATTTCGGATATAATTTCTGGGATTTTTGTCACACAAAAAAGAATATTGCCCTAAAAAAAATTACACTAAAAAAATGTTTGCACTCAAAAAACATTTTAAAAAGAAAAAATCTAGTCGAAACATTTTTTAGGTTAAACAATTTAATCAACATGTTTTGGGCATTATGCAGATTTATTGATTCAGCCAAGTCAAAATTATTTTTTTTTAGTATTTAGTATTTTAGTATTTATTTCATTTTCTATAACCTAGCTTTTTTACTTTTTTTATTTGTTTACCAAATGAAATATTTTTATATTATTTAAAGCCTACTTGGGACCTAAGCATTGAGGCATTAGTTTTTTTAATGTAAAATGCCAATGAAATATCAGGCATTGACATTGTTTTTCATACAAAACTAATGCCAGGTCCCAAGTATGATTTAAAGTTCATGGACCTTAGCCCATTCTTACCAAAATTTTCAAAGTTGGAAAGAACGACTCCTCTTGTAAATATTTTTTATACCCTCCACTTACAGAGGAGGTATTTTACAGGCACTCACCGATTGTCCTTAAACTTGCATATGGGAAAGAGGGGAGGAAAAAACTATTTGACAAATGTGAATACCAAATGTATTTTAACAAGTCCAAAAATATTTTTTAACGAAAAAAAAAAAATTTGCGAATTTTTTTTCACCAACATTTTTTTCCGATTAACTTTTTTTTTTTGCAAATAATATTTTTAACATTGTGGAGGGTATCAATATATTTGGCAAGACCGAAATTAACTTTTTACGCCTGGATTTACTGGCTTTCGGTGCTTATTTTTAGCGCTAAAAAGCACATTTTCGAGCTATTTTACTATTCCCTGTAAAAATTGTTTTCGATTTCTTTTTCATGTGGTAAATGCTAATTAAATACGAAAAGTATCAGTTGTTGCTGTTAATTTTTCCTCATAAAATTCATATATATTGTCGAAAGTATAAACCAAAATTAATTAATTTAAAGAGAAACTTTATTTTAATATTAATGATTAAGACATCTATATAATACATAAAACTTAATATGGGGTTGTTTTATATTTATAAAGTTAAATGTTACAAGTGAATTTCACTTTTTTTTTATTGTTTTATTACTTCTCCTTAAAGTTTCTTTTTTTCTAATTATTTGTAAAGACAACAACAACAATAATACGTTTTTTTAATATAAATTGAACTAAAAAATACATTTTTTAAAAGAATATGGGGTCTTTTACTTAACTTAAACCGAACATTATTTTTCAAAAAAAAATTAATTTTTAAGATGGAATTTATTTAAAAATTTTAGGATGGGGAGGGGATAAGCGGGAGAATTTTGTTTTTCTCTTGTAAGTATTTGAACCATATTTTGAGTTTTTTTTTTGGAATATTTCAAGCCATAAAAAGCTTGTAAGTAGTTCTAGCATTTACAAATTTTATACATTTTTTTTGAATGAAATAAAAAACAAAACTTGATGGCTTTAGGCTTTTTATAGAACAAAAAAATAAAAGCTGAAGAATATTAGTTTGTGGAATTTACTTTTTGTGAAGATAGTTTTTGTGCATTTCAGGGTTAATATTATACACATATTGTAAGATATCTAGAATAACTGGCTCCTTACGAGAAGCAATAGCACGATTCATTTCATCCAATTTAATGCGAGTATCAGCTTCAATTTTGGCAGCTACACCTTCACGGGATCCCATGTGCTGTAATGAAAATTGATCACAAAACATAAATTAAAAGGTGTTTAAAATTTCCCCATTTTGGATTTTTAATTCTACTTGACTAATGGCAACCCACATAAAATGTAATTCTCTACACTTGTTTCCCCATTTTGACAGTTATTATCTACCCTCTTTTTCGTTTTATAACAGTTTGATTTTTCATTAACTCACCTTGGCTTCGAATTCCTTGAATTGGCGTTCCCTTTCTTGACGATATTTCTCAATTTCCTCGGTAGCTTCATCCTTGGCTTGCTTCAATCTTCTTGCCTTGCCTAAAATTCCAAAAGAAAAAAAATCAATTTAACTTTGTTGTCCACCATTCTGTAACTTTTATCTTGTTTTTTTATTTTTCACATCACAAGCTTATCATGTGACCCCTTCTCAATTTTTTTTCTGATTGGAGCTTTCTCATTTTTCTCTATTTCTTTAATTCCAATTGGAATTTTTGCATTTTAATTTCCTTACGTTTTCTTGCTTCTGCAACTTTTTCGGCTGCTTTTTTTTCAGCGGCCAACAATTGTTGGATACCCTGGGTTTGGCTAGTCATTTTTTTATTAACTTATTTAAACACTTGTTTTAAAAAAAATATTGCAAATTGCACTGTTCACAAGACAAGTAGACAAATACAAGTGACGACTTTACTTTACTTTAGTGGAATGTGAAAAATGTCATATGACACATAAAAATATTGATTAGACATGTGGACTTCGAGTCTCGTTAAAGTTGGCTGGATTCTAATTGGCATAAGATGTGTTTAGTAGACACATCATTTGAACAGAGTTACCAGATGGGTGGGAACATTAGAAACTCTGTTTACACAATTTTAACAGAGTATGTGCACGATCAGAACAAGCACGGCCCGGCATTCTACATGCGATTTAAGAGATTCAGGCTGTATTACGCAATGCTTCGTTATAAAATAATTTTTTTTATACAAAATTTAATTTTAAATAAACGAACAGAACAATCACGGAACGGGAAAGGTTTTCAATTAGAATACGAATCATAACCATTTAAAATTTTAACAAAGTGTATTTTGCACCTTCGCTTTTTTCTGTTTTTTCTGTTTATTCTCTAGAGATCGAACAAAACCAGCATGGCAAATCACTTTCCATACGGCTTTATTATAGAAGCAGAACAAGTCCGGCACAACTTTTTCCATACGATTTGACAGATAAAACCGGTGGCCGGCGCCGGTGTAAAATAAAACTTGTTCTATTTTTTAAAGGTGGCAAAACTCATTCTAATTGGAAACCGTCCCCCGTGCCGTGCTTGTTCTGTTCCTACATTTAAAGGTGATGATTCTCATTCCAATTAGTAACTGTCAGCCGTGCTGTGTTTCTTCCGTTTTTACTCATGCTCTATAAACAAAACAAGCACGGCACAATGAAAGGTTTCCAATAAAAATGAGTATCACAGCATTTTTTATTTTAATGTATAAACAGAACAATCATTGTTTTTGTGTTTGTATTAATTATTTTCCAGAGAGCGTAATAATAACAAGCTCGGCATGGCTTTTTCCATACGATTTGAAAAATAAAACTGGTGGCCGGTGCCGGTTTGAAATAAAACTTGTTTTATTTCACACCGACGCCGGCCACCGGTTTTATCTGTCAAATCATATGGAAAAAGTGGTGTCGGACTTGTTCTCTTCCTGCACTTACGCTTATATACCTAGTTTTTCATAAAATTACAACTCACCAAGTGTTTTTTTTGTAATTAAACCAACGCAACTCACCAAGTGCTTTTTGTGTGCCGTGCCGTGCTTGTTCTGTTCACAAAAATACTCTGTTTCTTTAGTAATTGCCAAACAAAAATCTGGCATCTTTTCATGTGGAATGTAATTTCCATACCAAATACATCCCTGTTTTTACTTTTATACCAATTAAACACATCATCATTAAACAAACTTTTTTTATTTTTAAATAAAAAACTTGTATTTTCCTCCATATACGGCAAAATAACATAAGCGGTAAATATATACATAGAATATTTTCAGCTGCATAAGAAAAACTTTAAATTTATTTAATAAAACTTTTAATTATTGACAAAGAAATTGTGCAGAAGTTTGACAAACATGGAACAAACTAAGAAAAATAAAAAAGAAGCCAAAGATGAAAAAATAAAAGATCAAAAAATGGAAGAACAGGTAAAGGATACAAAAATGACTAAAATTAGGTCATTGTTGTGGTAACAAGAATCGAATATCTTAATATAATTATAAATTTCTAAAGATTCTTAAATCATTGGAAGAGGCTAAGACACCCGAGGATAAATTTCAATTATTGCTAACAAAATACATGGAAAGTGAACGTACGAATCGGAAGTTTAAACAGGATTTAAAGCTACACGAAAAACAGCTGGAGGGTATAATGCGTGAAAAGGAGAATCTGCAAAGGGAATATAATAAAAATGTCTTAATGAGGTAAGTCTGGAAAGGGGGTGGATGAATTGCTATTGGGTTTAATGTTCTTTTCAATAACACACAGAGATAAATTGGAGGAAGTATGCCGGGAACAACAAAAACTTATCAAATCCGTTAAAAATGAAAGTATGCAAAAGATTCGTGAGGAAGAGGAGAGACGTAAAGAAAGTCAACAAAGATTCCAGAGTTCTTTAAATGAAATCAACCAATCTTTGAATAAAAATAATGATGAAAATAATAAATTACGTGATCATAACATCGAAATGACCAAAAAGTAAGTACCACATTACTTTGCCTAGAATTTTGGTTTGGGTAGGGGAAAAAGTGAGGTTAATTATATTTTGTCTGCATTTAGCGAAACAATTGGAAAAAGGTGTTGTTTCTGTTGTTTTGCGTTTTTTTTTTATGTTTAGGTGTGTATTTGTTAGATTTCTTTATGCTCTTCTGATTTGAACCTCATCTGTGTGTGGTATAGTACTTGTACCATGTGTTTTTTTTTTGTTTTTGTGGCTGCAGCACAGACTATAAACAGACTCGACAGTAGAGTTTTATAAGAAAAAATGGGGAAAAACTAAGCGATTTTAGGAGAAAACAGAGCGTTTTTTAGTCCGTTTTGCGCTAGCATGGCAACCCTTTCTACGACTTAGGAGTGAGTGAAACAACAAAAACCGATCTGGCATCTATTTTTCTTATGGCGCGTTATATTAGTTTTCTCTTTCTAACCTAATTCGTAGAATAATTTGAAAATATTAACCATATGGTTCTGAACTACTTTTTTGACATCTGTCACTTATGTCGAGTCTGTATTAGTCTGTGGCTGCAGTTTTTTTTGTTGTATTTGGTTCACCTAAAGTTTAAAAGTGGGTGAGGGCAAAAGGGGATGTAATAGTTTTTATATATTTGTGTGTCTGAGATATTTTTGAAAAAAAAAATGTTTTGTTTTAGTAATTAATAGTGGTATTCAGAGTCTTGCTTGCCAGCCCTGGCACTGGTGGTAAAAGAGCACTTTTCAAAATTACTTTTCAAAATACATGTATTTTTTGAAAGAAGTACTCTTTTGCTACATTGCCAGGGGTGGCAACAAGACTCTGAATACCTCTAATATTTTTTTAAAAACAATAGATGTAGTACATTATAGACATTTTTGAAAAAGAGGGCGTATAACAGTTTTCTATAGACAATTTTATATCATGTATAACAGTTAAAGGATTTTAGTTATGGTTTTAATAACAAAATAGTTAATTTAAAGTTATAAATCTTAAGATTTGAAGAGTTTTTGTAAATAAAAAATGTCAAAAGGTGGGGTTACACATGCTCAATCCCTGCTGGAAAAGTACCGGTCCTTGATAGAACACGTGACATACACACGTGCCCAAATGACCCATCACAAACTTGACACATTTTATATAACCCAGGATACATCACTTGTGACATGTCACTGTATCGGCTTCTTAGGAACACAACCACTGCCAGGTCAATAGTGACATGTCACTGAACACATATTTTTTCAGGACTTCGAAAATTTTTCAAAATATGTAATTTTTTTTTTTACTTAAAAAAAAAATTAATTATAAAAATTAGAAAGTTTTTCAAAATTTGTAAAAATTGTTTTTTTTTTTTCATTAAAGCAATTTTAAAGAATTTTAGACTCTTAGGGTGTGTGTGAAACGGTAGCAAAGTACTGTGGTAAATAAATTTTTGTCTATGGTGAACAAATTTCATATTTCTGCTGTGTGAAATGATATCTTTTTTGACAAAGTAAATTTTTGACAATTGTAAATAAAACTAAAATGAAATTATATTTTGAAAAATATTAATTTTCTTACAAAACATTCTCTTTTGCTAATTGCAATAAACAACAACCGCAGCATTATGGTTTGCGTTATACAAACGGAAAATTCATGGACTTTTACACAGTTTTGTATAAGAAAAATTTCTCAAGATCGAAATCTTTCTTTTGCAGGGAGAAGGCCTCGGAATGTGGTTCTTTATTTAGGAAGAATAATATCGACTCTTTGTAATAAAAATGCGTCCGAATCTGAGACTTTTGTTATGGGATAATTTTGTTTGTTTCCAACAATTTTATCCATAAAAAAGACTTAAGGTACCTACAGACGACGCAATATTATGTACAATATTCAATTATATTGATCGTGTGTGGGTAAGATTGACCATTGTACAATCGTCAATATTACCCACACACCATCAATATAATTGAATATTGTACATAATATTGCGTCGTCTGTAGGTACCTTTAGGCTCTGAGACATTTTTCTTGTTAAAGAATTCTCAACCCAATATTTTACTTAAAAAAACAAATGCTTTTTATAAAAAACTCATTTATTTTGAACGCGTATAAATAAATATAAAAATAAAGATAAATCTTTAGAAAGGAACAAAATTTAATCCGGTAGAATTTAGCTCCTTGTCTGCATGCCCAATATCACAAAACTTTCCAATTATTCGCCTTATCTTCTGTCCAAATATCAAACCAATACATTAAGAACTTTTCTATTTTTCTTAAATTTTCTTTATTTATTTAATTTTTTAAAATAACAACATTTTTTATTGTTTTAGTTATTTAATTTATTTATGTATGTTTGTTTTGAAATATTTATTTTTTTTTCAAATATTTGAATTTCAAAAATTTCTATTGTTCTGTCAAAATTTCTACTAGCCCAATGGGCTAGTGAAATTTTATTCACCTCAACAGTGTCAAAAATTTACTAACAGGCATACTTTGCTACCGTTTCAGACACACCCTTAAGGCCTAGGCACTTGAGCGCTACTGTAGCGGTGCTGTAGCGTGACGGGCTGTTGTATTTTTCAAGCAATTACTGATTCCGTTTCAACGTGTGATATTAATTTACTAATTTTAATTTAAAAAGTGGTTATTTGTGATTTTTTTTAATTTATATTTACAGAAAAACATTTTTTTTCGTTTATTTATATTTATTTGTCAATTCTGCCACACAAATGAAAAAATTTCAACACAAAATAAAAAATAAAATCAGCTGACACGTAAAACGTTCGGAAAATCAAAATTTTTTAGGTTGGGCCGCTACAGCACCGTCACGTATTCGTTTAAGTACCTATTTCTATTTATTTTAATACAAGCTAACGTATCAGCTGACACGTCTCCGAATCGTATTCGCTCAAGTAATTATGCCTTTAAACTCAAAAAATATGGTAAAAATTTGTTAGAAATTTTTCAAGAAAATTCTTTGAGAAATTTTTTAAGAAAATTTTTTAAATCAATATTCTTGTATCCAGGACCTTTTATAGTACTGAGTATTAAGACTGGCCAAAAAATCGTGTGTAATCTAATTTTGATAAGACTTTTGGTTTTAAGAAATATTTCAAAAAATGGCTGTGTGTTATTAGATTTGCATACAAACAGATGTTTTTAAAAATGTCTATTTGATTTTGTTTATGATTTTTTGGCAGTATTAAGACTTTGGTAATATTTTCTTTTCTTAAAATCCAAAGACTCGGTGGGATGATATAAACACACTTTTAGTGATAGAGTGTATATATAAGTTTGTCATTCCGTTTGTAACTCATCGAAATATTGGTCTAGGACCCCATAATGCATATATATTATTGATCAGTGATAGATTTTAAGACATTCGAGCGATGTCCGTCTGTCTGTCCGTCTGTGAAAATGGTAATCACGACCAAAGTATTAAACAGATATGACCAAGACTTAGCATATTTTCTTGTTGTTGCTCTAAGTAGTTTGGTACTGCATTTGAGCGAAATCTATTCAGCGGTTCGAAAGTTGTGTAAGGACACCTCGAAAATGTTAGTACATTCAACATAACCTAAAAATACAAAATGCTTTAATTCGGTTGCTGGTTGACACATGTGAACAGAATTGATCACCAAATGGTATTTAAACAAGTACAAACATATTTTTTTACAAAAACAAAATTTTAGCCGAATTTTTTTTTTTTCACCAACAAATCTTTTTCGCGGATTTTTTTTTCAAATTTTTTTTTGCTAATAAACTTTTTTACATTGTGGAGGGTATCAATACATTCGGCAAGGTCGAATTTAACGTTTTTACTTGTTTTTTTTTTAAATTAAGAAAATTTTTTATTTTTAATTTTTTTTTGTGAAAATTTTCAAGAAAATACTTAGAAAAATTTTCAAGAAAATTTTGTCAAATCAATGTTTTTGTGTCTAGGAATTTTTTTTTAAAAAATGAGAAAATTTTTCGAAATTTATAAAATTCAAAATTTAATAATTTTTTTTTTTATTAAAGCAATTTTTAAGAATTTTAAACTCTAAAACACAAAAAATATGGCAAACATTTTTTCGAATTGTTTCAAGAAAATACTTAGAAAATTTTTAAAATTTTTTTTTGTGAAATTTTTTTTTACACATTTTCAAGATTTAAAAAAAAAATATATAGTTTGTAAAAAAATTTTGTGATTTTTTCTTTTTTTAAATTATTTGTAATAAAATTTTCTACTCAAAAACTAGAAAAAAATTGTGATGGGAGACATTTTTTTTAAAAAATTATTAAGGCCGTTGTTCCAAAAAAAGTAATTCACCTAAAAAATGTGAAAATGAAAATTTCCGAATTTTTTTGGTGTTCTAGATTTCACATCCGAATTTCTTTTTCGTTTTTTTCACATAAATAAAATTTGGTGAAAGTAAAACGAATGCATTTTTTTATACCCTCCAACTAAAGTATGGGGGTATACTCACTTTGTCATTCCGTGTGTAACGCATCGAAATATCGGTTGGGGGCCCCATAAAGTATATATATTATTGATCAGTGATCGATTCTAAGACATTCTAGCGATGTCCGTTCGTCTGTCTGTCTGTCCGTCTGTGGTTAACACGATGCAGTCCAAAATAAAATAGCTAGACCCCTCAAATTTGGCACAAATATGTCTTATGTTCCTAGGCAGGTTAAGTTCGGAAATTGGCCAAATCGGACCTCTCTCACTTGTTTCTTATAATTTTTTAAAGTTTTAATTATTCGATTTCAACTTCGAATGAAAACGTGATCAACAAAACACTTAACTTGATTTCATGTGATTCGGAAATTTTCATGTGAATTGAAAAGTTGTGAAAGACAGAACAGAGGTCTAAGTTTTTCAAAATTTGTAAAAATTGTTTTTTTTTTTCATTTAAGCAATGTTAAATAATTTTAAACTCAAAAAATATGGCAAAAATTAGTTGGAAATTTTTTAGAAAATACTTAGAAAAATTTTCAAGAACATTTTTTAAACGATTTGACAGATAAAACCGGTGGTCGGCGTCGGTGTGAAATAAAACTTGTTCTATTTTTTAATGGTGGTAAAACTCATTCTTATTTGAAACCGCCCCCCGTGCCGTGTTTATTCTGTTCCTGCATTAAAGGTGGAAAAACTATTTTTTATTGGAAACCGTCCCCCGTGCCGTGCTTGTTCTGTTCCTACATTTAAACCGGTGGCCCGCGCCGGTGTAAAATACAAATTGTTCTATTTTTTAAAGGTGGAGAAACTCATTTTAATTGGAAACCGTCCCCCGTGCCGTGATTTTTCAGTTTCTGTACTTAAATGAACTAACAGAAAAAGCACGGCACTAAGAACGGCACAAAGCACAAAGGGTGGTGATTCTTATTCTAATTGGATTTTTATTCAAAAAAAATTTTAGAATACAACAATTTTTCAATAGGAAAATCTGAATTAGATTTTAAGCAATTGGAGTAGAAACAGAACAAGCACGGCACGACTTCTACCATGCAATTTGACAGATTATTGTAGAAACAGGACAAGCCCGGCACGACTTTTTTCATACAATTTGACAGATTCGTGTAGAAACAGAACAAGCCCGGCACGACTTTTTTCATACGATTTGATAGATAAAACCGGTGGCCGGCGCCGGTGTGAAATAAAACTTGTTCTACTTTTTAAAGGTGACAAAACTCATTCTAATTGAATACCGTCCCTCGTGCCGTGCTTGTTCTGTTCCTACATTTAAACCGGTGGCCCGCGCCGGTGTAAAATACAAATTGTTCTATTTTTTAAAGGTGGAGAAACTCATTTTAATTGGAAACCGTCCCCCGTGCCGTGATTTTTCAGTTTATGTACTTAAATGAACTAACAGAAAAAGCACGGCACTAAGAACGGTTTCCCATTGAAATCTGAAAAACCATCTTTAAAAATTAAAACAAATTTTATTTCACACCGCCACCTCTTTGATTGTATTTATTTTTATCACATTAAACTCTTGAGATTATAATTTTCACTTAAAAGATTATGTATAACAGTTTGATATATCATATTTAAATCCTACACTAGACATGGCCGTGAGACTCACACCATAAAGGAAAATCACGTGATTCACGTGATTCTGCATTACTGCGTGAATCACATGCCCATGTCTACCCTACATCACTCTGTGGTAAAGGGTATAATGAGTTTGTTTGTAACTACCCGAAATATTGGTCCTTGAGCTACCTTTAAGTATACCGATGGACTCAGAATTACTTTTTGATTCGATTTATCGATTTATCGATGTCCGTCCGTCTGTCCATCTTACGGTTTAAGCACGATACAGAGCTCAATTTTCAATCGATTGACTTGGAAAATCGAAACCTAAGCAGCTTTTGACCAAAGAACAAAGCCTATTGAAATTGGAAAAAGATCAGTCCACGTTAAGACCTAGCCTCCATACAAACGCCCCCTTTGATTTTGACTTTAATGAATCTAATGACCGTATTATAAATGGTAACCGTATTTTGTATGCACAAACCATTCTTTACAATTTTAAAGGAATCGGATTAGTCCTTCTTGTAGTCCCCATACAAACCACCCTCCCGATATTTACATAAACTCCTCAAAATTCATGAAAACGTGAAATGTTTGATTTTAATATTATTTGATGGTGTTAAACGTTTACTAATAAAAGGTGTTAAACGTGTACTTTGCTAACCTAATCAAATCTGAATATAATTGGACCATTTTTGGACTTAGTCCCCCCAATGAAAATTTCGACCGATATTCAGTTAAATCTGTATTAACAACAAAAATAAACCAATTCCACTAAAATTAGGTCTGTGTGTGTTTTCTACACTAATTAAAGATGTATCCAATCGGTCCATGTTTGGACTCGGGACCCAATTTCCAAAAAAACACTGGTGTAGGGTATCATATGGTCGGTCTTGACCGACTATAACTTTCTTTTTTGTTTTTATATGAAATAACTATGTCTTATACTCTGAATTTTAGATAAATATAATCTGCGAATAATATTTCTACTAGTAAACGTTTTGTATAACAGTTTTACTTTAAAGTATATAGAATTTATATTGTGTATAACAGTTGAAGGTTCAGGTTTGTTTTCTATAATTTTTTTTCAAAAAGCATTTTTGATGAATGTTTTTATTCCAAAACTCACTTCTTTTACCACCAGTGCAAGGGCTTCCAATTAAGACTCTTAATACTAGAGTTTTTCTTTTCCCGGACTTTTTCATTTCCCGGGAAAGCGGGATTCGTTTTTTAAATTCCCGGGATCCCGGGAATTCCCGCAAAAACTAAAAACCCAAATTTTTTGCCAAAAAAATGTATAAAAACTTTATGAATGCGATTACACTATTTACAATGTTTGTTAACACCATAAAAATCTTATTTAGTACCTCTAAAACAAACAAAAAAATAAGTTTCGAGAAAAAAAAACAATTTTTGTTACACAGTTTTTACAAAAAAAAACGGCCCAAATATGTCGAAGTCTTTTAAAAAGTAATTTAAGGGAATAAAATCTTTCACATCGCTTTATCTGTTTTAATAATAAAAACTAATTATTAAGTTCATTTTTAAAATTGGTTCTCAAAGCTTTGCCTCTAAAACACAATAGTGGTATTCAGAGTCTTACTTGCCAGCCCTGGCACTGGTGGTAAAACAGCACTTTTTAAAATTACCTTTCAAAATACATGTATTTTTTGAAAGAAGTAGTCTTTTGCTACATTGCCAGGGCTGGCAGAAAGACTCTGAATACCTCTAATGAACCTGATTCAGAGGAATTTCTCAATTATGTCTCTGAAACTGAATGTAACTGTTTCAGAGAAATGAAATTATAAGAAAATTTACCTCAAAAAATTATTAAAAAATTTAAAAATGCTGGTTTCTAAAACAAAAACCTGTTAATTTCAGAGTCATTCCTTACACAAATTTTATATCAATTTATCGATTTATAAAGAATCGTGTTCAAAGACATAAATATTTTCTATAGAAACAAAACGAAAATTTGTCGTCTTCTGAAAAAAAGTATCAAGTTCCGATAATTATATCCTATCGAAGATTTAGATATTGTGAAACTTTTTTCATTTCGTAAGTCTTAGATTTTATGACATTTGTTAGTTAGAAGGGGTCTCTTGGAATGCCCTCCTGGTCCCTGCGTACTTTTCTGCCATCAATTATCGAGAATTTTAATAAAATCTCTAAAAAATCACATACAAAATAATTAATAGATGTCGAAAAATCAACAATTTCAAAGAAATTAAAATTCCCGGGAATTCCCGCTCTATTTCCCGGGATTTCGGGATTGAAAATTTACGGGAATTCCCGGGAATTCCCGTCCCGGGAATTCCCGTGAAAAACTCTACTTAATACCACTAATATTTTTAAATCAGAAAAAGTTTTAAGTCCTACACTTGTATCCGAGGATTGAAAAATGTATTTTTTTTCTACCCACCCCCAATTGTGGGGGACCTGCCCACTTTTGTGAGCATGGATGTAAAAAAAATAATTTAAAAAATGATTAAATTGTATTAATTAAGGCAAAAATTATAAAAATTATAAATGAATTTGAAAATCTTTATCGTGAGAAATAATGATTTATCAAAAAAAAACTATTTTTTAAGGTTTAGGGAATTTGGGAAAAATTTAATGTGCTCGATTCTGGAATACGATTTCACCATTCACCTAATTTTTAAAAATTTTATATTCTTTCGAGTTTTAAGATTTTGAAATTTGTTTTTGTAATTATTAAAGATATTAACTAGGTCTTAATTTGTTACAAGAAAAAAATTTTAAAATCTTAAAATTCGAAAGAATTTTTAAAAATTGGGTGAATGGTGAAGTCGTATTCGAGAATCGAGCACAATATAATTTTGTGGATAACATTAAAATGTACCGGGCAATGCTGTCAATATTTCCAGCATTATGTTACAGAAATCTAAAACATTTTCTTCAGGATAATATCTTAGAATCTAAAAAGTTTCTACGGGATGTTTTAAAATTACTAAAAATTACCATTTAATGTATTCTTAAAATTTTTATTTTGTATAACACTTTAACAAATTTATATATTTTAGATTGAAATACTTGGCCGAACAATATCAGGCACGTGAACAACAATTGGAAAAACTTAATGAACAAGTTCAACTTGAATCCCAACTGCATCAGGCCAAACTAAGTAAGGTGCAAGTTGAGTCAGCCATGGAAAAAGAAATTCTAATCAAGTACGTATGAAACTTTTTAAGAAAATTATAAAATCCATCATTAATAAAATATATTTTACCTTTTTTTTTAGAGAAAAACATATTGCTTTGGAAAAACTTTTGAATACCCAAAAAATGTTAAAAGAAATCACTGAACGTGAAAAGGAACTTAAGGAACAATTGAATATTTATACTGCCAAATATGATGACTTCCAAAATTCATTACAAAAATCCAATGATATCTTCTCAACCTATAAAGTTGAATTGGAAAAAATGTCTAAAAATACACGTAAATTAGAAAAGGAAGCCATGGAATGGAAACGTAAATGGGAAAAAAGTAATGCTACCCTTATTGAATTGGCTACTGAAAAGAAAGATCGTGATGATCATGCTATACGTTGCAATAAGCAGGTCGATCAATTACAGAAACTATTAAGGGCATTACAAAATGAACGTTCACATTTGTATAAGGTCATCAAAGAGAATAATGTTGAAGTGCCACCATTGCCGGCACTGCCCACAGAACCGGAACCCATGCAAACAGGACCCATTAGCAATGTAGCTGATAAAGATAAAATGGATATGATGTCTAAGAATTGTGCTGAACTTAAGCAAACTTTAGCTAATTTACAAAGTCAAATGAAAATTTTAAATTTGAAAGGTGCCGAAGCTGAAGAACAATGCAAACAATTACAGGCCCAAGAAGAAGTTATTAAAAAGAAGAAAAATAGAAAACCCAAATCGAAAAGAAATAATAACAATAATGCTAATAAAGAATCTTCGCCAGCTATCTCAGAAGATGCCATAAGTGTTAAGGAAGAAGAAGATAATACAACAACTCAAAATGGTACTACTATAGCGCAAGAGGAGATTATTCCAAAAGAAAATGAAACTATTAAGGAAATTGAAGAAATCACCGAAAAGCAAGAGATTCAAATTGAAGAAATTATCGAAAATCAAGTTATTAAAATTACTGAAGAACCTAAGGCAGTTTTAGAAGAACTCCCCGAAGTAATTGAAGAACCTAAGGCCATCATTGAAGAACTTACTAAACCTACAGAGCCAATTGTTGAAGTAGTAACTAATTAAAGACTTATCCGTATATATTTTGTAGTTAAACTCTGGCTCTTAACTCAAAAAACAATAATTTTTAAATATTGTTTTTATATTTAACAATATTTTACGAATTATTGAATTTTGCTAAAATATATTTGCTAGAGTTTTTCTTTTAAATTCATATAATGGAATGTAGTTTACAATAAAATTAACCCATCCGATATTTTCTATATATGCTCTTACTTTTTAAGAGCATTAGTTACACATACATATATATATAACCAACTCTCTCATTATTGCTCCATTTATTTTTTTGTTTGTTTTTGTATTTTGTTTTATTTTTTATTAGTAATTCATTCATTTTTAAGAAGAAAAAAAAAATTATAAAAAAAATTATGTAACTTAAATTATTTTGTATTTATTTTTTATTAAATTTAGAAAAAAAATAATAATAAATGACTTTTTTCCAGTTAAATGAGATAAGAATTTTATTTTCGGGGAAAAAAACCTCGAACTATCAAAAGTGACAAAAAGGTATTGAATTCCTGAGATCTTCTACGAACATTTAAAAGTCCCTCCAAAGGTTGGCAACAATGAGAAAACAAATCTGACAAAATTTAAAAATAGATTAAGTTCAGCCACATGATAACGTTTTAATAGCTGATTTTTATCTGAAACACTTTAAGAGTGACAATCAAAGGGTGCTGATGAGGGAAAAGAGAAATCTTTTAAAAACTGTCAACATCTCCACTTATATCTTGTGTTGTCAATATTTTTTTTTTTAGATTTTCTCATTGTACAAAAAAAATATTGTTTCTCAGACTTACGCCTCTTGAAGCAAGTTTTGGTTGTGTTAAAATGGTGACAAAATCGGCTAAAGACATTTCACTCCTCTTTTATTTTTAATTCGCTAAACGAAAATCCTAGCTGATCCTGTTTTCGATTTTTTTAGCTAAATAAATACACTGTTCGACAACAAAAACCTCCCAGTGAAATTTCCAACTGATTCTTATAGGTTTTGCTCTCCTGAATCCAAATCTGCCATCCAATTTTTTCTAGCACGCACCGTTTTTGAGATATTCGCTGTTAAAAAGTCAAAAAAACAATAATTTCGCACGTTTGGGGGTCCACTGTTATGTTGCTTCCAACAAATAGGATTTGATTTCATATAAATTGGACCTACTAATTCCAAAACTGTAATCCAAATTTTTCTAGCTTGTTCCGTTTTCGAGATACATATTAGCGTTCGAGACTTTCGCGTGGAAAAATTTTCAAATGCGAATATCTCGAAAACGGAACATGCTGGAAAAATTTGGATTGCAGTTTTGTAACCAGGAGGCCTATTTCATATTTTCGGAAGAACCTGCAACAGTGGACCACCAAAATTGCGAAATTATTGGATTATTTGACTTCTTAACAGCAAATATCTTAAAAAAGGTTCGTCACTCACGTGTCCATCTCTAGTATAAAAAGTTCAATTTTAATTCAATCAAATAAGAGTTTTAAATTCGGCAGTGCCGAATCTTATGCCCTCCAAAATGTACAAAATTAAAAAAAAAAAACAAGAAAATCATAGTCGGTCGAGACCGACCATATAAAACCCTACACCTGTGTTTCCCGGAAAATGGGTCCCAAGTTCAAATATGAACCGATTGGATCTATCTTGTCAAATCTATAATAAATAGTCAAATAAATGGCTTTAACTGAATATCGGGAGAAATTTTCATATGGGGCGGAGCCTAAGTCCAAATCATTGGGGTGAAACGAATAAGTTTCGCATATGTGTATGTATTAGTGACGGCACGCGCGTGTAACTTTTGACGTTTCATACAAAACGTAAACAAACAACGAAAATACAGATGCAAAAGCTCACACGTACAGGCACACGTATTCTAGGCAGAGAAGTAAATTTAGTAGTATTTTGTATGCGTCCATATTGAAAGTACCAAAATAAGCACTCGTGTTGCATGTCTATATGGTCTGTGGTCCAAATATGGTCCGATTATAATCAGATCTGATTAGGTTACTAAAGTACGCAGAGTAAATAAAGTAAATGCAGACAAACAAATTTTTAACAAGTCAGAAAATAATAGTCGGCCAAGACCGGCCATATAATACCCTACACCTGTGTTTACTGGAAAATTGGTCCCAAGTTTAAACATGAACTGATTGGATCTATCTTTTGTCAAATCTTTAATAAGTATAAAAAACACGCACAAACCAAATTTAAGGGAAATAGGCAAATAAATCGTTTTAACTGAGTCGGTCGAAATTTTCATATGGGGCCTAAGTCCAAAAACCGTCCAATTATAATCAGATTTGATTAGGTTATTAAAGTACGCGTTAAAAACGTAGAAACAGAATGTTAATAAAATATTTTCTGTTGTCATGAAATTTGAGAGGTTTAAGTGAATATCGGGAAGTTGGTTTGTATGGGAGCTACAAGAAGAATGTGTCCGATTCCTTTAAAATTAAAATGAGTTTTTCTGAGTACAAAACACATTTACCTGGCAAATTTTGAAAGGATATCTATTATAATGCGATTATTAGAGTCGTTTGAGCAAAAATTAAAGCCGACCTTTGTATGGGGACTAGGTCTAAACATGGACCAGTTTCAATAGGCTTCGTCCTTATTCCAAACGAAGCTTTAGTTTCAAATTTCAGCTAAATCGATTGATAATTGCGACCTGTATCGTGTTTACAACGTTTAGATGGATGGACGGAAAGACGGACGGACATCGCTAGAATGATTAAAAAAAATTTAGGACCAATATTTCGGGTAGTTATAAACATCAGCACAAAGTCATTATACCCTGTACCACATAGTGGTGTAGGGTATAAAAAAAAGTAGAAAAGTTTAATTCGACTTGGCCAAATGTGATAGTACATATTCTAACGTAAACAAATTTAACGATTTGATTAGAAATATTTTATTTGAGGGGGTTAGAGCACAAGGGGTTCAAGTGCCTTATATTTGATAATGAGAAAAAAGAGGTTAAAGTTAAATTGCAATAAAAAATGTTAGATGCTATCTATAATATTATTTTTTAGTTAATAGAGATCCTGAGATATATTTTAATCTAACAAGTTAAAAAAATACCGTCTTTTACACCCTTTTGCACCCAAAAATTGCATCTGAAGTAAGTAAGTGGCACTTATACCCCTTGTGCTCTAACTTTTTTTATAAATTTCTATTTAGAGCACAAGGGGCTCAAGTGCCTTATATTTAATAATGAGAAAAAAGGGGTTAAAGTAAAATTGCAATAAAAAATGTTAGGTGGTATCAAGTATATTATTTTTAAGGTAATAGAGCTATAGAGCTCCTGAGATATATTTTAATCTAAAAAGTTAAAAAAATACCGTCTTTTACACCCTTTTGCACCCAAAAATTGCATCTGAAGTAAGTAAGTCGCACTCATACCCCTTGTGCTCTAACTTTTTTTTATAAATTTGTAAATTCGTAAAATGAAAACAACATTTTATTAAGAAAATCTGTAATGGTTCTTTGTTTAATTTTTTAGTCGTCATAATCAGATTCCATGACATTATTGGGATCATCTTCATCTTCATTAGGGCATCACGTCAAATGTAAACTTTCGAATTTCGTACGTTTTCGACCAAAATTCATCCTCATCTGGCACACAAATTAGGAATTTTTGGGAAAAATATTTAAAAATTCCAAAATAGCAATTTTGGTCCACAGATGCTGATTTACAATCATACAAAATATGTTTAACCAAATTCCTCTTAAAAGTAGCAAAATGTTGAGTATGTGAAAAATATAAAAATAAAAACACGATTTTGGGCCAAAAATGCTCATAAGCATCTGTGGACCAAAATCTCTGATCAATTTTTGTGGACCAAAATCGTGTTGTTATACTTTTTTTAATATTTTTTAGATAATATGCTTTACATTTTACAGCTTTTGGGACAAATTTGGATAAGTAAAAAAATTGTGCAGAAAAATCAGCATCTGTGGACCAATTTTTTTTTTTTTTTTAATGTGCTCGATTCGGGAGTACTCTTTCACCATTCACCTACATTTTAAAAATTTGATATCCTTTCGAATTTTAAGATTTTTAAATTTTTCTTGTAATTATTTAAGATATTACTATATTTTAACAAGAAAAAAATGTAAAATCTTGAAATTCAAAAGAATATCAAATTTTTAAAAATTTGGTGAATGGTGAAATAGTACTCCCGAATCGAGCACAATATTTTTCCTACGCATTTAGCAGTTGTACGCAAGAACTCCTAATTTTTGAGCCGGATTTGGTTAAAATATTCGGACATGAATTTTGGTCGAAAAGCGCCATTAAATTGCAATAAAAAATGTTAGATGATATTTAGTATATTATTTTTTAGTTAATAGAGTTCCTGAGATATATTTTTATCTAACAAGTTAAAAAAATACCGTGTTTTACACCCTTTTGCACCCAAAAATTGCATCTGAAGTAAGTAAGTGGCACTTATACCCCTTGTGCTCTTACTTTTTTTTATAAATTTGTAAATACGTAAAAGGAAAACCACATTTTATTAAGAAAATGTGTAATGGTTCTTTGTTTAATTTTTTAGTCGTCATAATCAGATTCCATGACATCATTGGGCTCATCTCCATCTTCATTAGGGCATCCCGTCAAATCTAAACTTTCGAATTTCGTATTATAATACCTGCCGAAAATTATTTAACCAAATCTGGCTCAAAAATTAGGAATTTTTGAGTACTTTATGGGAAATTTTTTTTTAAAATTCCACTATAGCGCTTTTGGTCCACATATGCTGATTTTCAAACATAAAAATTATTTTTAACCAAATTGGTCTTAAAAGTTAAATTTTAATAATTGCTTGGAGCACAAGGGGTTTAAGTGCCTTAAATTTAATAATAGGAAAAAAGAGGTTATAGTTAAATTACAGTAAAAAATGTTAGATGATATCTAGAATATTATTTTTTAGTTAATAGAGATCCTGAGATATATTTTAATCTAACAAGTTAAAAAAATACCATATTTCACAAATACAAGCACCCAAAAATGGCCTCTGAATTATGTAAGTGGCACTTATACCCCTTGTGCTCTAACTTTTTTTATAAATTTCTAAATTATGAAAAGAATGTTAGTTATTTGTAAAAGGAAAACCACATTTTATTACGAAAGTCTTTAATGGTTCTTTGTTTAATTTTTAAGTCGTCATAATCAGATTAAATGACATCATCGGGCTCATCTTCATCTTCATTAGGGCGTCCCTTGAAATCTAAACTTTCGAATTTCGTGCCGTGATACCTGCCGAACGATGGACATGGAGTAGCTAATTGTGGGAAAATTTATGAAAAATTTTTGCAAGGTCATTTTTAGTCTGCAACCAGCGGTCAAAGTTTAAAAAATTACGTTTTTGGACCAAAATTTATATCTAAAATATTTAACCAAATCTGGGTCAAAAATAAGGAACTTTTGCACATTTTATGGGAAAAATATTTAAAAAATTTCAAAATTGCGATTTTGGTCCACAGATGCTGATTTATAAACATAAAAAATATTTTTAACCAAATTTGTCTTAAAAGTCGAAAAATGTTGAGTATTTTATGTGAAAAATTTTAAAAATAAACCCACGATTTTGGTCCAAAAAGGCTGATTAGCATCTGTGTATCAAAATCTTTGATCAGCATTTTTGAACGAAAATCGTGTTTTTTATATTTTTTTAATATTTTTTAGATAACTTGCTTTACATTTTCCAACTTTTAGGACCAATTTGGATAAAAAAAATAATATTTATGTTAAAAATCAGCATCTGTGGACCAATATTTTTTTTTTGGGATTTTTTTATATTTTTCCTATTATGTATGCAAAAATTCCTAATTTTTGAGCCGAATTTGGTCAAAAAATTCGGACATGAATTTTGGTCGGAAATCCCCATTTTTCACACTTTAACCGCTGGTTACAGACTGAAGATGCTCTTGCAAAATTTGATTACTATTACTACAGGAACTTCTCGGAATTCAACCACTTTGTCCACGTGAAAAACTAAATTTTAATAATTGCTTGGAGCACAAGGGGTTTAAGTGCTCATATACCCCTTGTGCTCCAAGCAAAACAGGTATTTTAGTAACAAGAGCTAAAAATTGTCGCCATATCTCGCTAACGAATAAGAATTTCACATTAATTTCTGGTGCTATGAACTACTGTGAACTTCACCTACTAATTCCATATGTTAACTCAATTTTTTTAAAAAAGTCACTTGAACCCCTTGTGCTCTAACCCCCTCATTTAAAATAAAAAACATTTTTTAGTCATTTTTGTAAAAAAATATTACAAATTTTTTTTTTGAATGTACAATTTTTTTGAGTGTTAAATTTTTTTTCTTCGGCTGAATGCGTATAAGATTTGTGATGTGAGATTGGGCAGCTTAGAAAACACTCTTATTTCCTCCCCTCTTTTCCATATACAAGTTTCAGGAGAATCGGTGGGTGCCCTGTGAACGACCTTCCTTGTAAGCGCAGTAAAACGTGAATTTATCGGCTTTGTTAAAAACCGTTTTTTGTGGAATAAAAAATATATATGAGGGGTTCTTCGTCAACCGGGCCATCGCTCTCTCCAAAATTGGTATGGGTTTAAAATTTTTTTAAAAAAATTCGAAATTTCTTAAAAATATTTTATTTTCAATGCCGAGTGGCGGTTTTTGAATTTCAATATGGCGCCCAAATTTTTAAAAACATTACGGATTCGCTTAAAACTCTTTATACACGGGTTTTTGTGGTGGCTTAAGATGAAGTTGGAATTTTAAAATTCAAAATGGCATTCAACATGGTGACCAATATTTTTGAAAAATAGGCCGATTTGCTTGAAACTTTTTATGCTACGAGTTTTTGGGGTCGCTAAATAAGAATCTGAGGTTAGATTTTCATATGGAAGATTCCAATTTAGCAACCTAACAAACATTTGCGTAAAGAGTTTTAAGTGAATCTGTTATTTAAAAAAAAAATCGCCATGTTGGATCCTCCATGTTAAATTTTGAAAGTCCAAATGCAGATTCTTCTTTAGCGACCCGTAGAACCCGTGTATGAAGAGTTTTAAGCGAATCTGTAATATTTTTTAAAAAATGGGCGCCATATTTTAATTTAAAAACCGCCACTCGGAATTGAAGTTTTTTTTTTAAAATTTAAGCCCATACACTCAAAATATTTTGTAGGCAAAAACAAATGAAAAACACACTTAAAACCAGTGAATAAACAATTGAAAACCATCCCAGTAATTATTCATTTGTTTTAACAAACATCAACATTTATTTTTTACTGTTGACAAAATTTTCTAAAATAAATAACATTAAACATTAAAAAATTACGTTTTTTCACTCTTTTTTACCAACAAATTCGAAAAAAATATCCAACGAAAACATTAAAAATTAATGATAGTTCTGTTATTTTTACCAACAAATTTCAAAAAAATAACCTACGAAAACAATAAAAATTAATAATTTCGTAGGTAATTTTTTACAATTTTTTATTGAAATATTTTTTTTTAAAAATTTTGAATAAAATTTTTGGGGAATCGATCCCGCAATCAACTACATTCTGGCCAGACACTCTACCCATCGTGCCAAAGTCACTTGATACAAACATGTTTTTATATTTCTATAAATAATTTTTTGATTTTTTTTTTCTACAAAAAAATAACTGACTTGTGTAGGTAAAAACTAATGATATTTCATTAAAAAATACCAACAATTAAAAAAAAAAATTACTTACACAAATCATTAAAAATCAAAAGAATAATCAGTAGTTTTTACTTACAGAACAAAAATAAATGACTTTAAAAATTAAATGTTAATGAAAGTCTTTATTTTTTAGTGTGTTATTTTTGAAACAAAGGACTGAAGTAGTCATTATTAAAAACTGAACACCAAACAAATGTTTTTTCTTTTAAAAACGACTAAACGGAAAACTTTTTAAATAAACTACAAACAGTTAATGACATAATTTTTTGAGTGTACCAATTTTGGAGAGAGCGGTGGCCCGGTTGACGAAGAACCCCTCATATTTTTCTTGGTTTGTAGATTTTTTAAAGATATTTTGTTATTTTTTTTGGGGACAACTGAAAAAAGTACCTGGCAACACTGGGTTTGAGTGTTATTGAAATACAAAGCGTATGATTAATTTTTAATTCAATTTATACTTATCACTTATACGCCTCATAGTCCTTGGTATGTTTTATTATTGCTGTTAAAAATTGACCTAATATGCAAAAATTTCTTTGAATCTGCGACATTTTTCTAAAGGATTTTCGCATTAAAGAGTTTAAGGCATGTTGCTGTAAAAATATTTAATCCAACACTTTTAATAAAACCATAAAAAACTTTTCAAGTGTAAAATTTAAAATTCTCACGGTTAATTGGTTTAGCTTGCTTTATTTTAATATCCTTTGTATATGCAACAGTTGTTTAGTTAAAAAACGAAATGGAATGTACTATAGTTAAAAAAATTCTCTGGTGTGCATTTAATAATTGTTGCATTTTTTAAAAGCTATTATTATAATAGCCAGGGTGAGGAATTTTTTGCGAATGCATGTTTTGTTGCTGTTGTTTTAAGAACTAATAAAAAATATTTTTGTGAATCATCAAATATGTAAATATGCTGATTAGTGAGTGCATTTTTTTGCTGAAAATATTTTTTGTTGCATATTTTGTTATATTGCATATTTTTTGATATTTTTGAAAAACTTCGTTATGAAATCTGCGAAAGTTTTATCAGAGGCAAGCATATAATTTCTTCTTTATAAGATAAATAAATTATTTCATAAAATTTGTAAAAAATTTAAATGTGATAAATACAGGCGAGGATCCAAAGGAAATTTTGACCCCCAAAAACCGAATAAATAAAAGAAAAGGAGAAGAAAAACAAGGGAAGTAAAAAAGAAAAGATATTAAAAGAAGATTTTTTTTATGAAAACTGTTTAAGAATCTTAAAGTTGTTCTATAGGAAAATGTCTCGGAATCTCAGAATTTTTCTGTAGAAAAATATGGGAATTTTTTTATACGAACATTTTTATAATTTTTTTTTATAAAAGGAACGTTTTGGAATCTTAGAATTTTTTTATAGGAAAAGTCTTGGAATTTTAAAGTTTTTCTGTAGAAAAATCTGAGAATTTTTTTATAGGAAAATATGTTTCGGAATCTTTGAATTTTTCTATAGGAAAAAGTTTCGGATTCTTTAAATTTTTCTATGGGAAAAAATCGGAGAACTTTCCTCTAGGAACATTCAAGAATTTTTCTGGAGAAAAAATGTTTTTGAGTCTTTTTCTATAGGGAAAATGTCTCAGAATCCAAGACTTTTTCTATAGAAAAAATGTCTTAGAATCTGAGACCTTTTCTGACGATTACATACTCTCGACAAAAAAGGATCTAAGGATTCTAACTGGTTACCTTACCGGACATTGAAATCTTCGCTATTATCTTATACCCAATTCACACCTGAGGTAAAATCTCGTTCGAAAGAGATTTCGATCATATGGGTCTGTATTATTTTATACACAACAATATGATCGAAATCTCGTTCGAACGAGATTTCACCTCAGGTGTGAATCGGCCTTTAGAAAGAAAAATTTATTCGCTATTATCTTAGAAGGAAAAATTTATTAGTAGGGATGAGATTTCCATGCAAACGATATCGACCAATTATCTTTCCGAATCAAGAAATTTGCGTTAAAATGGAATCGATTTGGTTTTGCATATTTTGGTGAAAATGCATATTTTTGCATATTTTGATTTTAAATGCATATTTTGTGCATATTTTCAACTTTTAAGTGCATATTTTCCTATATTTTGGCATAAATTAGCAAAATCACAAATTGAAATTTATTTTTTTCAAAAACTATTTTAAATTTTAAAAATTTATTTTGAAAATAAGAAAAATTATTTTTTTTTTAAATTTTTTTTTTTATAAATTTTCTTAATTTCAAAAAAAATCTTGCCTGTTTAAAGTTTTAAATGTAACTATATAAACCCGGCGTTGTTTTTTTGCTTTTTAAAAAGTTTTTACTATAAAAATTTTTTTTTTATTGTACACATTTTAGTTTTTAGTGCATATTTTGAGGTTTTTTGGTGCATATTTTAAATTTTTTTTAGTGCATGAAAATCTCATCCCTATTTATTAGATACTGAAATATGTAAATTCCGTGAATTTGACGCCCAGAACACATTATTTTGAACGCCCGAGGCTTAGTGTCAAACGAACTTGACATTTAGGGAGACAATTATTGGGTCCAATTGACATATGAAAATCAATGCCAAATAGGATACTTGGCTTTATTAAAAGCCTCAACATTAAGGTCATCTTGTAGGCTGCACAAAATATCAATTGCCTTTTGTAATCTAAGTCCTTTTCTTTATCACATAAAATTACTCACCCTGTGTAATAACCAAATAGTCGCCTAAACGTATGCTAAACCATTAATAAATAAAATATAAACACGCATACGTTATATGTATGTTTACTCATTCTCACACATTCAAATTATTGCATTCTACAAAAAATACTAACAACCAAAAGCAATTAACTTATAAACCAACACTTGCAAATAAAGTGAAAAAATGTTTTCAATTTTTGTTTCAAAAAATAACTAACTTAAGTTAACGACTACTTCCGTTAAATAAGGAAAAGCTTTTAAATACTTAATTTTAACGCAGACACATATGAAAGTTAACAAAAAATAAAAAATATGCATAAAAGAGTGTGAGAGAAAGAGAGTGATGTAAAGGAAGTTTATATAAATAGAGAGATTTAAAATATTTTATAATTGAGAATTATGTGTGTTTAAGAAAATGACATTAACGGTATAATTTTGTTTTAAATTTATGTGTTTTCTTGTATTTTTGATGAGCAATTAAATATAGGCGTTTAAAAACACAACCTAAGGCAATAACAACAAACGGAAATGCCAGATTTGAAGATTTATCTTCAAAGTTGGGGATTATATGTGAGCGTATAAAAGACAAATGTCTATTTATAAAAAAAAACTACATATTTTCTTACAATTAATTGGTTAAATTTACTTTACGGGCGTAAAGAACCCACAAAAATAAAAAAAATTAATAAAAAACAAATTGGGATTAAAACTAAACGTCCGCGCTAGTCCAGCTGTAAAATTGAGATTGTAATATTCCAATACATATTATTATCATTCGGTACTGTTGGAATTTTTCAAAATTTTTTCGATTAAAATTTTTTTTCGAATTTTTCTGAACTTTTCTTAATTTCTTTTGTGGAAAAAAATTAAGAAAAGTTCTTCCAGCATTTTTTTTAATCCCACTTATTTTTCGAAATTTTCTGGAATTTTTCAACATTTTTTTAAATTTCTCATATTTCTCAAATAATTTTGATTATTCTAATTTTTTTGAACTTGCGGGATTTTTTAAACTATGTTTTCAGTTTTTTCAAAACATTTCTGAAATTTTAAAAATTTTTCTGCTTGGATTTTACTAACAATTTTTCAAATTTTTTAATTAAGTAGAAAAAAGTTTTCCTTATTTTTTTTTTGCTAAAATTTATATACTTTTTAGAATTTTTTAACATTCTTTCTTAACCTTACTGATGTTTTGTAATTTTTTCTAAACTTCTGAATTTTTATTTTTTTTCAACTAGATTTAGAATTTAGAAATACTTAAAATAATTATGTTTGTTCTAAAAGTTTTTCTGAAATTGCCGGATTTTTTTAGATAAGTTTTTTAAATACTTTTTTAAAATTTCCAAATTTTTGTTTTTTTTTCTTTATATTCAGAATTGTTCGGATTGATTTAGAAAAATGTCTTTATTTTTCAGAACTTTCCTTAATTACCCAGCAAATAATCTGTTCCAGAATGCATCATTTTACCCTGCAACCGATTTTACTTAACATTCCAGAATCAATGATTTTTGTTTAAAATTGTCCCGAAAGCAATCGTTTTTTGGAGCAAGTGGTTTTTTTGAAAAATAATTTTACATAGAAAATTTTGTTGTGATTACCGTAGAATATATTCTAGAATAGCTTGAACCAGGAATTTGTTCCAAAAAATTTTCCTGGGTATATTTGTTGAAAATTTTCATAACTTTTCTAAATTTTCCAGCCATTTTTTAAGTCTACTGACTTTTTAAAAAAATTTTTCTCCAAATTTTCCATATTTTTAAATGAGTTTAATTTTTTAAAACTTTTTCTAAATTAGCCGTATTTTCAAGTTGTTTGTTTTGAAAAATCATTTTCAAAACTTTATTTAAAGTTTTTCATTTTCTTTATTTTCAGAACAGTTCGAATTTTTTCAGAATTTTTTTTGATTTAGATTTTTTTCTATTTTGATGAACTTTTTAAATTTTTTGTTTGTTGAAATTTTTTTTTAACTTTTCTGAACTTTCCAAAATTTTTTCCCAAATTTCCCGTATTTCTCTAAATGACTTAGATTTTTTTAAAATTTTTTTCAAGTTTATTTAGGTTAGGTTAGGTTGTAAGTGGCTGATGACGTTTTACGTCGACACACGTAGACTCTGAGGTCCATTGTGATACCACGGGACCGTAATAGGTTTCCCTACTAGTCCCTGTCGTTAAACCATTTTGAGCTTCTTATAAAACTCCTTAGATGTTGAATTTTGACATCCAACAAATCAGAAAGATCGTACAGCTCCCTAGATCCCAGTGAAGCAAGTCTCTGACCAGAAAGTGCCGGGCAATGGCAAATAAAGTGTTCGATAGTTTCCAACTCCTCTTCATCCATGCAACTTCGGCAAAAGTCATTCGACGGCACATTTAACTGCTCTGCATGCTTCCCTATAAGACAGTGTCCGGTAATTATAGAAACCACCGTCGAAATCTCTCCTCTTGGAAGCGATTTATTTAAAACTTATCTGAAATTTAAATTTTTTTTATTGTTTTTTTAATATTTGGAGTTGTTTGGATTTTTCTAGAAATTTTTCTGTTTCTGAACATTACAAAATTTTTTTTTTTTAAATTTTCACATCTTTCTTACTGATTATTATTATTTCCAATTTTTTTTCGTTTTTTTTTTCTTAATAATCGGAATAGTTCCGGTGTTTTTTAGAAATTTCCGAAATTTTTCTGATTTATAAAAAAATTGTTCTAGATTTTTTTCAGTTTTTTAAATACAATTCCGATATATTTTTTTAACTTTTTCCGTTGTTTTACTTAATATTTAAAATTTTTCGGATTTTTTAAGAAATTTTTGTGATTAATGCCCTGATTCAGTATGTCGTACAAAGTGAGTGACTAGAAATTTTGTACGTAAAACAAAAACAAATTTGAGTTTTTTGTTTTTGTTTTACGTACAAATTATGTAGTCACTCACTTCTACCGCGTTAGCGAATCGCACAGTAAGACAATTTTTTTTTTTTATTTTCAGAATTTGACTCAATTTTTATACCCTCCACTCTAGTGATAGAGGGTATATATATAAGTTTGTCATTCCGTTTGTAACACCTCGAAATATTGGTCTAAGACCCCATAAAGTATATATATTCATGATCCTTGATCGATTTTAAGACGATCTAGCGATGTCCGTCCGTCCGTCTGTCCGTCTGTCTGTTGAAAACACGCTAACTTTTGAAAGACTTTACGGAGGTTCCTGAAGTTTAACATATATGTTGGGCATTTACCTGGTCAGGTTGGTATTGCAATCCAGCGAAATCGGTCCAGTGGTTCAAAAGTTATGAGCAAAAGACTGAATTTCAGCAAGGGTTTTTCGTGAATTTACAAGATAAAACACACGCTAACTTTCGAAATGCAATTCTGAGAATGCTGAAGCTTGGCATATATATTTGTCGTTCCCCAGGACTAGTTTGCTTTAAGTTTCAGCAAAATCGGTCTAGTGGTTCAAAAGTTATTAGCAAAACCGTGAATTTCAGATTAGTTTCACCTTAAATTCATGAGTTGAAAACCCGTTAAATATGTTTTAAAAACATTGTTAAGCCAAAAAAATATTTTACAAGGTATTTTTGTCACTCAAAAATATTTTTACAATAATAAAAAAAAAATACATTCGAAAAAAAAATTTTACACTCAAAAAAAATTTTTGTGTAAAAAAGTTTTTTTACACAAAATAAAAACTAATCAAAAATGTTATTTTTCACGTTAGAAAATTTACTATCACTTAAAAGGGCATAGTGGAGGGTATTCATAGATTCGGCCAAGTCGAATTTAACTTTTCTATTTGTTTTCTGTTGATTTTCTCATAATTTTATTGAATTTTTTATATTTCTTCTAATTTTTTTTTTTGAATTTTTCTGATTTTTTTTACAATTTTTTATTCCGAATTTCTCGTGCATTTTTAAAGGATATTGTTTTTTTTTAATTTTTTCTGGATTGCTAATTTTTTTAGATTTTTCTAGATTTTTTTATTTTTTTTAACTTTTCTGAAACTCCAACCTTCTTACATTTTATCGTATTTTTTGGGGGGATTTAGAAAAATTTCTTTTTGTTAAAATTATTTTATTTATAAATATTATAAAATGTTTTCCGAATTTCTCGTACTTTTTTAAGTTCTTGTACTTTTTTCATTTTTTCTGAATTGCTAATTTTCTAAATTTTTTTAAGTTTTTTTAAAACTTTTCTGAAATTCCAACCTTTTTACATTTTTTCTTATTTTTTTTTTTTGTGATTTAGAAAAATTTCTTTTTGTTAAAAATATTCACAATTTAATCATCATTTTATTGAATTTTCATATTTTTTCTAATTTTTTTTTTAACTTTTTTGAATTTTTTTTTCCGAATTTCTCGTACATTTTTAAAGGATATTGTTTTTTTATTTTTTTTCAATTGCTAATTTTCTAGATTTTTTAGTTTTTTTAAAACTTTTCTGAAACTCCAACTTTTTTATATTTTTTCCTTAATATTTGGAATTGTTCCAAAAATTCTCGTATTTTTTTTTAAATTTCTCCGCATTTTTTTCGTAATCTTAATAATTTCTTGTAATTTATTCTAAATTTTCTGAATTTTTTTAACAGTTTTTCCAAGTTTTCCGTATTTTTTTAAATAATATTGATTTTTCTAAAATCTTTTTGAATTTGCCGGACTTTTTAGAGTTTTTTTGATTTTTAACGAAACTTTTCTTAAATTTCCAAAATTTTTTCGTTTTTATACCCTCCAGTTATTGCTAGTAGTAGAGGGTATAGATCAGTTTGTCATTCCGTTTGTAACTCATCGAAACATCGTATTATTAGGGATCGATTCTAAGACACTCTAGCGATGTCCGTCTGTCTGTTGCAATGGCGAAGATTGCCAGAATATAACACGGATATTACTGCAACTTAACTTGTTGTTGCTTCGAGAAGTTTGGTATTGCATTTGAGCGAATTCGGTTCAGCAGTTTAAAAATTATAACCGAAAATGTTAGGATTCCACGACAATTTTGGTATGTTCTACATAACCTAAAAATACAAAAAATGTATTTATACAAGTACAAATGCTACTTAAACAAGTACAAACATTTCTTTTACCCCAAACATTTTTTCGCGAAACTTTTTCCGCGGAAACTTTATTATAAATATTTTTTTCTTAAAATTAATTCCTTTTACCAACATTTTGTTTGCGAAATATTTTTTTTTCATTAAAAATTTTTTTCTCGGAAATTTTTTTATTACATATTTTTTTAATATTTAAAGTTTATTTCATCAATGTTTTTTAAATTGTGGAGGGTATCAATACATTCGGCAAGGTTAATTTTTTTTTAAATTGGGTTTCTTCGGAATAGTTCGGGTTTTTCAGATTAAGACAAAATTTTCTTATTTTTCTAAATCTTCTGAATTTTTTTTGTTGCAATTTTTTTTTTATTAATTTGCCAAATTTTCAGAATTCTTTCTTAATTTTAGAAGATTTTTATATTTCTTCTTATTTTGAAATGTTTTTTTGTTATTTTTTTTAGCAAATTGTCGCGTTTTTCTCTAAATGATTTTAATTATTCTAAAATTCTATTTAATTTGCCGGAACTTTTGCATTAGTAATTTTTGTAATATTTTCTGAATTCCATAATTTTTGGAAACGGGTCAGTTATATTATTTTGTGTCAACATATTATTTTTGTAATGTTTTCATGATTTAGAAATTTTTGGGTATATTTTGTTATTTTATTTAGGGCAGACAACAAAAAAAAATTATCTGGCAGCACTGCCAACAAAGTAGTAAGTTAAAGAAGAACAAGAAGCAGTAGAAGAACAACACTAAAATGTAACTGAATATGATGTTGTTCTTATTGTTGTTGTTGTTGAATATGCTTTGAGTACAAGAGATAATGCTTGGATAAAGCTATATTTTACATACATACATATATAAAATGATAAATGCTATCTATCCTTCTATGTTGTCTAAAAATGTAAAATGACGACTGTGTGTACTTTTTTTTATTTGTGTGTAGTTCTTGTAATTGTTGTTCAAAAAGCTCTTGAGAGCATTTAACACTCAAGTAGAAAATAACAACAGTGAAATGGCAAACAAGTGGTAAAATGAAAAGAAATTGAAATAACGATTATTATAGAGAAAATTACACTTTACATATGGATTTGAAATTTCTTTTGAGGGTGGTTTCACATTTGAAAAAACCAAATTGAAGAAACAAAAATATAACGAGCAAATTTTCCAAGTGATAAAGCACTGTGGTGTTATTTAATTATTACTGCAGGGTTTTTTCCCTAAATGTAAATGAAGTTTATTAAAAATAGCCACCTAGACGTATGATTAATAATTTATAAATAAAAATAACACGTATACGTAGTTAAATTAAAAAAATTAGTCTGCAAAAATGATCTCAAGAAGTTTTCGTAAGCTTTAAAAAGATTTTTAAATTTTAGTTGTTTGTAGAAATTTTGTTAATTTTAGTTAAAAGTCATTTAACCGATTTTTTAACTGAGTTTTTTCTATTGAGTGTATAAATTGTTGGCCAGTTTTTTTTTTTAAATGCAGATTTTAAAAAATGACTTACTATAGAACAAAACATCACTGCTTTAATCGATGGATTATTCCTATTTTCTTTTATTAATCTCTTTGTTTTTAACATTTATATATTGAATTACAGTGTTTAACAAATTTGGGGTGAGCTAGTGTATTTTGAATTAGATCAAGAAAAAAATAGATCAAGAAAAAAATATACTTTTTATTTTCTTCATTTTTGTTTTTTAAAAAAAAAAAAAATATTTATCAAATTTTTTTTTCATCAAAAAATTTTGTTTAATCAAAATTTTTCTCTACATTTTTTTTCTTCTACAGTTTTTTTACTCTTCACTTACATTGGAAGTCTTCCTTGTGTCACCCACAGATCCTCATGGAATTGGTTTTATTTTGTAGATTAGGAAAAATAAAGGGACTAGTATTTTTTTAGCAGCCCAAATTCATATTAAGGTGGTGAAAATGAGGGACGAAGAAACGGTAAATTTCTTCTTAGGAAAAATAAAGGGACTAGTATTTTTTTAGCAGCCCAAATTCATATTAAGGTGGTGAAAATGAGGGACGAAGAAACGGTAAATTTCTTCTTCCCCGATTTAGTCCATTTAAGAACTTTATCAGCCTCTGAACACAAGACATATTCGTGTCAAATTTCGGGAGTCTACCTATTTTCGTTTGGACTGCAGTGTGCTTTCCCCAGACGGACCGACAGATGAATATCGCTAGAATGTCTTAGATTCGATTTTGTGCATTTACCAAATTTACAGCTCTTTTGGTTTGGACTGTATCTTACTTTCCACAGACAGGCGGATCCGATTTCTCAGTTACCAAATTTACAGCTCTTTTGGGTTGGATTGCATCTTGCTTTCCTCAGACAGACGGACTGAGTCTACCTATTTTCGTTTGGACTGCAGTGTGCTTTCCCCAGACGGACCGACAATTGAATATCACTAGAATGTCTTAGATTCGATTTTGCGCACTTACTAAATTTACAGCTCGTTTGGTTTGGACTGTATCTTACTTTCCACAGACAGGCGGATCCGATTTCTCAGTTACAAAATTTACACAGAGAAAAATAAATTTCCAACTGAATTTTTCAGTTGTATCAACTCAAAATTCGGTTGCTGCTACTACATTTTGATGTGGCTAACGAATTTTATAGTTCTGTCAATTAAAAGACAGTTGTAATAATAATATTTTGTTGTAACTACCGATACTTAGTTGTTTCAACCTTTATTCAAATGCATCCACCGATTTTTTGTTGCAACAACTGAATTTCAGTTGGAAATTATCAAATTTGTTTTCTGTGTGTACAGCTCTTTTGGGTTGGACTGCATCTTGCTTTCCTCAGACAGACGGACTGATGGATATCGCTAGAATGTTTTAGAAACCATCATGGATCAATAAAACAGTGATACAAAATTTAACTTTCCAAATCGGAATGGGATGAAACCAAAAGCAAATGGAAGTGGATGTTTTCCATAACAAAACACTCAAGGTATTTTTTAGTTCAGTGCTTGATTTTTTTACACGCATTTAAGGTTGGTGATTTTAAAGTATTTAAAGTTTTTGTTACTAAATATGTTATATTTTAGGTATTTAAAGTTTTTGTTACAAAATATGTTATACTTTAGGTTCCCCTGTTGATGCCCTTTTTGGACATGTGGGGCCCAGTCGTCCAAACTTAAGCTCGAAATTACGTTAGCTGTAAGTGGTATAAATTTCGCTGCGATCGGTCCAGTACTTTCTGAATGGCCGAAATTAAAAAAATAAGCGACTGTGCACCGTTGCGTATGATTGTTATGTAAAGACAACTCCAAAATTAAGTATACGCCTCTTATACACAAAAACTTAAATATATAAAGACTATGCAAGAGTCAATTCTTTTTGACGTTTAAAGGTGGTGTTAGTTTTACAAATGGTATCTGGGAAAGCTGAAAATTTAGTTTACCTTTTATTTTTCGTTTAATTTAGCTGGTTGTTTTGATTGAATTAGTACATATATTCATTTCTTTTTTTGATTATGTATTATTTTATTTTCAAGTGACACAACAATAATTTTCATTCATAATTTTAAAATTTTTTAATGTTTATTTTTCGTTATTCCCAAATCGTTCCCAAATACTTTCCAAAAAAAGATTGCCATCTGTAGATAACGGCTTCGTTATTACTGACACTACTATTCATGAGTTACCCCTGCTTATACAGTTTTCAGGGAACTATAATTAGGGTTGAGATTTTCATGCACTAAAAAGTCGAAAATATGCGCTAAAAAATTAAAAATATGCACTAAAAACCCTAAAAATATGCACTAGAAAATAAAATGTGTGCAAAAAAATTTTTTTTTTTATACGAAAAACTTTAAGTAAGCAAGATATTTTAGAAAATAAGACAATCTATAAAAAAAATATTTTTCGTATTTTCAAAATAAATTTTTAAAATAGTTTTTGAGACAAATAAATTTTAATTTGTGTTTTTGCTAATTAATGCCAAAATATGCACTTAAAAGTTGGAAATATGCACAAAATATCCATTTAAAACCAAAATATCCATTTATTATTATTATTTATTATTATTTATTAGTCAATGGAACATAAATTCCTTACAGACTAAGATAAAAATATACAATAGTAGTATAATACAGAGTATAAAACATTAATTAAAAAAATTTAAATTGACGCAAATTGACTTCAGCAGGCCACAAAGAGGGTTTAAATAACTCCTTATAGAGTGCAGCAGTAACGCCAAGTTTAAAGGAAATCCTACTAAGCGTATTCAAATCGGTTTTTGATTTCACGAGCTTGTAACATTTTAAATGTGATTTCTCAATACGGAAATATTTCACAACATACTCAATTATCTGCTCAGTCGTTACGTTTGGCTTGAACGATGACAGATGAACCCATTTTAAATTGGCAATGACTTCTAAATCATTGTTGTTGTTATCACCAACAATAATATTCTTACGTTTTTTCTTGGAAACTTTACTCCATCCCAAATTGTTAGCTGGGATATCACTTTTTGCAGTAACAGCATTCAAATTACTATCCGATGCTTGAGAAAAACAAAGAATCTCTCTTCTTTCACGTGAATAAGCAGAACTTTTATGATTACGATCATCAACAACTTCATTATGACGATTAAAGGTAGAAACAGAACAAGCACGGCACGGGGGACGGTTGCCGTGGCCGGAGAATATAGGCCCAAAACAATAACGGGGGACGGCGCACTGTGGTCAATATTTTGAGATAGCGGCCAAAACTCCTTTTGGTTTTTGTTCTCCGATTTTAAAGTTATTAGACTCATATGAAAGTAGACAGTGGTAAACCTCGGGAACCAAAAAATTAGAACTCTATTTCAATTATTTCACTGAGAACAGGGTGGTCCAAAATGGGATTTTTCAGAATTTAGTAAATTTATGATATTTTTAGTTAATTTTTAAAGTTTAAATGATCATAACTTTTTTGTTTTTCAAGATTTTTGGACGAAGAAAATTTTGTGTTGTAACTTAACTTATTTCCTATTACTGGTAAAAAAATTGAAGCTCTACTATTTTCAGAACAATTTAAATATTTTTTTTAAAAAAGGTCAAATTTCTCGAAAATTTCCTACTTCATAGAGCACAACTCCTGTGAGTCAAGCTGAGTCAAACCACAAATTTACTATTTTGTAGTCCTAACTCTCCCCTACATTCCTATATATACATGTCCATGCATCGGGGCTGCACTTTTTGAGCTACAGCAATTTTTCTGACCCAAGGTAAGATATTCGGTACAAATTCACGTCATATTTTTTGAGAAGTTATTTTTATGTGAAAGTGGCTATTATGCATATATTTTGATGAAATTTTGTACAAGAGTTCTTAATGACCCAAAAAATAATTCTGTTGAAATTGGGAGAAGTTGGCCCATATTTGGACCTAGTCCACATAGAAGGGTGTATCAAAATTTTGACAAAAATGACAATAGAACTCTCAAATTATGTGGTATCTGCAATTCATTTGGAAAAGGTAAAAAATGATTTTATTGCCATCTAATATTACATAACTTAAATACCTGATAATTGCAAATAAATTTAAAACCAATGCAAATAACCTGTGGATCCTTGGACCTATCAAAAAGACCTATCCTTGGACCTATCAAAAGGACCTATCCTTTTACATATCAAAAGGACCTATCCTTGAACCTATCAAAAGGATCTATCCTTGGTCCTATCAAAAGGACCTATCCTTGGACTTATGAAAAGGACCTATCCTTGGACCAATCAAAAGGACCTATCCTTGGACCTATCAAAAGGACCTATCCTTTGATCTATCAAAAGGACCTATCCTTGGACCTATCAAAAGGACCTATCCTAGGACCTTGATCTATTAAAAGGACCTATCCTTTTACATATCAAATGGATCATTCCTTTCACCTATCAAAAGGACCTATCCTAGGACCTATCAAAAGGACATATCCTTGGACCTACCAAAAGGACCTATCCTTTTACATATCAAAAGGACCTATCCTTGGACCTATAAAAAGGACCTATCCTTGGACATATTAAAAGGACCTATCAAAAGGACCTATCAAAAGGACCTATCAAAAGGACCTATCCTTAAACCTATCAAAAGGACCTGTCCTTAAACCTATTAAAAGGACATATCAGAAGGACCTATCCTTAAACCTATCCATAAAAAGGACCTGTCCTTAAACCTATCAAAAGGACCTATCCTAGAACCTGCCAAAAGGACCTATCCTTGGACCTATCAAAAGGTCCTATCCTTGGACCTATCAAATGGACCTATCCTTGGACCTATCAAAAGGACATATCCTTGGACCTATCAAAAGGACCTATCAAAAGGACCTATCCTAGGACCTATCAAAAGGACCTATCCTTGGATCTATCAAAAGGACCTATGCTTGGACTTATCAAAATGACCTATCCTATGACCTATCAAAAGGACCTATCCTTGGACCTATCAAAAGGACCTATCCTAGTACCAGTCAAAAGGACCTATCCTTGTACCTATCAAAAGGACCTATCCTTTGATCTATCAAAAGGACCTATCCTTTTACATATTAAGAGGACCTATCCTTTGATCTATCAAAAGGGCCTATCCTTTTACATTTTAAAAGGACCTATCCTTGGACCTATCCTTGGACCTATCCTTGGACCTATCCTTGGACCTATCCTTGGACCTATCCTTGGACCTATCCTTGGACCTATCCTTGGACCTATCCTTGGACCTATCAAAAGGATCTATCCTTGGACCTATCAAAAGGACCTATACTAGGACCCATCAAAAGGACCTATCCTTGGACCTATCAAAATGACCTATCCTAGGACCAGTCAAAAGGATCTATCCTTGAACCTATCAAAAGGACCTATCCTTGGACCTATCAAAAAGACTTATCCTTGGACCTATTAAAAGGACCTATCCTTTTACATATCAAAAGGACCTATCCTAGGACCTATCAAAAGGACCTATCCTTTTACATATCAAAAGGACCTATCCTTGAACCTATCAAATGGACCTATCCTTGGTCCTATCAAAAGAACCTATCAGAAGGACCTATCAAAAGGACCTATCCTAGGACCTATCAAAAGGACCTATCCTTGGACTTATGAAAAGGACCTATCCTTGGACCAATCAAAAGGACCTATCCTAGGACCTATCAAAATTACCTATCCTTGGACCTATCAAAAGGACCTATCCTAGGACCTATCAAATGTCAGTGGCCAAATGTTGGCATTTTCTGACCAAAATTAAGTTTAGGAATAATAAATAAGTATTGGTTGTAAAATACGATTGAAGAAAATAAGAAATTATAAAAAAACATACCTATTTAAAATGTCAAAATATTCAACTTTTACATGGAAACTCAACAAAAAATTAAAATGCATTTTTAACTCCACATTACTTACGTTCCTATGAGTCGATTTTTACGTTTGAACACGCAAATTGAAGCTTAAAGTCCCTCCTATTGAACAAAACAAATTGCGTAAAAAAATACCAATCCGGTCAAAAGTTATAGAGTTTTGACCGCTATCTCGCGAAATTGACCACTGTGCGGCGACGGCAAAAAATGTCATTTGTTTGTTCAGTGGTGCTAACTTTTAATAAAATTAGTGTAATTTTACGGGAAAAAATCGCTTATCACATAGTCAATGTGATTAAGTTGGCACTACTGTACGTTTGTTACACCATTGTGAATGAAAAATTAAAAAATTGTTCTGTAAATGCGGCAACCCTGGAGTGTGAGAGGGAGGTAGATTGAGAGAACCCGGAGATGAAATAAAATAAGTTTTAATTTTTTGTCGTGCCGGTCACGGTTTTTAACTGTCAAATCGTATGGAAAAAGTCGTGCCGGGCTTGTTCTGTTCAGAGCTTAAGGCTTTTTTTAACATGATCACTAGGTTCAGTAGTAAAAACAGTACTCTTTGCATTATTATTTAACGCAGGAAAGACAACAACAGCATTAGTTTTGTCAAGATGACCATCAAAGAGATTATTTGAAGAAATAGACGAACAAGAATTAGACGAAGGTGAACGACCTCTTATTTGTTGCAAATCATTTTTGGAGTTTTTGACTTCTGTTTCGGCAAGTGTTTTATTATTTTTTGTTAAAACACTCTCAATAGCATTGTTGTTTTTTTTGATATAGGCATGCAAAAGAGCTTTTAATTCTTTTACTTCTTCTGATAAAATTGATACAATAGTATTGAGATTATTAGACGCATCAGCACATTTGTTGCAATTATAAACAATATTTTTATTGTATTTTACAATTTCAAAAACATCATCACTAATTGTAAGTAAGCCCGAACACGATTTATGAAAAAATCCCCGGCAACTATTGCACTCAACGAAAACATCACCGACTACTTTATAGCAAGTAACACAAAATGTGTTAGACAGCATTAGAAAAAAATCAACCTGTTCAAACGACAGTCACTACTGAACCAAAATATGCAAAAACAAATCGATGCCATTTTAACGCAAATTTCTTGAAACGGAAAGATAAATGGCCGATATCGGTTTTAGACTATCGACAAAACACATGTATTTGCATAACACCGTCCGACAGTCAATATTAAACATGAACCGTATAATATACGTCTGAAATTTGAGATCAAATGGAGTAAAACTGCATTTACAGTTTTTCATTTCGTGATCCAGTTTCTTTTTAAAAGGACTTCAAAGTTTTAAAGGACACATTTTTTAAAATATTTTTGAAATATTTGTACTTGACCTAGGATAATGGGGTCCTCGACCGATATTTCAATACATTAAGTTTGTCATTCCGTTTGTAACACCTCGAAGTATTGGTCTAGGACCCCATAAAGTATATATATTCATGATCCTCGATCGATTTTAAGACGATCTAGCGATGTCCGTCCATCCATATGTCTGTTGAAAACACGCTAACTTTTAAAAGACTTCACTGAGGCTGCTGAAGTTGGGTAAATATGTTGGTCATTTACCTGGTCAGGTTGGTCTTGAAATCTAGCCATATCGGTTTAGTGGTTCAAAAGTTATAAGCAAAAGACTGAATTTCGGCAAGGGTTTTTCGTGAATTTTGGAGATAAAAATCACGCTAACTTTCGAAAGGTAATTCTGAGGATGCTGGAACTTGGCATATATATTTGTCGTTCCCTGATTTTATTCAAATCGGTCCAGTGGTTTAAAAGTTATTAGTAAAACAGTGAATTTCAGATTAGTTTCACCTTAAATTCACGTGTTGAAATCCCGTTTAAAATGTTTTAAAAACATTGGTAAGTCACAAAAATATTTTAAAACGTATTTTTGTCACTCAAAAATATTTTTACACTAAAAAAAAATACACTCGAAAAAAATTTTACACTCAAAAAAATTTTCAAATCGGTCCAGTGGTTTAAAATTTATTAGCAAAACCGTGAATTTCAGATTAGTTTCACTCAAAAATATTTTTACACTAAAATAAAATACACTCAAAAAAAATTTTACACTCAAAAAAAATTTAATAAATAATTTTTTGTTTTCTTCAAAAATTACTTTAAAAAAAAAATTTTATACACAAAATAAAATAGTTCTAATCAAAATGGCCATATGTGCTCTTGTTACGATACATTCCATGTCGTTATTTTAAGGATTGCAATTTTTTTTTTACATTTCTTCGGAGGTTGCAAACACATGTGATCATTTAGCACCCCCTTCTAATCGTTGTAGGGTGCTAAAATTTGACGCAAAAAATTAGTTACGATGCCATCTTTAATTTTTTAATGTACGTTGAACTGTAGCAAAGCAAAAGGATAAATAATATTTTTACACTAAAAAAATAGTTCCACTCGAAAAAAATTTTACACTCAAAAAAAAAAAATTTGTCATTTTTTTTTTTACAAAAATATCTAAAAAAAAACTTTTTTATTCAAAATAAAATATTGATAATGAAAATTTTTCAATTTTTTCACATTAGAAAGTTTACGATCACTTAAAAAGGGCATTGTGGAGGGTATTCATGAATTCGCCCAAGTTGAATTTAATTTTTCTACTTGTATTATTTAAAAATAGACAAAAATCCTATCTCATTTTTATACCCTCCACTTAAGGCCGTTTGTCACGATTATACTGAGTCGTATGATTTTGTTAAACCAAAATTAAATGAAATTTGGTCTGACTGTCAAAAAATCAAACCAACAAATATTTTCGATACATTGCTCTTTGCAATCATCACATTTCAAATAATACGAAAACAGCTGTTTAGAAAAATAAATGCTAAAAAAGATAATTTGTTGCGTATTTTTAAAAAAAATCATTAAAATAAGAGATTTATAAATTAATAACCTTAACTTTCTATCTTTAGTTTTTTGTTTTTATGTTTTTGGCAATGAATTACAAAAAAAAATACATATCTGATAAAATGAAAAGTCTCAGCTTTTAGAAATATTTCTAAAAGTGACGAGTATTATACGACTGTCAAAATTTCTCCCGTATTACCGTCCGTGTCATTACATTTCGCATGTACACGATAACATTTTTAAATTCCATACGATTTTTTGACAGATCATTTTACTGACAAGGGAAGTCTCCCTAGTGTCACCCGCGGATCTTTATGGAATTGGTTTTATTTTGTAGAGCAGAAAAAATAAAGGGACACGTATTTTTTTTTAGCGGCCCAAATTCATATTTAGGGGGTAAAAAGGAGGGGGGAAGACAAGGCCATTTTTCAGTTTTTTTCGTTTATCTCCTATATTATGCAAGGAAACCTAGTCATGTTACATACCAAATGAAAGGTCTTTGAAAAACCTATCTACTTGTGCTAAGAACGTGTTCAAACATGCACAACTTTTCGTCATATTAAGTAAAATACCAAAATTTTAGGACATTTTTGTTAATAAGTCGAAAAATATTAACTTCTTTGGCCCGTTGTTAGCACCACGAGATAGGTTTTTTTAATACCTTTAATCTGATACCACACATGCCTATATCAATTTTGTTTAAATAGGCGTAAATTGTAAAAAACTGAAAAAGGTCAATTTCCCCCCATACAAATCGACCCCTCCTAAAAATGAGTTTGGGCCGCTAAAAAAAAATACGTGTCTAATTAATTTTCGTTCTTAACAACATATCCAAATTTCATGAAGATCGGAGGGTGACACCAGGGAGACTTCCCTTGTGAGTCTTATCGTGACAAACGGCCTTTAGTGATAGAGGGTATATATAAGTTTGTCATTCCGTTTGTAACTCATCGAAATATCGGTCTGGGACCTCATAAAGTATATATATTCATGATGCCCGATCGATTTTAAGACATTCTAGCGATGTCCGTCTGTCTGTCTGTGGAAAATGCTATCACGGACAAAATATTGCACAGAGATGACTCAAACTTAACATATTTATTGGAAGTTCTCCCGAGAAGTTTGGTATTGCATTTGAGCGATATCGGTTTAGCGGTTCAAAAGTTATGAGCGAAAATGTAAGTACACCTAAAAAATTTCAATACATTCAACATAACCTAAAAATACAAAATGCTTTAATTCGGCTTCTGGTTGACATATGTGAACATAATTGAACACCAAATGGTATTTAAACAAGTACGAACATATTTTTTGACAAAAAAAGAAAAAAATCGCGTATTTTTTTTACCAACATTTTTTTCCGCGGAAATTTTTTTTTCAAAATTTTTTTTTTTTCAAAAGTAATTTCCTTTTAAATAAAGTTTTTGGCAATAATCTTTTTGAAATTGTGAAAGGTATCACTACATTCGGCAAGGCCGAATTTAACTTTGTTACTTGTTTATTTTCATTTAGGTCCGATGAAATTTGAATATTGTTTGAAATCTTTGAATTTCAATTGATATCTTTTGAATTTCATTTTATAGTTTTAAAATTTCAACTGAAAATGGTGTAGTAACGATTTTAAATTTCAATTAAAATGTCAGCTAGTATTTACGATTAAATTAAATTTAACAATACTGTGCTATCTATCCATCATTCACATACACACTAAAAGCTCTTTTTAACGAGGTATTTTTTATACTGCATACAAAAAGAATTGCGAACAAATTGTTTGTTGGGTAAAAAAGTTGTTTTAATAAATTTAATTTATTCAATTAAATTATTATTTAATATGGAAATTAAAAAAAAAATCGTAAAAACGAGATACAAAAACAACTGTTTGATGGGTAAAAAAGCTGTTTTAATAATTTTAATTGATACAATTAAACACTCAAAAAATTATGTTAGTAAAATCAACTGAAAATGTCAGTTAAAATAACTACTTTGTAAGTTGTTTTGGGGTCAACTACTTTTTCAGTTAAATCAACTAACAATGTTAGTTATTTTAACTGACAAAAAACAACTGACTTATGTAGTAAAAATTACTAACATTTGTAATCAAAACAACTAATATGTAGTAAAAATAAAATAAACAATATATAATTTTTTTTCAAAAAATTTTTCAGAAAAAAATTGAAGACCAAATTTTTTCAAAGTTTTTTTTTTTTTAAAAAGTTGTGAAAAATAAAAAAAAACGAAAATTTATTTATTTTTTTTGGAAAAAACTTTGAAAATTTTTCAGAGATAAAAAAATAAAATTAACTACTTTAAATAACTGTTACTATATTACAGTACTTTTTTGTTAGTTATTCAAAAAAAAAAACGACTCAAAATAACTAACAGAAATAGTTGTTTGATATTTTTCATACAAAAATAACTGACTTTGTAGTTAAAAACAACTTACTACTGTAAAATATACAAACAACTAACATGTAGTAACTTACATAATTTTCTGAGTGAAATATTATTCAATACGGGAATTTTTAGAAAATAATCTCAAAACTTTAATCAGGTTCTATTTTTGACTCAAAAATTTTGAGTGTATGATAACAGTATTCCAACCGGCAAAAAAAGTCATCGCTGACATACTGCTGACCATCTCGGTATAAAATTGCTGACATCTTCATACAATTTTTTCAAATGCCCCCAAAGTCCAAGTCAGCAGTTGGTCAGCGGTTGTCTAAAACATAGTTGGATATTCGATATTTGGAAAAATTGTATAAAGATGTCATCCATATCATAAAGAGGGTCAGCAGTAGGTCAGCGGTGATTTTTTTTGGCCAACTATGAAAATTTAATTCCGGTTAAAACGACATTTCAGTGTATATGTGAATAAGAGGTAATAAAACCTTTTAAAAGTTTCTCCAAACAAAAAAGCTCTTTTAAACCACTGTACATTAAAACATTCCCAACTAAAAATATTCGTTAAATTAAGGAAGCTTCTTGTGGGAGAGCTTATTGAAGTGAAGTTTAGAATATTTCAAATCAGTTGTGTACATTACGTGAGTGTTAAATGTTGTTAACGGGAAACGTTGTATGAAAAATGTATTGTTTTTGGAAAAACAAGTGCGTAATGTTTAACATAAAAGGAAAATAGAAAAAGGAAGGAAAAACCGAAAAGAAATAAAGTGTGTGTTGTGGTATTTAGTTGTTGCTGTAAATAAGTAAAACAAAAACATATTTAAAGGAATAGAGAGCCAACGAACAGTAGCTGTAAAGTAAAACAGTGTGTATGTGTGTGTATTAGAGTAATTTTGTGAAAGTATAAATGTTGGTGTGTTACTCTAAAAGACAGATGATACAAAAACCATCGTAGACATCCAGGATAATATTTTATTTTTTTTTTAAATAAAAGAAAATAAAGGAAAAGATACACATAACGTGCGCAGATTTTTGCAGTAACAAAAAAAAAAAAACGGATGAAAAAAAAAAACTGAAAAGTGAAATCTGTGTGAAAATTTTTTAAGGCAAAAATGTGGATTTTTATAAATAAATTTAGAAATAAACCTTAAAAAAATATAATTTAAAATATTTAGATTACTAAAATGTTGCTAAAAAGAATAATGAACGGAATTTTTAAATAATTTTCCTTTTTTTGAGTTAATTTTCTTTGAAAAAAAAAAAAAAAAAACGGGATAAGTGAAGGATATAACAAATGTTAAAGCAAAAAGAAAAATTAAATGAAGGTCTAACCCAACGTTAAAAGTTAATACAAAAAATTTTACCAATAGATATTTAAAAAAAATTATATATAACAAATTGAAAAAAAAATTAAAGAAAATTTAAATATAAAAATATCTATAATTGAAAAGTTCTTAATAAATATGCGTTAATAAGGTTAACACCATTAAACAAATAAAATTTCTATATAAATAAATTATAACTAACAACCCTGCTAGAAAAAAAAATAAACAAAATTAAACACGCAAAGTTGTTAATTTTCTAAGAAAAGCTAGCAAAAAAAAGTATAAAAAATGTCTAATTATTTTTATAACACTGTGCAACACAATTTTGTGTCTTGAATGAAAAAAAAAAAAAAAATTAAAATACCCAGACAGAAACTGCCAACAGTACAAAAAAAAAAAAATAATTCCGGCAAAGCACTTTGTTTTTTGTGTATAAAGTGCAAAATGAAATTACAATTACAAAAACTGTTTTGAAAGCGTTTTGTAACCGCTTTGCCAATGGTCTTTTTGTTATTAAAAGCCGTTTAAAATATAAATTTGAAATTTAAAATTTTTAATTTTGATAACACATCATAGATTTTTTTGAGACTTTCCCAAAATTTGTTAAAAAAAATTTTTTTTAAAGAATTTTAAAATGATAATGTTTTTAAGCTGGTTTCTAATTTTAAAACTGACGCAGGACACCACCTCAGTTTGACTTTATAAGCTAACGACTAAAAAAATAAAATAAAATAAGAATTCCTTTTTTTATTTTCTTAAAACCAAAATGGTTTGTAACATGCATAATAACTCACCTGCTGGTGAATAAAAAAGTTTTTCACCAGCTGATGAATAAAACGTAACATAATTATTTTTCAGCAAAAAAAAAATATCAAAAAACAAGTAGAAAAGTTAAATTCGACCTGGCCGAATTCAGTGATACACTCAAAGTTATACACTCAAAAAAATCTTGTAAAATTACCGAAAAACCTTGTAAAAAAATTTTTTGCTACCTCCTATTTTTCGAGAGTTCCTACACTCCGAGAAAAATGCTTCATAATATTTATGGCGTGGTTTCATAAATACTTTTGTCATAAAATTTCATTATATTTATGAAACCTTCATAAATATAATGATGTTTTATGAAAAAAGTCTATGAAATGCACTTCATAAAATTTCATGATTTCATAAAAAAATGCATAACCCGGAAAAAACGGAAATGGTACTTTTTACGAACAGGTAAAAAATAGAGACGTTTAAGGTCGAGATAAACGGAGTTAGAATTCCTTTATCAAACCAAGCGAAATTTTTAGGAATCATTTTAGACAGTAAACTGTCATGGAAACAAAACACCGAAGAAAGGGTCAAGAAGGCATACAACGCCTTCTACGCATGCAAAAAAATGTTTGGCGCAACTTGGGGACTGGAACCAAGGATCACTTACTGGATTTATACTTCTGTAGTAAGACCAATCTTACTGTATGGTGTTATGGTCTGGTAAAACGCACTGGAGCGTAATGTGACGCACTTAAAATTTCAGAGAATTCAACGTCTCATGGGTTTATGCATCACAGGCGCTCTGAGAACAACATCAGCTGAATCTATTGACACGCTACTGCACCTGATACCAATTGACATCTTTGCAAAGGGGGAGGCTTATTAGTCCTGCCTTCGTCTCAAAGAGTAAAATTTATTCAGGCAACGCAATATTGGACACAGTAACATGGACAATTTAAATGATATTGCCACCGATTACAGAGTGCCCAAACTTATTTTCGACCGGAAATACGACGTAGAATTTCCGACTCGAGAATTTTGGTTAAACTGGCAAACCCCCCAATGAAACCTATTAACATATTCGCAGACGGCTCCAAACAATCCATGGGAGTCGGTGCAGGATTTTCAACGAGTTTGCGAGATTTAGAGAAGACTTTTATCCTTCCATTGGACTCTAGCATTTTCCAGGCCGAAATAGTTGCCATAAGCAGGGCGGATTTACAGTTCGGTGATGAGACAAACAGAGAATTTAACATTTACGTTGACAGCCAAGCTGCTCTAAAAGCTCTTAAAAGTTTTTACATCAAGTCGAAAGTAGTTTTCGAATACTTCGAGAACTTACAAAGTTCAGGGAGTATGAACATGGTGAAACTAATATGGGTACCAGGTCACATAGGTATTCAAGGAAACGAGAAAGCGGACGAGCTCGCGAAACAAGGTGCTGATGGTATTGGTATTTCTGTGCATATTGATCCACCAATCCAGCACTTCAGATCGCTACGCGACATTCAAAACACAACAATGGCTAATAGAAAGTGGAGAGAGCTAACAACAAGTGCGATCAGTAGAAGATTGTGGGCATGCTACAATCTAAGAAAAACTGAATACTTACTCTCACTCACTAGATGGAACTGCCGTGTACTTACTGGAGTGATCACCGGGCACTGCCTAATAGGTTATCATAGAAAGAAGATGGGACTTATTTCTGATGCAAGCTGTAGAAGGTGCGATGAACCTAACACTGAAGAAACGGTCGAACATATTCTTTGCCAATGTCCTGCTTTGGCCAGAACCCGACTGCACATTTTAGGCAGACATGACTTCGAGAGCTTGGAAACGGTTTCGAATGTCGACCTAAGGCAAATAGTACAATTCGCGATGAGGACAAACGCGTTCTATCAGCGTCGCTGAGGAATTATTGTGGTTTCGCTATGGACCATCCGGTCTATGTGAGGAGTCTTTGACTCCGCCACCTCTAACCTAACCATATGATTTATTATAATATCAATAAGAAATTGGGGCAAAACAATAAAAACTCCTGAAGACGATTTTTAAAATTGTAATTCCTTATTTTAGTTTTTCCAATGTAAATATCCTTTATTTTATTTCTAAAAAAATAATGCATTTGCTTTCTTAATGAAACATTTCATAAATACTTTGAAACCTTTTCATAAATATAATGAAACTTGTCATTAAAGTTCGTCCAATGTAACTGCTTCATAAATATTATGAAATGTTTCATAAATACTATCAAACATTTCATAAAAATAATATTATTTTTTTTAAGTATTTTATTATAATTATGGAACTTTTTCATTGTACCAATGAAGTGGTTCATAAATACTATGAAATAGTTTCCTAATATGATCAAATATTTAAGAAAAAAAAAGTTAAATGTATGAAATGTTTTGTCGTATTTATGAAACATTTCAAAATATTTGTAAAGAGTTTCATAAAAATTTATGAAATTTTATTTCAAAAATTTCATAAATATTGACGCTATGAAGAACCCCTATGTTTCATTGTGTTTATGAAACTGTTACATTGGACGAACTTTAAAGAAGATTTTCATTACATTTATGACAGTTTTCATAAATGAAGCTTTTTCTTTGAGTGTGGTAAAAATTACATTTTTATTTTTAAAAAGTTTGTAAAATTACAAACAATTTACAAGCTTTTAGCCAATAAAATTGTAAATATACAACTTTTTTACGCGATGCGAATTACAAGGACTTCTTGTGACTTTACTAGATTTTGTGCGTCCTCCTATTTTACGAGAATTCTAGTAAAAATTACGAGCTTTTTTGAATTTTACAAGTTTTATACCAATAAAATGGTAAATTTACAACTTTTTTGATTCGATAATACTTACAAGGAATTCTCGTGACTTAACTAGATTTAAAATTACAAAGAAAAATTTAAATTTCGATCGAAATTTTTTTTGTTAAAAAACAAGGAAACTGTTAAATATTGGTAAAATGGGATTATGGGATTTTTCATGTAATTTGAGAAGGTTTTTTGAACTGCTAGACCGATTTTGCTGAACTACAATACCAACCTGACCAGTTAAATGACCAACATGTATGTATGCCAAACTTCGGCAGCCTCAGTAAAGGCGGATTTACAGTTCGGTGATGAGACAAACAGAGAATTTAACATTTACGTTGACAGCCAAGCTGCTCTAAAAGCTCTTAAAAGTTTTTACATCAAGTCGAAAGTAGTTTTCGAATACTTCGAGAACTTACAAAGTTCAGGGAGTATGAACATGGTGAAACTAATATGGGTACCAGGTCACATAGGTATTCAAGGAAACGAGAAAGCGGACGAGCTCGCGAAACAAGGTGCTGATGGTATTGGTATTTCTGTGCATATTGATCCACCAATCCAGCACTTCAGATCGCTACGCGACATTCAAAACACAACAATGGCTAATAGAAAGTGGAGAGAGCTAACAACAAGTGCGATCAGTAGAAGATTGTGGGCATGCTACAATCTAAGAAAAACTGAATACTTACTCTCACTCACTAGATGGAACTGCCGTGTACTTACTGGAGTGATCACCGGGCACTGCCTAATAGGTTATCATAGAAAGAAGATGGGACTTATTTCTGATGCAAGCTGTAGAAGGTGCGATGAACCTAACACTGAAGAAACGGTCGAACATATTCTTTGCCAATGTCCTGCTTTGGCCAGAACCCGACTGCACATTTTAGGCAGACATGACTTCGAGAGCTTGGAAACGGTTTCGAATGTCGACCTAAGGCAAATAGTACAATTCGCGATGAGGACAAACGCGTTCTATCAGCGTCGCTGAGGAATTATTGTGGTTTCGCTATGGACCATCCGGTCTATGTGAGGAGTCTTTGACTCCGCCACCTCTAACCTAACCATATGATTTATTATAATATCAATAAGAAATTGGGGCAAAACAATAAAAACTCCTGAAGACGATTTTTAAAATTGTAATTCCTTATTTTAGTTTTTCCAATGTAAATATCCTTTATTTTATTTCTAAAAAAATAATGCATTTGCTTTCTTAATGAAACATTTCATAAATACTTTGAAACCTTTTCATAAATATAATGAAACTTGTCATTAAAGTTCGTCCAATGTAACTGCTTCATAAATATTATGAAATGTTTCATAAATACTATCAAACATTTCATAAAAATAATATTATTTTTTTTAAGTATTTTATTATAATTATGGAACTTTTTCATTGTACCAATGAAGTGGTTCATAAATACTATGAAATAGTTTCCTAATATGATCAAATATTTAAGAAAAAAAAAGTTAAATGTATGAAATGTTTTGTCGTATTTATGAAACATTTCAAAATATTTGTAAAGAGTTTCATAAAAATTTATGAAATTTTATTTCAAAAATTTCATAAATATTGACGCTATGAAGAACCCCTATGTTTCATTGTGTTTATGAAACTGTTACATTGGACGAACTTTAAAGAAGATTTTCATTACATTTATGACAGTTTTCATAAATGAAGCTTTTTCTTTGAGTGTGGTAAAAATTACATTTTTATTTTTAAAAAGTTTGTAAAATTACAAACAATTTACAAGCTTTTAGCCAATAAAATTGTAAATATACAACTTTTTTACGCGATGCGAATTACAAGGACTTCTTGTGACTTTACTAGATTTTGTGCGTCCTCCTATTTTACGAGAATTCTAGTAAAAATTACGAGCTTTTTTGAATTTTACAAGTTTTATACCAATAAAATGGTAAATTTACAACTTTTTTGATTCGATAATACTTACAAGGAATTCTCGTGACTTAACTAGATTTAAAATTACAAAGAAAAATTTAAATTTCGATCGAAATTTTTTTTGTTAAAAAACAAGGAAACTGTTAAATATTGGTAAAATGGGATTATGGGATTTTTCATGTAATTTGAGAAGGTTTTTTGAACTGCTAGACCGATTTTGCTGAACTACAATACCAACCTGACCAGTTAAATGACCAACATGTATGTATGCCAAACTTCGGCAGCCTCAGTAAAGTCTTTCAAAAGTTATCAGGTAATAATAATAATAGTTTTGATCACATGATCAAATATTTTTATTTATTCTTTCTATTTATTTACAACTCATTTTTAATAAATTCAACCTAACTGAGAATTTTTAACAATGACCGTCGTCCCGTTGTAGCGAAAAAAACCAAAGGTTCCGGTGGGAATCGAACCCACGACCTCCACGTTGAAAGGCTAGCACGCTACCAACTAGCCTATGGCAGACGGACGGCCATCTCAAGATCGTCGTAAAATCGATCGAGGATCATGAATATAAACTTTATGGGATCCTAGACCAATATTTGAAGGTGTTACAAACTGAATGACAAACTTATATATACCCTTTATCACTTGAGTGGAGGGTATAAAAACTTTTCATACATTTTTATTTTTCAAAAAGTATTTTTCATAAAAATTTTTTTTTATCATGGCCCGGACCTTGTTTACTAGGGTCGCCATAGATTTGAACTCAAAACTTTTGTCCGTTTCGCTCTATCTTGTTTAGTTTTTGAGATACGGTAATAAGGGGCCTAATAGGGTCTTGAGAATCTTAAAAACTGGATAACTCAAAAACTATTAGTCGGAGGGCTTTCGGAAATTTTGCGGTAGTGTTCTACGAGCAAAAAAATGCTGTTGGACTTTTTCGCGTGCCGACAGTATTTACCGAGATAGGTTTGGTTAGGTTAGGTTGTAAGTGGCTGCTGACGTTTTACGTCAACACACGTAGACTCTAAGGTCCATTGTGATACCACGGGACCGTAATAGGTTTCCCTACTAGTCCCTGTCGTTAAACCAGTTTGACCTTCTTATGAAACTCCTAAGATGTTGAATTTTGACATCCGACAAATCAGAAAGATCATACAGCTCCCTAGATCTCAGTGAAGCAAGTCTCTGACCAGAAAGTGCCGGGCAATGGCAAATAAAGAGTTCAATAGTTTCCAACTCCTCTTCATCCATGCAACTTCGGCAAAAGTCATTCGACGGCAAATTTAACCGCTCTGCGTGCTTCCCTATAAGACAGTGTCCGGTAATTATAGAAACCACCGTCGAAATCTCTCCTCTTGGAAGCGATATCAGCTCACTTGTGCGCCCCTGATTTAGAGAAGGCAAAATCAGTCGTATTGTCTCACACGCCCATCCATTTGCCCATCTTTGATTAGTCTCCGTCGCAGAACAAAGCCGTAGGTTTTGCTTGCAAGTTTCTAGAGGCCTACCAACACATTCCAATTCTGTTGGAACCTGTAAGGTAGTTCCTAGTCTTGCAAGCTCATCGGCTTTGCAATTCCCTGTAATGTCTCTGTGCCCTGGGACCCATTATGTTAAACTGCTTTGCCATCTCATTTAAAGACGTGCGGCAGTTAAGGGCAGATCTTGTTTTCAGAAACATTGAATCCTGGGACTTGACCGCGGCTTAGAGCTGCAAAACTATCGATGGTACTATCGATAGTATCGATAGTTTTTTTTTAAATGGACTATCGATAGTTTTTACCCGATAGCGATACTATCGCCGAAAAAACATTAGCCTCTTATAGATTGCCATTTGATGAAAAATGAATCAAAATGTGAACAATTTGTAAATGCTTTATATTATTTTGGAAAAATTTTAAGTTTTAAAGTATAAAGACAATGATAGTAATTTCGTGTGAATATTATTGCGAAATAAGAGGTCTGAACAGAACAAGCAAGGCACGGTGGAAGATCGCCGTAGTTAGTTAAAATAGACTGGAGTGGCATTGAACGGCAAAAACTATCATTTATGGGTTCAGAAGTACCCAGTTTTAATGGAAAACAACGTAATTTTATGCAAAAACTTACAATTCTTTAAAATACCCGATACTATCGATAGTATCGATAGTTTAAAAACAAACTATCGAAAATATCGAATGGGACGACTATCGATAGTTTTGCAGCTCTACCGCGACTTAACTGTCAGTATAGATGTTGACTGCGGTTGTAGACATTGCAGCTCAACCAGTCAGCCACTTCCTTTATTGCCAGCATCTCTGCCTGGTAAACACTGCAATGATCTGGCAATCTTCGATCCAGACTCAATCCAAGCTCTTCCGAATAGACTCCAAAGCCCACTTGTTCGTGCAGACTCGATCCAACTGTGTAAAAATTTATGGTGGCTCCACTACCCGGAATATCCCCCACCCAAGACTCCCTGGATGGTATCATAGTGGTAAAGTGGCGCTCAAAAAGGCTCGAAGAGGGAGCACAGTCCACATTTTGTGGTATTGTTATCTTCTTCAAGATCGCGCTATGGCCACAATCGCTGCTCCTACATTGCAGTGTGCTATTAAGTGGATTACCGAGATGTGGGCATATATATAATTTCGGAAATGTGAAATTTTAGACTCAAAATAAGGGGCTTAGGACCCCGAGAGAGCTAGATTATTCCATATTTTTCTTTTGAAAATTTCATCCGTTTCGGTCTATCTCGCTAAATTTTCGAGATATCGCCATTTTGAATTTTTAACTTAGTTCTAAGAAGCAATTTACTAAATTCTAAGAAGTTATTAACTTAATTCTAGGAAGTACTCTTACTCAGTTCTAAGAAGAGAAAAACGATGAAGTTTTTTTTTTAAAGTAAATTTTAACTAAACTTGAACTTAATTGTTTTTTAAAAAATATGTCTTAAAAATAAAGATTTGAGTAAGAAATTTTTTCCTTATATTAAAAAACTCCATTTAAAGAAAACTATCAACTATTTATAAGTAAATGAAATAAACTTTTTTCCTCATAGCTAAGAAAATTTCTCATTTTTTAGTTAAATTAAACTAAATTTTAGAAAGAATTCAATTTATTTCAAAAGACATTTTTTCCTAAATTTTAGTTATGTCAGTGTATAGGCTTTTTATATTTTCTTAATAGTCTTGGAAATGGAATCTGACAAATTCCAAAACACCTGTCGATTAAGTCTTGCAAAAATGACCAACATAAATAAATTTAAAACAGAAAAATAATGTTCTTGAAAATTATTCTTTGAGAATATCATAGTTTAAATTAGTAAAGGAAATAATGACCTCGAGCTAGAATAAACCTACTCAAAATGTAATATTTTAAAAGTAGAAAAAAACAATTTTTATTTTTTAATAAAAATTAATCAGAAATTGAAAAAAAATTATGCTACATTTTATTCCCCACCTGGTGAATTATTATCAAAGTTACAAACCTTTCTGGGTTTAAAAAAATTAAAACAGTAATTCTTGTTTTCTTTTTTAAGGCTGGATTACTCAATGCTCCGTTATAAAATAACTCTCCGTTAAATTTAACTTTTTCATACAAATTTTGAAATAAGGTTCCGTTAAATCGGCAGTTAGCAGCTAACTTTTCATTGAGTAATCCGCCCTTAGTCGTTAGCTTATAAAGTGAAACTGAGATGGCGTTCTGCGTCACTTTAAAAATTAGACATAAAAACTAAATGTTTTTAAAACCCTTCAGGTGTTTTTGTTTTTTTTTTTGGTCCCATTCAAGATACTAGCGGTGATCCCAAATTTGTTGCACAGTGTAACCATATAAAAAAATAACAACAAAAAAATCCCCAGTCACAGATGGATTAACAAATTTTTGAAAAAATAATATCTAAGAAAAAAAAAAATTAAAACAAAACCCAAAAAATAATAAGAAAAAAGTTTTCCAAAATTTTTTTTTCCAAATAAAAATAAAAATATACACCAAAACTACAACATTCAACATAAAAACCCACAACAACAACAACAAAATACAAGAATATAACCGTTAGACAACAACCATAAACACCATAAGCTTTAATACAACAAAAACAACAACAAAACCTAACAACAAGGAGTACAACAAAACGGAAATAAGTCCCAAAAAGGAAGTGAGAACCGACAGAATATACAACACACACACACACACAAATTGAAAACTAACGCTACTTTTGTCCACTCTTACTTCTTCCTCTTCTTCATTATAAAATCTTGTACATGTGTGCGTACTTACTGTGCTGCTGAGCTGCTATGCTGCTATGTTGTGTTTAGTTTTTACACATACGCTCATACATTCAAAAGCATCTTTAATATCATCTCTTCCGTTGTGTGTGTGTTAGAAGTGTGTGTTTCTCGTATTCGTCGTTTATTTTGTTAACAACAATTTTGCATTTTTTTTATTAAGGTAATTATTTTTAAATTAAGCATTTTATTTTAGTGTTTTATTTTTTTTAGTTTTTATTAGATTTATAATTGAATAACCTGGTGTAGTTAGTCATTTTAACGAAGGGAAATTTGTTTTGAAAACGTATTTGAATTTTAACAGTTGCTTATTTAAATGTGTATGTGTAATAAAATACAAATACAAATATATACATATAAATGGGTGATAACCCATTTGACAAAGTGTTGACATAACAAAGTGACATTTGACATCTTGAAGAGAAATGTCTGACATTTAGAAAAAATAAACTTAAATTTAATACTTTTTCTATACGAAAAATGTTTCAGAAACTGAAAAATTTTCGAAATTTTTTTTATCAGACCAGAAGGAAGTTTTTTTTATAAATAAAAATTACTCAGAATAATTTTTCAATAGAAAACAATTTTACATATAGAAAAAAAAATATAAAATTAATGAAAGTTTGTTTTTTATTCGACCTTTTCTTTATAGAATCTCAAATGAATAAATACTCAAGCTCGAGGTCATAAGTTTTAAATGTTCAATGTTTTTAACTCATTTTGTTGTTTTTTCTTATTTATATTTTTGTGAAACATTAGACTGTCCCTGATGATGATATTCAAAGAATATCGAAATATTGGAAATATTTAAATAAATAAAAAAACATTTAAAACTTATGACCTCGAGCTTGAGTATTTATTCATTTGAGATTCTATAAAATTAATGTTTCAAAGTCTTAAGTTGAGACTTTCTCGACAGGAAAAATGTTTCAATATTTTAGATGTTGATAGTTTAAAAATGAAAAATATCCCAATTCCCTATAGAAAAAGATTCCAAGATATGTATATTTTAAAATTTAAATAGAAAAAGTTTGATAAATGAAGAGATTGAGAGATCTCAGACGCTGGATGATTTTCCCTATAGAAAATTTTTCTATGATTCTAAAGCTTTCTAAGAATCTGAGAATTTATCTACTAAACCTCTTGGCAACATGCAACTTTTTTTATTATGGAAAAATATTTTAAAATTCGTGACTTTCACAGAGATAATATATCTTAGAAACTAAGATTTTTTTATAGAAAAAATTTTGTCGGATTTTTTTATATAAAATGTTATCAGAATCTCAGAAAACATCTAAAAATTTGCGATTTTTGAAATTTTCTTAGGCGGTACCTCTGCGTATGATTAATATTTAATTATGAAAACAAATTTAAGATAACTCATACGCATTAGTATATCTCTTTGTTACAATCTATTTGAGATGGGCGCATGGTACTTTTTTCCGTTGTCCCCAAAAATCTAACCAAATATCCCCAAAACTCCCCAAACATTAAAAAATTCGTTTTTTTAATCACTTAAAAAAAAAATTCTTCAGTTTTTAAAAATTCTATGAAAAAATCCTCAAAAATCCCCAAACGCCTGTATACACGATTTTTAGCTATGTTAATGTATATTTTACAGCCGATAAATGAATATTTCACTGAATTTTCCTTGTTATATCGTACCAAAGAGTGTTTTTTTAATAAAACTTTTTTTAAAACCGATTATTACAATTAATTTAGCTAGCTTGTGGTACACTGTTTAATATCCCCAAAAAATCCCCAAAATATTTTTTTAAATTCCCATAAAAATCCCCAATCCCCAAATGACATTTCTTGTCCTTTTTTCTCGCATGAAATCCCCAACTTTGGGGATAAATCCCCAAGTCTGGCAGCCCTGGATGGGCGCGTGAGTAATTTTTGACTTATTTATTATTTTATTTTATGCTAATTTTTTTTGTGCTTATGCTCACGTCAGTAATTTTAATTTAACTCACGCTCACGAAATTAAAAAAATATTTTTTATTAAAAAATTAAATACAATTTTTTTCAATTTCCTAAATAGTGAAAAACAAGTAAACACGTTATAATCGGTCAAGACTGACCATATTATACCCTACATCAGTGCTTTCTGGAAAATGGGTCGCCAGTCCAAACATGGACCGATTGAATATTTCTTTTGTTAGTATAATAAAACAAAAAAACTAATAGTTGAGTGAAAAAGGCTTATTTTTAATGCTAATAGACCGATTTAATTGAATATCGGGCAACTAAGCCTATGACGACTAACAAGGAAGGTATTTTACAGGGCACCCACCGATTGTCATGAAACTTGAATATGGGAATGATGGTGGAAAAATAAGAGTTACCTGTTTTTTTTTAGTTGCCCAACCTCAAATTAAAAAAGGGTTGCCACCTTATGAAAAAAATAAGGGCTTTCAGGAAAATCCGTATAATGGCCGAACTAGTAGGAATCATATATAATAATCTCTATCAGCTTAATTTTGATAGAGATTATTATATATGATTTTTGCGGTCGTACGTATATACATCTCTATATGAACTTCTCTAACGATTACACATTTTTGACAATAACTAACTTAACGAAACCGAATTCGGACACGACCGATACACCACTGGATAGACATTTAAAAAACCTTTCGACCTGTATAAAATGTTCATATAGTTTCTTTTAAAGATGTGGGAAAAATCCTCAAAAAACAAAAAAATCGCATTTTCCCACTCCCCTTTAACCCACTAAATGTGCGATTGGGGAGCTATAAAAAAAAACACGTAACTCTTATTTTGCTCCTCTTTTTCTTATATGCAAGTTACAGGACAATCGGTAGGTGCCATGTGAAAGACCTTCCTTGTAAGTTCAAAAATGGTCCAATTATAATTAGATTTGATTGTATTAATTTAACAACAGTTTTTTTTTTAATTTCATGAATTTTGAGAGATTTATGTGAATATCGGGAGGGTGGTTTGTATGTCGATTATAAGTAGAACTGGTCCGATTTATTCGAAACTTGGAATCCCGTGTACAAAAATAATTATATCAAAACATATCTCCTTTGATAAAAACATATATGGAACATATCTAAATGGATATAATCAGATCTACTCCATATATATTCATATCTGCTTCAGATATGTTTTGATCCGTAAATTGAGTCTATCTAACAATTTTACATATATGAACATATCTGAAAATGTCTGATCATATATGCCATATATGCCAGATAGACTCAATTTACGGATCAAAACATATCTGAAGAAGATATGAATATATATGGAGTAGATCTGATTATATCCATTTAGATATGATCCATATATGTTTTTATCAAAGGAGATATGTTTTGATATAATTATTTTTTTACACGGGATGATTATTTTTGAACACAAAATACGTTTATCTGTCAAATTTCAAGAGGATACCTAATAAAACACGGTTGAGTTATTATAACCAAGTTTAGAGGGGACGTTTGTATGGGGGCTAGGTCTAATTATGGACCGATTTTTTCCACTTTCAATAGGCTTCGTTCTTGAGTCAATAAAACATTCATTTTCAATTTTCAACGAATCGATTTAAAAAGTGATTCTGAGTCGATCGACATGCTTGAAGGTGGGTCTTGAATAACCTGACCGACTGTTTTTGTCTGAAAATCGGGATGAGAAGGTTGAAAAAGCGGGATTTTGGTCTAAAAAGCTGGACTTTTTTATATCCTCCACTTACAAATAGGTATAGTAAGTTTGTAACAGTTCGAAAAAGTATAAACAAGTCATGATTACCAATCGATTTAAATTTGACATAGTGATGTCCATCCGTCTCTCTGGATGTCTGTATGTTTAATTTCAATAGAAAGTAGTATGTAATTTTCCGGTCAGGTTGATATTGAATTTCAGTGAAATCGGTTATGTGCAAAACCATAAATTTTGGATTGGTTTCACCTCCAATTCACGTGTTAAATAAAAAGTTGAACACGCTTCTAAAGACCACAAAAATGGTTTTCAAATTATTGTTGTCTCTTCAAAAAAAAAAAATGTACAATTACATAAATAATATAATCCGAGTCAAAGTTTTCAAACAGGGTGGATTTTTGTTGTTGAAATTTTTGGATTTTTGCTGCTACTTAACCCCGATTTGTTAGACAAGCTGAAATACCTGTTAATTTTGTTTGAGGAAATTTAAAAAGATAATTTTGCCGATTTGAAAAATGTTTCAAATTCAAAAATTTTATTTCTTTATATCACCGATATCTCGAAAATTATATTATATATAAAAAAACAATTTCAAAGTGTCCGATTTGGCATGGCATATTTTGATGCGTTACACAAGGAATGACAAATTGAATATCACCCCATATTGTGGTTAAAGGGTATAAAACTATTAGGAATACATCTGCGTATGATTAATATTTTTTTCATATTTAAAAATTCAATATTGCTCATACGCCTTAATATATTTGTACAAAAAATTTTAGAAACTGCCTTTCCTGGGTGATTATTTCTTTCTTAAATTTTAAAAAATATAATATTCTTTTTAAAAAACATGTTTCCTCAAAAAAAAAAAAATCCTCCCTCTAACGTCCATAATCATTAATAAATATCACATAAAATATGATTACATACTAACAATTTTTTTTTTTTTTTGATAATTTATATAATTAAAAATTAAATAAACTATACAAATGTTGGTTAAAATATATGCATACAAACAATAAGTACATAGTATATGCATAATATGAATGTGTTATATATGTATATTTGCATATTGTTATCATATTCAGTTAGAAATTGAGTGGAATACATACATATCGTCTTCAAAAATGAAAAATACCGTAACTAATTAAAAACTTGATAGCGACAGCTCAACAAACAAAAAAAAAGTTTCTGACCCAGCAACTATACCCACTAATCCTAATGTATTTTAGCCTCCTGAATTCGATTCCACCATCAGAATTGAATCCTATTGTTGGGTCTTATTAAGAAAATAAGATTTTTTTTAAGTGTGTTTTAATTTTTATTAAATAATAAAAATTAGTTATTTATTCGACCTTTTAATTGTGCAATGAAAAAGAGTTTATTCTGATTCGAGGCCTTTTCATGTTCCCCATTATGAATTAACATAACAAGTACTTATGATAACTCTACTTTCTTTATTAGGATATTCTCCCATTAAATACTCATAGAGTTTCTTGCTTTCAAAAATTTTGGCAATTTTCAGGAATGAATTGACGATCGTTTCGGGGGTGTTCCAATTCCCCCATCATCAGAATTCTTTAGAAAATAAGGTAATACTGTTAGCATGCAAACATCAAATATTCATATTCTAAATAATCTCAACTTAGTGAGAAAGCAAATATGTTTTTCGAAGTTCCACCAGCATTACACCACTACACCATATTTGCTTTCTCACTAAGTTGAGATTATTTAGAATATGAATATTTGATGTTTGCATGCTAACAGTATTACCTTATTTTCTAAAGAATTCTGATGATGGGGGAATTGGAACACCCCCGAAACGATCGTCAATTCATTCCTGAAAATTGCCAAAATTTTTGAAAGCAAGAAACTCTATGAGTATTTAATGGGAGAATATCCTAATAAAGAAAGTAGAGTTATCATAAGTACTTGTGATGTTAATTCATAATGGGGAACATGAAAAGGCCTCGAATAAGAATAAACTCTTTTTCATTAAGATTTTTTTCTGATAAAATCCGTCAAAAATTGTAGAAGTTTCATACATTGGAACAAAAATGCATAAATTTAGTCTTATACAAAAACAGTTGCATTTGTTTAAACCGGATGTGCCGAATGTAACAAATACAATTGTTTCTTATAAACTGAATTGGTGCAGTTTTGTTCAAATGCATGTAACTTCCACAATTTTTTACGGATTTTATTAAAAAACTGCATATTTTCTTCGTATATTCTTCGGAATCAAATTCAAAAGGTCTAAGTCGGAACCTTTTTTCGTGGGACGGAGTAATAATTCCTTGTGATAAACTACATTTCATTCCATTTGCTTTAAAAGTTTTGATGCAAATGCATATTTTGTGCAAATTTGACTTTTAAATGCATATTTTGCCATAAATTTCCAAGAAAAAAAAAATGCACCCTTATTTATAAAGTGCATATTTTTTAATTTTTTGTTCATATTCTTGATTTTCAGTATATGTTTACATATTTTTGATTTTTAACCGATTAGTGATTTTATACTATTTTAAAAAATTTAATTTATGTTTAAATTTGTTCTCCTGCAGACAAGTCAAAAATGAGGCTACGTCTTTTTGCATTTTAGCTTACGTTACCTGTATGCGTTGGAGGACAAAGAAAATATTATAATAACATGCAAATATTGTCATTATATTTATATATTTAAATATTCTTGCTATCTTAAATTAAGTATTTGCTTCTCACATGATATTAAAACACACAATTTTATATTGGGTAGAGGAAGAAGTTTTTTCATAGTGCTCATACAAGTGTAATGTTGACAAAATCGGGTAACGGCATTTCATTCCTCTTTACTTAGAACTTTTAAAATCGTTAACAAGAAAATCTTAGCTGATTTACTGTTCGACAACAAAAACCTTCAAGTGAAATATTCAACTGATTCTCCTGATTCCAAATCTGAAATCCAAATTTTCTAGCACGTACTGTTTTTGAGATATTCCCTGTTAAAAAGTCAAGAAGCCAATATTTTAGTACATTTGAGGAGTCCACTGTTACATGTTATTGCGTTGCTTCCAAAAATAGGACTTGGTTTCATATAAGATGGACCTCCTGATTCCAAAACTGCAATTAAAATTTTTCTAGCATATTCCGTTTTCGAGATATTCGCGTTCGAAAATTTTTTCACGCGAATATCTCGAGTAAGGTTACCTTACTCCTCAGCTATACCTAACATAATTATGTAGACATAAAGCAACAAAAACATACAAAACAATAACAAATATACGTTTGTTGTTATTGTTTTGTGTGTGTTTGTTGCTTTATGTCTACATGATTATACTAGGTGTAGCCGGAGAGTTAAATTATAATTTACGACGATTCGTAACATGTGGAATATTCTAATTTTGGACGACCGTAATTAATTGTTGTCTATAATAACGTGTATATCACAATATTTTGGTAAGTCACGTGTAACCGTCACTGACATTTTCTTTAATTTACTTGATTGTACTCTAAAAAAAGACACAACTAAAATTAAGGAAAAAATGTCTTTAAAAATTTATCATGGATTTTCCTAAAATTTAGTTAAATTTAACTTAAAAATGAGAAATTTTCTTAACTATGAGGAAAAAATTTTAGTTCATTTACTTATAATTATTTCATAGTTTTCTTTAAATAGATTTTTTTAATATTAGGAAAAAAATTCTTACGGCCAAAGAAATTTTCCACAAATCTAAGAATCGCATATTTATTTTTAAGACATATTTCTTAAAAAACAATTTAGTTCAAGTTTAGTTAAAATTTACTAAAAAAAACATCATCGTATTTCTCTTCTGAGAATTTAGTAAATAACTTCTTAGAATTTAGTTAAAAATTCAAAATGACGATATCTCAAAAACTAAGCGAGATAGAGCGAAACGGACGAAATTTTCAAAAGAAAGACTACAAAGAAAAATATGGAATAGCCTAGCTCTGCATATCTGTCGGGGTCTCAAGACCCTGAATTTAGATCTAAAATTTGAAATTCACGAGATTTTATATATGCACATATCTCGGTAAATACTGCCAACACGAGAAAAAGTCCAACGGCATTTTTGTAGCTCTTGACTCGTAGAACACCCGGAAGCCCTCCGATTAATATTTTTTGAGATATCCAGTTTTTAAGATTCTCAAGACCCTATCAGAACCCTTATTACCGTATCTCAAAATCTAAGCAAGTTAGAGCGAAACAGACACAAATTTTGGGTCAAAAACTATGGGGACCCTTAAATGACCTGGGTCTTGAGTTAACAAGGGGCTGGACCCATGGGGTCCGAACCCATGGGTCCAGGGTCTAGACCCAATCCAGTTTTAAAATGTGAATGAACTAAATATAATTTTTTACATTTTCTAGTTAAAATTGGCTTAAAATTAATTAACTTTGTTTTCCTTATTCTTAGGAAAATCATGAACTAAAACCAAGAAAAAAAATCTTTGGAGCCAAATCATTCCCTCTTTTTTTTAAAATTGAGTTAATTTTCCTAGATTTTAGTTCACTTGTTTTTTGAGTGTACCTCTAAAAAATGCAATTTGTGACAGGTTTTTATGTCAGAAGAAGATCAAAGTCTTGCTGTTGAATCAAGGGTACAAGAAAATAGGTCCACGAAATAATATAAATCAACGCGAAAAAATTAAAAAATTTCGTAAAAATTCGTGCAGCTCTGATCAGCTGTTTTTATACCCTTCACTATAGTGATCGAGGGTATATATAAGTTTGTAATTCCATTTGTAACACCTCGAAATATTGGTCTTAGATCGTTTACTTGTATAGTGTCATAACTCAAAATGTTTGATTTTACAGAAGACCTGTTTAAAGTTTACAATTGAATTTAGGATTAAACAAGTGAGAGTGTTAAATTCGGCTGTGCCGAATCTATTATACCCTCCAAAATGTAAAAATAAAATTAAAAACAACAAGTAGAAAAGTTAAATTCGACTTGGCCGAATCTATGAATACCCTCCACAATGCCCATTTTAAGTGATAATAAATTTTCTAACGTGAAAAAAATAACAGTTTTTATTAGAAATATTTTATTTTGTTTAAAAATTATTTTTTTGTAATTTTTGAAAAAAAAAAAAAATATTTTACTAATTTTTTTTTAGTGTAAAATTTTTTTTGAGTGTAAAATTTTTTTGGAGTGTATTTTTTTTTGTTTTGGTATAAAAATATTTTTGAGTGACAAAAATACGTTGTAAAATATTTTTGGGACTTACCAATGTTTTTAAATCAGGTTTAACGGGTTTTCAACACGTGTATTTTAGGTGAAGATAATCTGAAATTCACGGTTTTGCTAATAACTTTTGAACCACTGGACCGATTTGGCTGAAATTCAACACGAATGAGACTGGAAGAACGCAAAATATATATGCTAAGCTTCAGCATCCTCAGAATTGCTTTCCGAAAGTTATAGTGCTTTTTATCTAAAAAATTCACGAAAAACCCTTGCCGAAATTCAGTCTTTTGCTCATAACTTTTGAACCAATGGACCGATTTCGCTGGATTGCAATACCAACCTGACCAGGTAAATGCCCAACAATATGCCAAACTTCAGGAGCCTCCGTTAAGTCTTTCAAAAGTTAGCGTGTTTTCAACAGACAGACAGACGGACAGACGGACGGACGGACGGACGGACGTCGCTAGAACGTATTAAAATCGATCGAGGATCATGAATATATATACTTTATGGGGTCCTAGACCAATATTTCGAGGTGTTACAAACGGAATGACAAACTTATATATACCCCCTATCACTAGAGTGGAGGGTATAAAAATTTGTCAGGGGCGTTTTTTTTTTGGGGGGGGGGTTGATAGGGTCAGTGGGGATGTTGAGAGCACCTTCCCATCGCGATAAATATACCAAATGTTTTATTTAATTAACAAAAATACAAAAATAACATGTAAAAAAGTCTATTTTGTTAGAGGTTGGTTTAGTTCTTCAAGGGGGAACTTTTTTCCCCCTGGTCCGATTTGGCCAATTTCCGAACTTAACCTGCCTAGGAACATAAGACATATTTGTGCCAAACTTGAAGGGTCTAGCTATTTTATTTTGGACTGCATCGTGTTAACTACAGACGGACGGACGGACAGACAGACGGACGGACGGACATCGCTAAAATGTCTTAGAATCGATCACTGATCAATAATATATATACTTTATGGGGTCCCCGACCGATATTTCGATGCGTTACACACGGAATGACAAAGTAAGTATACCCCCATACTGTAGTTGGAGGGTATAAAAAAACACTGAGTTAAAAAACTTTCAAAATACAATCCTGAGTCTGCTGAAGCTTGGCATAAACTTTTGTCATTCCCCTGGTTAGGTTTAAGTTGAATTTCAGCAAAATAGGTTCAGAGCTTTAAAAGTTATAGTAAAACCATGAATTTTAGATTGGTTTAACTTTTAATTCAAGTGTTAAAACAACCGTTAAACAAGCTTGTAAAACAATAATAAGTCACAAAAATATTTTAAAAGGTATTTTTGTCACTCAAAAATATTTTTTAAGGAAAATACACTTGAAAAAATTTTACACTAAAAAAAATTAAGCAAATTTTTTTACAAAAATTACACTCAAAATAAATTTTCTGACCAAATACACCCATTTTTAACCATATGAGAAATCTGCTGATTTTAGCAGACTTGGTTTGCTAAATATCTGTCTTCAATATCTGTTTTCTGAAATCAGCAGAGAAATCTGTGGAGACAGCAGAAAAATCTGCATGAAAAAACTTAAGAAAATATTCTGTTTTTTTTAAGTTATACTGTTCTTTAAGAATAAAATTTCCAAGTTTTTTTTTAAGTTTAAATTTTGAAAAAAAAAAATTATAAAAATTTTCCAAACGGAATAACTAGATACTTCTGTAAAATTTACAAAACAGTCTGCTGTTTTATTTTGAAAATTTTTAATTTAAGGGTTTTAAATTTCACAAAATCTAAAAAAAATGTACATCTTAAAAAAAACTCAAGCATATTTTTGAAACAAAAAATGCCAACTGACAATTTCTGTAAAATAACAAATAAACTGCAAAAAATCTGCACAAACATTTTTTGAAATTCAGCAAACAGCATCAGTAAAATTGCAGAAAATGTTCTGTTTTTCTAAAACTGAATGACAGAAAATATCCATTTCAGCAGAAAAATCTGCTAAAAGTTTGCTAATTCAAATTGAAAGTCGTTTTACAGATTATTTGACTTAGCTTTTCTTTTGAGTGTACTAATAAAATGTTTTTTTACTCAAAATAAAATATTTCTAATTTAAATTTTTCATTTTTTTCACGTTAAAACTTTAACTATCCTTAAAAAGGGGCATTGTGGAGGGTACTTATTCATAGATTCGGCCAAGTCAAATTTAACTTTTCTACTTGTTATTTCTACATTTTGCGAGTTTTTCTACAAACTAAACAAACGCGACACTTTATTGAAGTTGTTAATGAAATTTTTGACTGAAACTACGAAATGTAATGAACAAATTTTTATGAAATTTATTCTTAATACTTATGCATGTTACGTTTTCAATCTTATGAAATTCTTCATTGGTTTTATAAAAACAACAAAATAATGAATCCGTTTCATTTATACCACGAACGTTTTGCTATTTTTTAGTATAGTTTAAGTTCTTGCGACACTCCTCTTGAGTCACCAAAAAAAATTTCCAGCTGTGAAAAAATCGGTTTCTTTTTATTTATTACACTCTTGAAACTTTTAACATTTATATTTACCTCAACACTTGATTACGTCCCCTTAGTATAAACCACAGTACATTAGTAGTATGCAAACAACGATGCTAATTGAGTACTTTTCAATTTGGTGGTATGGTTATTAGTACGTGTGCCTGTACTGCCCTTCTAAGAAAGAAAGAAATAAAGTCACATCTTCATTTTAGGAATTTTGAGAAATTTAGCTTTTATCTTATATATTATTGTGACTTTTATATTGTGACTTTCTTTCTTAGGCCGGCAGTGTACTTGTAAGCTTTTGTGTATGTTTGTGTTTGTTTACATTTTGTTTGAAACGCCAAAACTTACACCTTGTGCTGTCACAAATACTCTCTCACATCAAATGCAACCCTGTTATACTACTATTCATGTACTGTGCTATAAACAAATGAGTCTCCAACTGAAAATAGTGTAGGACTCTTTTATTATAAAATATATTATTGTCATAAATTATAAATGCGAGAATGTGTGTGTATTTAACAATTATTTACATATTCTTTATTTTGTTTGTATGTATCTCTTTATATTAATAATAACAATATTATTGTTCATACAACTAGAATTCATATGTTTTCCGTTGTAGTTAGATGTGCTACATAATAATTTTGTGCTCGTGTTATTACAACATATTATTTTACTGTCGACAAATAAGTAAATAAATTAGGATATATTAAATTTTTCAATATAGAATTTTAAAGGAATTTAATCATTTAATTTGGAGTTTGAAAAATAAAAGTCTGAAAAACACAAGTAAGAATCCTGTGAGTAAAGATGGACCCATTAATTTCAAGTGCCTATTCTGTGAGTGGTTAAAATAGTACTAGTCCCCAAACTGGTACATGGGCGCATGTGCTGTAAGCATAAAAGGGCCAATTACTCAATAAGAACTGACGTGGTGACATGTTTTTGAGGATTAGTTCTGTGACATGTCACTAGGTATCAATTAACCCCGTCCTACACTCAAAAAATTATGTTAGTAAAATCAACTGAAAATGTCAGTTAAAATAACTACTTTGTAAGTTGTTTTGGGGTCAACTACTTTTTCAGTTAAATCAACTAACAATGTCAGTTATTTTAACTGACAAAAAACAACTGACTTATGTAGTAAAAACTACTAACATTTGTAGTTAAAACAACAAAAATGTAGTAAAAATAAAATAATCAATATATAATTTTTTTTTTTTCAAAAAATTTTTCAGAAAAAGAATTGAAGACCAAATTTCTTGGTTTTTTTTTTTTTTTTTTTAAAGTTATGAAAAATAAAAAAAAAAACGAAAATTTATTTTTATTTTTTGGAAAAATACTTCGAAAATTTTTCAGAGATAAAAAAATATAAAATTAACTACTTTAAATAACTGTTACTACAGCACAGTACTTTTTTGTTACACTCAAAAAAATAAAACTGTAAAGTTAACTAATTTTTTTTTGTTAACTCGAGTTTACTGGCTTTTTAGCAAATTTTTAGTTAAAATCAGCGTTTTAACTACTTTTTTTAGTTAAGTTCAATTTACGAAAATACTAGTTTTGAACAAATTTTGAATTAATTTTTTTTGTTGACTTCAAAACTGAGTTTACGAATTTTTACTAATTAATTTGCTGATTTTTCGTAACAAATTTGTTAAGTAGAATTTCTTGTGAAGCCTCCTATGCAAATCTCATAAGTTCTACTTAAGCTGATGAAAAAAATAGAAAAAATAAACTTTTAATTTTTTACAAAATATTTTCTAAATTTTAGTTTACGAAAAGTAACAAAAAGTTTAGCTGAATTCAACTAATTTTTTTGTTAATATATGTAGATAAAAACGTTACGAAATTTCAGCTAAATTTTTAGTTAAAGTTACGGTTTTTTTTGCTACATTCATTCTACGAAAAGTTAACTAAATATTTTTAGTTAAATTAACTAAAAATTTAGTTGGCCCAAAATCAGGTGCTTTTTTAGTTAAATTTAACTAAATTTTTTGTTAACTTTACAGTTTTTTTTTTTTGAGTGTAGTTGTTCAAAAAAACTACTTAAAATAACTAACAGAAATAGTTGTTTGATATTTTTCATACAAAAACAACTGACTTTATAGTTGAAAACAACTAACTACTGTAAAATGTACAAACAACTAACATGTAGTAACTTACATAATTTTCTGAGTGTAGGACATCGCCATGTAAAAGTAATGGGTCACTTGTAAGAAAAAGTTCCTTTCCTTGCCACTTTGGACCAGTTGAGAATGTTGTTCGGCTGAGATGAATTAAAATATCCTCCTCCACAATTTCCTGTTTTGATGTTTTAAGTACTTGAAATTTTCTGTTCTTTTTTTAAATATATTTTATTTTTTTATTCTTTTCTGATTTTTTTTTTCTAAATATTTTCTTTATTTTTCTTAAATTTTCCCGAAATTATAAGACTCACGCACACTTACGCTCACGAAATTGTTTTTTATGCTCACGTTCTCACGCTTACGAAATAATCACAATCACTAAGACTCACGAAATTAAAGCTACCAAATATTTATTTAACTGTTTTCGATTTCTTGCACATAAAGTATTTAATTTCCTTAACACAATAATAAAAATTTATTAAAATCACAATTTTGTATTAATTACACTCTAAATTCAATGTAATGTCGATTTTTTTACTTGTTTTTTTTTTCAATCAGAACAAATCTATCACGCAAACTCACAAAGCAAAAGTTACTCACGCACGCTCACGCACGAAAATATTTTTTCTAATCATACGCACTCACGATCACGTAAAAATAAATTTCAATTACGTGAATCACGAAAAATTCGTGTCACGCGCGCATCTCTACTTTAAATATTTCTTCATTTATTTTAAAATGTTTTATTTGCTTTAAAAAGTATAAACAAGTAAAAAAGTTAAATTCGACCGTGCCGAATGTAGTGATACCCTCCACAATTTTAAAGATAATAATAACAACTTTTTTTAAAAGGAAATTACTTTTGGAAAAAAAAAATTTTTTTTGAAAAAAAATTTTTGCGAAAAAAAAAATTTGGTAAAAAATAAATCCGCGATTTTTTTTTGTCAAAAAATATGTTCGTACTTGTTAAAATACCATTTGGTGTTCAATTATGTTGACATATGTCAACCAGCAGCCGAATTAAAGCATTTTTTATTTTTAGGTTATGTTGATTGTACTAAAATTTTTGAGGTGTCCTTGCATTTTCGTTCATTACTTTTGAACCGCTGAACCGATATCGCTCAAATGCAATAACAAATTTATCGGGAGAGCTTCCAATGAATATGTTAAGTTTCAGTCATATCCGTGTAGTATTTTGGTCGTGATCACAATTTCCACAGACAGAGAGACAGACAGACGGACAGACCGAAAGGGGATCATGAACATATGGGGCATTCCATGTCAAATCGGACACTTTGAAAATTTTTTTTTTTAGAGTTTCCCAATTTGTTAACAGTTTTTAGTACCCTTCGAAAACTCCTTCGTGGTAAATTTTCAGATTTTTTTGATGACCCGTTCAAAAGATATCGAATTTTTAAAAATTGGTAGTTTGTTCCTTTACTCAAACTTCTTTTACTCATAAATTCTTCAATAATGGTCTAAATATATATTTTTTTTTTTTTTTGTCAAAATTTTTGTTTTTTACGTACTTTTTAAAAAAAAATCCCAAAAAATTCTTAAAAGCGCTCTAGTTAGCGATTTTTAAGTTTTAAAATTTAAATCTCATTTTTGAAAATGTTTGTACTCTTCGATTTTTTTGAATTTTTTTTTGTGTAAGACTTCTATCGATTCTACAAATTTTTTGCCCAGGAGGATCGTGGGATGACGATTATTACTATTTTTTTAAATTTTTTGAAAAAAATTTATTGTAATTTTCCAATCTTAAAATCATTTCTACTGCTCGAATGGTGCGTCATATAGGGGTCCTTTATAAGACCGACCCCCATTAATTTTTTTGTCTTAACATTTCTTTGGAACAAACTAATACCCTATCTCAAATTTCTAAGGGGGCTTCCATACAAAACGATATTTTTTAAAATTTGCTCAAACCGCTCTAACTGCCCTAATAGTGCCCTTAGAGCAACAAAATGTATGACCGACCCACAATATTATTTTAGTCCAAAAATTTTCTCTAAACACACCTACCCTCGATCTCTAATTGTTAAGGCGGTCCCCATACAATTTTTTTTTATTTTTTGTAAATTTGTTTTATTCAATCAGCTTCTACCGGTCTAATGGTGCATCCGGGAGGGATCATTAGTGAGACCGACCCACAGTGCTTTGTCCCATTGACAAAAATCAAAAAAAAAAAAAGTTCCCATCGTTTTTATTAAAATATATTTTTTTGTAAAGGTAATAAGGTAACTTAATATTTTAATAATAATCCCTTTCGATATAACTCTTTTTGTCGCCACAAGGGGTCGCTAAAGTTAGAGAATTTCCAAGCAAAAGGTATTTAAAAAAATAATATAATTTTGAGTTTTACAAAAATAGTTCCCAAAAATTCAGTTTTTAAGATAATAACTTGATTTTTTCTGAAAAAAATTAAAAAATATATTTGAAATACGGAAAATTTTTTGTTGGAGATAAAAAGTTAAAGTATGTGTCTTTTGTCAGACTTTGAATTACTACTTTTTTTTTGTGAGGATCTTTAAAATAACAAAAGTTTGATGGAGTATTAAAAAAATATATGTTAACCGATTGTTGATTTCATAATTTTTTTTTAAAGCCTTGACCTTTATCTTTCAAAGAAAAAAAACAACGCTTGCAACTTTTGAGTAGAACTTTAGATATATATTTTTTTTAAAGTGCCTAAAATCACATTTTTGAAAAATCCATTTTAGTGGCTGACGAAAATAGCCGTAACTTTTTTGCTTTTTAATGAAATGGCTTGACTTTTTTTTTAGAAAACTTTAAAATATATATTCTTTTACCAGAAAAAATTACCTTAGTATTAAGCAATAAGTTGTTTTTCTAAACGCATTGAAAGTTACCTAAATTTTTAGTTTGAAGACCCAAAATTTGCAAATTTTGAAAAAATATTAAAAAAATATATGTTAACCGATTTTGGATTTTTTTATTTTTTGAGAAGGTTAAATCTTTATCTATTAAATAAAAAAGTAAACAGTTGCAACTTTTTTTTAGAACGGCAAAAAAAATTTTTTTTCGAAGTGTCTATTTTTTCGTTATTTTTTGGTAACGGCTAAGAGTTGACAATGTTTGAAAAAATATTATAGAAATTATGTTAAACCTTTTTTCAACCCAATCAGCAGAAAAATAAGAAAAAAAAGTAGAAAAGTTAAATTTGGCTTCACCAAATCCATGAAAACTGTACACAATGGCAAACAAAATTTGAATACAAATGAATTTGAGTAGGGCAGTATGCTTCTTCCCATGGATAAAAATAAAAAAATAAAATTGTCTAAAATTGTTATTGAAGACAGATTTTTTGAAAGATAATTAAGTTTTTCAAATAAATGTGAAAAAAACATTTAGTGTAATTGCTTTTGATGCCACGAGAGGGCTCTAAACTCAGAGAATTTTATGCAAAAATAACTTAACATAATAATTGGGTTAATTGTTTCAAGACATTAATTCTCGAAAATTTATTTTTTTAAAAACTGATTTGAAGTTTAGGATTTTTTTACCCATTATGGATTATTTAATTTTTAACTGTAGCTAGAAATTATGTTTAATTTAATATGTCAAATTATAAGTTAGATTAAAGAAACTGTGAAAAAAAAGTAATTTGGTATTGCTCTTTAACCTTTAAATACCCGTTTTATAGGTTTTATGTTAGAATTTTTGTAAAAGCGAATAATGTGACCCTTTAAAATGGGAGATAAGGGTTAATATGTCCCAAGAAAAACTGCAATTAAATTTCACTAAAAATATGTAAAAACATAATTTAGCCCAGCAGTAAATTCAATAAATTTTTTAGTAAATATAATATTTTTCTTATTTCAATCTACTTCAGTAAAACACAATTTAACAATATATCGTTGGCTTAGTCGGCAAACCTGTCAAGTCCGGTTTTTTAAATTTTTCAGGAGAGACAAAAAACTGTCTAACTTTTTTTTGGGTTAACTTTTTTTAAATCTGTAAACGCAGTTTTTTTCTTAATTTCATCTTGTTTAACCCCAAAAAATCATAGAAATATAAAATAAAAGAAAGGAACACTTTTGGGCTCTTTTTGGACTTAGCACATTTGCTCTTTATAATTTTCTATTTTAAATGTGGACTTAGCACATTTTCTTTCCATTTTGTGGACTTAACAGATTTTCTTGTATTTTTTTTTATTATTTTTTTTGATTTTTTTTGTGTTTTTTATAATAAAAAATACAACTACTTCTTATTTTTTCATTGTTGTTGACAAAAAAAAAAATTATTTATAACCTAAATCGTAGGGTGGGTCGATGATATGGATATTTGCGAATCTCGTGAACTAATAGCAAAAAGTCGGTGAGCATTTTCGAGCTGATAACGGGAAAAATTATTTAAAAAAAAAAATTGCAGGCTACTTTTAGTCCTCTACAAGCGGTTTAAGTTTTTGAAAAAAAAAATGTTTTTTTAAAAAAAATATTTTAAAAATTTTGTGTTGACAAAAGCTTTTAGCTTTTTTTTTGTTTTTTTTTTTATTTAATTTTTAAATATCTCTCTGAAGATGGTCAGCATAGGGTTATATAGTCGCAACAAAAAGTCGACTTTTCGACTTTTTTCAATTTCTAAAAAGTCGATTTTTCGCCTTGTTGACTTTTTAAAAAGTCGACTTTTTGACTTTTTTCGACTTTTCGACTTTTTTCGACTTTCTTCGATTTTTAACTTTTTTTGACCTTTTCCAGTTAGTTTTGACTTGTTGTAATCGTTTAGGTGCTATTTTTTTGAAGGTTAAAAAAAGTCGAAGAAATCGAAAATTTGGAAAAGGTTGAAAAAATCGAAAGCGAAAGAGTCGACTTTCGATAGAACGCTATCACTGAGGTGTTTACAACAATCAAAACAATTGGTAAATATTACACTTAACACTTTCCAACTCATGAATTTGGCATTGACATTTTTGCTTCACACACAAAATATATGGAAATACCAATAGCTTCAGTTGTTATTAAACTCGGCTCTCAATTGATTTTTTTTTTTCAGAATTATTTTCATCTGGCAAAAGTAAAAAAAATCAAGTCGATAAAGTCAAAAAAGTCGAAAAAAGTCCAAGAAGTCGAAAGAAAAAGTCGACTTTTCGACTTTTTAAGAACAAAAAAGTCGATTTCGACTTTTTCATACAAAAAGTCGATTAATCGACTTTTCGACTTTTCGACTATAGAACCCTAGGTCAGCAATGTTGACTGAAATGCTGGGACAATAAAGCTTGATTTACACGTTAACTACCCTTGACTACCCTTATCTACTATTTCCCAGTACTGGAGGATAGCAATTGTCAAATTCAAATAATTTTTCATACAAAATTATTTAAACCCGGCAAACCGTATCACCAATACTGGGAAATAGTAGATAAGGGTGGTCAAGGGTAATTAACGTGTAAACTGCCCTTAAAAAAAAATAAAATAAAATATGTTTATTAGAGTTAATTTTGAAAATTTGATATGCGGATATCATCATTTTTTTGAAGGATTTAGGGGAACTAAAAAGAATGGCGGTATTTTTTTGGAAAAAAATTCGCTCCTTGGGGTGGTTCAACGCATCTGAAAACGCGAATTTTGAGCTGATTTTTCAGCAGAGCTAAAACGGCTGAATATATCGAAAATCTGACTTCATCAGTCGATTCTACAGCAAAAAATAATACAATGGTCATTTTTCAAACTCTTAAAAAAAGTTCCAAAAACCCACCACAGAGGGCGGAAATATAAGGTTTTTCAATTTTCTTTTTAAATTAATTTTTTAAATATGCACAATTAAAGGGCATTTTTAGCTTGACAAAATGGTACTAAATTTTCCGTTCTATCACAACCCGTTAAAAAGTTATCAATTCTCAAAAATCGACAAAAACACGTTTTTTGAGAACTTTGACCTCAATTTTCTCGAAAACATGACGTGATAGAAAAATTTGAAATCTAGATTCAGAATCAGCATCGAAATGTTAATCGAAAACAAGTTTTATGATCCCAGAAATCATCCAAAAACATCACAAAAAAATTCTCTCAATAATGCACAAAAAATGCGTTTTTTGTGAACTTTGACCTCAATTATCTCAAAAACCTGATGTTACGGAACATTTTGGCAACCAGATTTGGAATCAGCATTGAGATGAAAATCGAAAACAAGTGTCCAGACCTCGGACCCATCCAAAAAATTTTCAAATTTCGGTTAGTGTTTTATAATTTTGCCATTAGAAAAAAAACTTTGAAGCCTTATAACTTTTTAATGGGTTGTGATAGAAAGGTGCTTTTCGTAGCAAATTTCTTAGCAAAAACTGCCTCTTCATCGTGCATGATTAAAAAAATAATTAAAATTTTTTTTTTAAAAAATCGATTTTGCCGCCCCCTGTTGTGAGTTATTGGAACTTTTTTTAAGAGTTCAAAAAACTGCTATTGTATTAATTTTTGGTGTAGAATCGACTGGTGCAATCAGATTTGCAATATATTCAGCCGTTTTTTCTCTACAAAAAAATCAGCTCAAAATCCGCGTTTTCAGATGCTTTGAACCACCCCAAGGAGTGAAAATTTTTCCAAAAAAATACCGGCATTCTTTTTAGCTCCCCTAAATCCTTTAAAAAAATGATGATATCCGATAAACAGATGAAGTGACATAGTCACCAAACGAACTCTAATGTTTATATTTTTTATTTAATTAATTTATTAACTCATGACCTAATGCCGAACAAAATCAACAAACTACTAAACTAAAGGTCAACTATTCACAACTTTAAACAATTTTGTGAAATAAAAAATTTCAAAAATTATTCCTGATAAATTTTGGTCCATGGAAGCACATAAAAAGCCAAATTTTCTCTTCTTAATGCGCTTTATTTTACTAAATTTTACCAATTGAATTAAATTTTGAAAAAAAAAAAAATGTTTTTTTATATAAAAAATCTAACTTTTCTGGCTTTGGAAATGCCATCATGTACCAAAATTTATGAGCTAAATTTTTTTTTTGGTATTTTTGCCTTTATAAGTTATATTTTGCAAAAAAAAAAAAAAAAAAAAACAAGCATGTATTTCCATAAGAGCTTTTTTGCGTCCTTTTAATAAAAAATACAAACCTCGAATTTAAATCTATTGAAGAAATTTGTTGATACAAAATGTGTGCTGTTTTCAGCTGGACTTAGCACGTGGCTTTCGATGTTTTATTTTTTTTTTGGACTTGACACAATTTCTTACCACTGCATAACAAGAAGAAAAAACAACATAACGGCATTTTGTTTTTTGTAAATGATGTGTTTTGCGTTATACTAGCATCCTACATCAAAAACTCAATTTCCATAAAAATTGGACTTGACAGGTTTGCCGACTAAGCCAACGATATGATACTTTACAATTTCTTTTTAATGCATTTTCCTTATATCGTACGAACTTTTGACCTTTGAAAACCCCTAGTAAAATTCGATGCTTAAAAGTTTTGTAGAATACTTTAACCCTTTAAACCCACGTGTTAGTGGGTTTCTATGAGGGTTTTTGGAAAATGGACTAAAATGACCCCTAAAAATACGAGATAGAGGGTTAATGTATTCTAAGAAAATAACCGTCATAAAATTTCACTGCATACATCAATTAACTTTATTTAGCTCAGAACTTGCTTAAATACTTTTTTTTTTACTTTTTCCAACCGCTTTGGAAAAAATTCCACCATTTTTCAATAAAGGATATTTTTGTATTTTCCACATTAATAATCCGATTTTACCCAAATTTGGCAATAATATATTCCTTATAAATATCAATTTACGTACCAACTTTTGTTACGATCGGACTATTTTTGTTGTAGTTATAGCGTTTTTAGGAAAAAGGATATATGGCAGGACCTAGAGTCCTTACTTCGATTAAGCTGAAAATTTACATACATGTTGCTAGTTGTATATGCATCCGAATAACCACTTTTTTTTCTTTTGCGGACATTATTGTAGCTAAAATAACATTTTTAAGTTTCAGGACACATGGGAGGTAGGCGTGTCCTTGCACCGATTTTTCCAAAAATTCATATTTTTCTTAATTAAGGTATTTGCTGTTAGTGTACCAAATTTCAAAAACGCCTGACCACTCCATCTATTTTTGCCGATTTTAACATGGGAACAAAGCACTGTGCGACCCCCATTTTTTTTACCCTACAATATTTTTTTAAAATATACCTACGCCCTATCTTCACTACCTAAGTAGGCTCCCATACAAAATTACATTTTTATAAAATTTGCTCCAACTGTTATTTGTATGGGAGCCTACTTAGGGAGTGGAGATAGGGCGTAGGTATGTTTTACAAAAATGTTGTAGGGTAAAATTAAATGGGAGTACAAACATTTTCAAAAATGAGATTTAAATTATAAAACTAAAAAATCGCATACTAGAGTGCTTTTAAGAATTTTTTGGATTTTTTTTTTTTTAAAGTACGTAAAAAAAAAAAAATAAAAAAAAAATTTGAAATTTGGAGCATTGTTGAAGAAGAAATGAGTAAAAGAAGTCTAAGTAAAGGAACAAACTACAAATTTTTAAAAATTCGATATCTTTTGAACGGTTCATCAAAAAAAATCTGAAAATTTATTACGAAGGAGTTTTCGAAGGGTACTAAAAACTGTAAACAAATTGGGAAAATCTAAAAAAAAAAAAATTAAAAGTGTCCGATTTGACATGGAATGCCCCATATATACTTTATGGGGTCCCAGACCGATATTTCGATGAGTTACAAACGGAATGACAAACTTATATACACCCTCTATCACTAATTGTAAGTGGAGGGTATAAAAAACATGTAAGAGGGTTAAAATTGGCTGTGCCGAATGTTTTTTATACTCTCCAAAGTAGAGATGGACACATTAGCAGATTAAAGCGTTATTTTTTCAATCTGTAAAAGCTAAATTATTGCTAGAGACCTGTCCATCAGGTAAAACTTTTTAAAAAATTGATTTAGAAAATTTTTGTGGTGCTTATGAAGCAAAATATTTTCAAAAAGCATGAAAATAAATAGTTTTTCCAACATTTTGCTTCATAAGCACCACAAAAATTTTCTAAATCATTTTTTTAAAAAACTGAAATTGCTGGACAGGTCTCTGGCAATAATTTGGCTTTTACAGATTGAAAAAATATCAATTAGTCAACGAGTTATAGCCAAAAAACCATATAAACAATATACTGTAAATCGCCATTTGACTGCAAAGTTCGAAGGTGGATTAAAAAAAAATTCGAACTAACATAAACAAACGCTGCTATACGGGTCTTCTAATTTAGCCCCTATTTTCACCCCTCACTCTCAGAATCGACAAAACTTTTGCTAACCTGAATTTGTTCCACATTGATATAATACGGGTTATAGAGTCATTAAAGCCAAATCAAAAGGGGACGTTTGTATGGGGACTAGGTCAAAACATGGACCATTTTCTTTCTAATTTCAATTGGTTTGTCCTTAAGCCAAACGAGTTTTATGTTTCAAATTTGAAGTCAATTGATTAAATTTTGAGACCTATATCGTGTTTACATCGTTTCATGGACCGACAGACAGACGGACGGACATAGCTAAATCGACTCAAAAAAGTAAATCTGAGTTAATCGGTATACTTGAAGGTGCGTACAGGACTAATATTTCTGTTAGTTCCAAACATCAGCATAGATTCATAAAATGTACCACAAAGTGATGTAGCTTATAAAAAGTTTTTTTGCCGAAATTTTTTTTTCACAATTTCGCCAATTTTTTGTTTTTTGGAAAATTTTGTATAAAAAATTAAACATTTTTTAGATTGCATTCTTTAAAACTCTGTTCACAAACTTAATAACCATTTTTTTGGGGAAATTCATACACTCAACCAGTTTTGTTAGTAAAATCAAGTGAATATGGAATATAAGCTGTTTTGAGGTCAACTACAGTTAAAGTAAAAAAACTCAAAAATGTAGTTGTTTTAATTTTCAAAAATAAAACTGTCTTTAATAAACAACTTACATATTTACTACAACAGATATGAGTAGTTTAAAAATAATTTTAACAAAGCAACTTTTGTTACAAAAAAAAATCTCTATAAAAAACTTAAAAATTATAAAAAGGTTTTAAAAACAACTACATTAAATAAGAGTTACTGACTACATTACTGAAGTTTAAAAAAATTTACTTTTTTTTTTGTAAAATAATAAATGTACAAAAATTTTAGTATTAAAAAAATGTAAAAGAAACAATTTTTAAGAATTCAAATGTAGAAAACAACTACTTTAAATTACTGTTACTACCTTACACAACTTTAGTATAAGTTTATGTCAAAAACACCTAAAGACAACTAACAAAATAAAATTGTTGTTTGATATTTTTCATAGAAAAACAACTACATCTAAGGTTGAAAACAACAAATAGGTTTAAACAACTTACATGAAGTACTAACTACAGTAACTGTAATAATTTTCTAAGTGTAAATATTTACATACGCACAATTGTATGCTAAGGATATTTTTTTATTTTGGGGATTTTTGTTGTTAAAAATCAAAGTTAGTTTATTTCGAGGGGTGTGATTGGCTGTTGGTAAGGAAAGGATATCATTAGAAATAGTTGTGGCGTCAAACAGACTGATAGTTTTATTATTCTTTAAAGCTAAAAAATGTACTTAAGAAAAATTATATGTATTACATACATTGTAATATATACATAGAATATTTATACAAACATATGAATTTATGGTCATACTCAAGTAAGCTGTTTGATAAGTCGTTGGTTTAATGTAAAAAGGCGCTAAGTCCGTATTTGTAAAAAATGCAGTTTTTGATGTAGCAAGACAGAATAAGTAAAAAATACATCATTTAGATAAAAAAAGTTTTGCAGATATTTCTGCAAAACTTTTTGCAGAGCTCGGTTATTTTATTTATATTAAAATAATTAAAAATCACGGAAAGTGTTTTTAAAAAAAATTGTAAATACTCACGCAATAATTGGACTTACTTATTGCTCACGACAACAAAAAAAAATACAAAATTACCCGCTTAAATGCGTTAAATTGGTAAAAGAAAATTCACACAAAGTTTACTGAAACATCAACACAAAAATGAGTTCCCGCTTTGATGATTCACTGGCAGATATATAAGGGGCATTCAGTGTCAAATCGGACACTTTGAAATTTTTTTTTTTAGATTTTTCCAATTTGCTTACAGTTTTTAGTACCCTTTGAAAACTTCTTCAATAATGGTCCAAATTTAAATTTTTTATTTTTAACAATTTTTGTTTTTTTACGTACTTTTAAAAAACAAGCAAAAAAAGTTAAATTCGGCCTTGCCGAATGTAGTGATACTCTCCACAATTTCAAAAAGATTATTGCAAAACACTTTATTTATAAGGAAATTACTTTTGAAGAAAAAAAATTAAAAAAAAAAATTTCCGCGAAAAAAAAATTTGGTAAAAAAAAAATCCGCGATTTTTTTCTTTTTTTGTCAAAAAATATGTTCGTACTTGTTAAAATACCATTTGGTGTTCACATATGTCAACCAGAAGCCGAATTAAAGCATTTTGTATTTTTAGGTTATGTTGAATGTACAGAAATTTTTGAGGTGTGCTTACATTTTCGTTCATAACTTTTGAACCGCTGAACCGATATCGCTCAAATGCAATACCAAACTTCTCGGGAGAACTTCCAATAAATATGTTAAGTTTCAGTCATCTCTGTACAATATTTTGTCCGTGATAGCATTTTCCACAGACAGACAGACATCGCTAGAATGTCTTAAAATCGATCGGGCATCATGAATATATATACTTTATGGGGTCCCAGACCGATATTTCGACGAGTTACAAACGGAATGACAAACTTATATATACCCTCTATCACTAAGTGGAGGGTATAAAAATCCCAAAAAAATTTTAAAAGCGCTCTAGTATGCGATTTTTATGTTTTAAAATTTAAATCTCATTTTTGAAAATGTTTATACTCTTAGATTTTTTTGAAATTTTTTTGAGTAAAACTTCTATCGATTCTACAAATTTTTTGCCCAGGAGGATCGTGGGATAACGATTACTACTATTTTTTTTAAATTTTTTTAAAAAAATTTATTGTAATTTTCCAATCTTAAAATCATTTCTACTGCTCCAATGGTGCGTCTTAGAGGGGTCATTAATAAGACCGACCCCCATTAACTTTTACGCCTAAACATTTCTTTGGAACAAACTAATACCCTATCTCCAATTTCTAAGGGGGCTCCCACACAAAACGATATTTTTAAAATTTGCTCCATTAGCTCTAACTGCCCTAATAGTGCCCTTAGAGCAACAAAATGTGTGACCGACCCACAATATTTTTTTAGTCCACACATTTTCTCTGAACACACCACCCTCTATCTTTACCTGTTAAGGCGGTCCCCATACATTTTTTTTTATTTTTTGTAAATTTGTTTTATTTAATTTTAAAAATTTTTTTTTGTGGGGTCATTAGTGAGACCAACCCCCATTTATTTTACCTTAGAACATTTTTTTAAAACATACCTACGCCCTATCTCCACTCCCTAAGTAGGCTCCCATACAAATAACAGTTGGAGCAAATTTAATGAAAATGTAATTTTGAATGGAAGCCTACTTAGGGAGAGGAGATAGGGCGTAGGTATGTTTTAAAAAAATGTTGTAGGGTTAAAAAAAATGGGGGTCGGTCTCACTAATGACCCCTCTAGGACGCACCATTGGTAGAAGTTGATTAAATAAAACAAATATACAAAAAATAAAAAAAATTGTATGGGGACCGCCTTAACAGTTAAAGATAGAGGGTAGGTGTGTCCAGAGAAAATGTGTGGACTAAAAAAATATTGTGGGTCGGTCATACATTTTGTTGCTCTAAGGGTACTATTAGGGCAGTTAGAGCGGATAGAGCAAATTTTAAAAAATGTCGTTTTGTGTGGGAGCCCTCTTAGAAATTGAAGATAGGGTATTAGTTTGTTCCAAAGAAAAGTTTAGACGTAAAAATTAATGGGGGTCGGTCTTATAAATGACCCCTCTAAGACGCACCATTGGAGCAGTAAAAATGATTTTAAGATTGGAAAATTTCAATAACATTTTTTCAAAAAATTTTAAAAAATAGTAATAAGCGTTATCGCACGATCCTACTTGGCAAAAAATTTGTAAAATCGATAGAAGTTTTACACAAATGATATTTAAATTTTAAAACTTAAAAATCGCATACTAGAGCGGGTTTAAGAATTTTTTAGGATTTTTTTTAAAAGTACGTAAAAAAACAAAAATTAAAAAAAAAAAAAATTGAAATTTGGACTATTATTAAAGAAGTTATGAGTAAAAGAAGTTTGAGTAAAGGAACAAACTACCAATTTTTAAAAATTCGATATATTTTGAACGGGTCATCAAAAAAATGTGAAAATTTACCACGAAGGAGTTTTCAAAGGGTACTAAAAACTGTAAAAAAATTGGGAAAATCTAAAAAATTTTTTTTTAAAGTGTCCGATTTGACATGGAATGTCCCATAAATAAGAATAAACAATTTCAAAAACTTAAGATCACTTGATGTGAGTTTATCAGAGATTTTTTTGTAAATGCATCAATCCCCTTCTGCAATTATTTTATATTTTGGATAAGTGCATTTAAGACGGTGCATTTAAGCAGGCACTACATTATAAATCACGCAAAAACGTTACCAGAGCTGTTATTATACTATATAAGAGATGGTTGACTCACGTGTGAATCACTCGTGAGTGAAAACTAAAACACTCACTAGATTAAAGTGAGTTTTTTTTATAGCTGTTTAAAAATCGTTATTATTAAGACTAATTTAAACGTAACTACCCCCCTTAAGCTCTTACAGTTTTTTTTTTCCATATTTCAAACACTTCTAGCTATTTTTATCCATTTTAGCTTTTTGACTAGTTAAGACTTCTATACACCCAAAAAAATTCTCAATGCACCCTCGTATACAATTTATTTATGTTATATTTCAAAAAAACTTTATTTTTGCTTGATAATACTTTTTATTTTATTAGTTTTATGTGTTATTTTAGAAAAAACTAACCAAAAATATAAAAAATACCAAAGTTGCCATTTTATACAATAATACATGGTCATATTTTAAACCCTTCTTCCACAATTCTGCTTATTTTTTTTTTGTTTTTTTGCGAACAGCGACAACAAACTTGGTCGTATAATTTTTTGGGTGTTCTACATAGTTTATGACTTTAATAGCCATACATAAACTTGGAGAAAAAAAATTATATTTAACAAATATTTCCAGAGAAAAGATTTTGGAGATAAAGTGATTATTTGTAAAAAAAGTAAGAGTTTATATTGAACAAATTTTGTTAAACCCTATAATGCCTTAAGCGCGTAAAAGGTCAAATGTATGACAATTCAAAATTAATACGATGAAAAATGTTTTTGAAAGCTTTTGAACCTTTATATCGAAATTAAACCTACGAAATCCGAAAAATTTCTACCCCCACATGGAATTAACTCGATTTCGGAGGTTTTAATTTTGGTGGGAATCGAACCCACGACCCTCAGACTAGCCTACAGGGCGATTTCTGATTCGACTAGGCTTAAAACTAATTTGGTACAAATATTAGGCCAATAGAATTAAATTAACCCGTGGCTCCCTGAAAAGTTTTGAAGTTTTAGAAATATATAAAATGTGTTGCTATGCCTCATATTTATTAATTTTAAAGTGCTGAACCCGAAATAATAAAAAAAATGTGAAAATCGGTCGAAATGTTTTCGAGATATCGCAATTTAAAATTTACAAAAAATGGCGGATTTATCAATGTTCAAGAAATTAAAAAAAAAAAACTCAAAAAATTTAGTTTTTTTGACCCATTTATAGAGCTTGAGACAAACTTTCATTTAGACTCAATTTAAGCGAAGTCTGTGGCGCTATTTAATCAAAGTTCTGGATTTTTGGAAAATTTCCACCAAAAATCAAAAGTTTATTTCGGAGGGCACCGCTCACTGTGGGCCAGCATTCCTGAACTTTGACCATAAATAGGCCACTTAACCTATATGTCAAAAAAGTATTGCATATGGGTGTTAAAGGATCGCTGATCACGATTCTGGAAAACAATTTTCAAAATTCAAAATGGCGGATCCAAAATGGTGGATGCAAAATGGCGGGCATGATATATTAATTCTTTGTTTATTGTGTTTAATATAATCATTATCGATGTATTTGGGGTCGTTTATAACGAATATGAGCTCAGACTTTTAAAATTCAAAATGGCGGATTCAAGAAAGCGATAAATTTAAATTTAAGATTTTTTGTTGTCTCTTTTGGCCAAAAACTTCAATTTTAATGGTTTTTCGGATGCTAAATCTGATTTTGAAATTAAAGGTTTGAAATTCAAAATGGCGGATCCAATATGGCGAATTTGCTTTTGTAATTCTTAGCTAATTGTACTTAAATTAGTCATTTTTGATGTATTTAGGGTCGGTAATTACGAATATGAGCTCCGATTTTTTAAATTCAAAATGGCGAATCCAATATGGCGTTAAATAAAATATTAAGTTTTTTCTATGTTGTCTGATTTTGATAGTTTTTGGAATGCCAAATCTGATTTTAGACTCAAATATTCAAAATAGCGGATCCAATATGGCGGACAAGATATTTAAATTACTGATTATTGTTTCGAAATATCACTACACTCTAAAAAAATTAGTCCAGTTTCCTACTATAAATTGGCAAAATTTCAACAAATTCAAATAATATACTACTATAAGTTGGGTAAATTTCTAATATTTTTAGCTAGAATTACGCAATTTGTGTAAATTTACCCAATTTATAGTAGGAAACTGAAATCATTTTAATTAGAGTGAAGGAAATGATTGCAAAACTCGAATACGAACTCAGATTTTTGGAAATCAAAATGGCGGATCCAAAATTAAGGGCATAGTTTTTTAATAAAATGTACAATGTTTAGTTTTTATAAATCCCTCTTTTTGCTTTTATCAGAAGATTTTAATAAAATATTTCTCCTTTAAATGCGTCAAAAAGTTCATATATTCAGTGGCTTATTTAAGAGAGAACTTTATTATTTCCAATTAGCATTTGCCATCCTAAATGTACAAATAATAATGCTTCTAGCTTACAATTTCCTAAAAAATATTAAAAATGCTATTGCCAAAATATGCCCGCTTAAATGCGTTACCAACTTTAATGTTTAGCACTAGAGATGGACGCTGGGCACGTGAATTACGCGTGATGAAAAGTGAGTGTGATTAAAATTTTTTGTTCGTGAGTGATCAGTGAGTGAGACAATTTTCTGCGTGAGTGATTCGTATCGAGTGCAATATTTTTGCGTGAGTCAAAATTATTTAATTGTATTGACTCAGTTTTTACAATTTTTTTTCGTGTTTTAAATTTTTAGCGTGAGTAACGAGTGAGCGTGAGTCACACGTGAGTGGTGTGAGTGAGTGGTAAGAAAAATAAAACGATTGAGTAAATTATGTTTTTTTTTTGCGTGAGTCAAAATTCACTCACGTGCCTATCACCAGTTATCACGCCAATGTTGTCAAAGTTGGACATTTTTTATTAGAAATCAATAGAAACAAAAATATCAAAAAAATGTTGAAGTTCCATTTTAGGGCATTTCTAAACTTCATAATTTGGTTTATTGCCTCTAGATCAAAAGTTTATGAACGGTCGCACAGGGTCGCAGAAATGTAAATAGAATATATTGTCAGAGATAGATCGTAATTCGAGGTTTGTCAATATCGTTTGGACTTCTTTGGACTTTGGTGTTGAAAAAAGGCGGATTTCAACAAAAGTATGAGTTTCCATAATTTATTTAAAAAAAAGCTTATACACTCAAAATAATACATTAGTGATTTACTAATTTTTTTTTTTGCTAATGCTGGTTAGCTAACTTTTTTGAGATTAGCATGTTAGCAAAAATATCTTGTAAACTTCATTTAGCGCATTAGCAATTTTAAACAAAATTTGAACAAATTTTTTTTGCTAAATTTAAAATTGAGTTGACCAAATTTGTACAAGCTTTTTTGCTAATATTAGCAAAAATAAATGGTAAATTTTTTTTTAATTTCAGAAAATTTAAAATGGCGCTATCTCGGAAACTAAGCCAGATAGAGCAAAATGGAGGCCATTTTTGGTTCTCGGGCTAGTATCGTCGGTCCTCTTCACATGTGTGGACCCTAAGGACCAACTTTGGATCCAAAAAAGTAAGCATTCCCGAAAATTTTAAAATGCTCATATCTCGGTAAATATTGCCGACACAACAAAAAGTCCAGAAGCTTTTTTGTAGCTCTCAACACGTAGAATAAGACCGCAAAATAATCAAAAGCTCTCCGAGTAATATTTTTGAAGTTATCGAGTTTTGTAATTCTCAAAACCCCAGTGGTCCCCTAAAATCATAGTATCGCCGGTCCTCTTCACATGTGTGGACCCTAATGGGTCCTAACTTTGGATCCAAAAAAGTAAGCATTCCCGAAAATTTTAAAATGCTCATATCTCGGTAAATATTGCCGACACAACAAAAAGTCGAGAAGCATTTTTGTAGCTCTCAACACGTAGAACAAGACAAGATCAAAAGCTCTCCGAATAATATTTTTAAAGTTATCGAGTTTTGTAATTCTCAAAACCCCAGTGGTCCCCTAAAATCACGTATCTCAAAAACTAAGCACGGTAGAGCGAAATGGACACAAATTTTGGATCAAAAACTATGACTATTTTTAAGGAACCCAACTAGGTCTAGGTCCATCGGGGTCTGGACCTGTCGGGTCCGAACCCAATGGGGTCCTCAAATGTGTCTGAACTAAGTTGAAATAAAAAAAAATTCAGTTAACTAATTTTTGGCAAAACATTTTTGCTAACTTTACCAAAAAAATGTGGGTTCAAAATCAGCAAATTTTCTTGTAGGTTTACAAGCTTTTTTTGCTAACATTACAGTTTTTTTTTTTGAGTGTAGCTTACTTTTTGGCAGTTTATCTCATGTGTTGGACAAACAGGTATGTCTTTAGAAGAACTTTGCCGAAAATTTGAAAAAATATTGGGTCGAAGTACAAAAAAAATTATTTGTTTCATTAATAGAAAATATAAAAAAAAATCTCAAACTTTAACTTTATCCTCATGCAATAAAAAAACTTTAAGCTATGAAAAAAAGATATTAAAGATGGACAAAATTCAAGATGTCGACATTCCGAAAAAATATTTTTAAATATGTGTTGCCTTACAGACCTTATTGGCTAAAAAATGGAAATACTGTAATACACAGTGTTATAAAATCGAACTTTCCGAATAGGATGAGATGAAACAAAAAGCAAATGAAAGTTGACATTTTACATAACAAGCCCCTCAATGTTTTCCTATTAGTTCAGCGCTAGATTTTTTACACGCATTGAAAGTTGGCGATTTTAAAGCATTTAAAGTTTTTGTGTACTTAACATGTCCTACTTTAGAGGCCCCTGGACATGAGGGGTTTAGCTTCCAAACTCGAAGTTACGTGAATTTCGCTGCAATCGGTCCAGTACCTACATACTTACTGAATAGCCAAATTATTAAAAAATAAACCAATGTGCAGCGTTGCGTATGATTGTTTTTTAAAGTTAATTACAAAATTAAGCATACGCCACTTATACAGTTTTTAAGAAATTATTATATTTATAATAAAAGTTCACCAACTTTAAATGCGTGTAAAAAAAGCGCTGAACTAAAAAAAAGTCTTGTGGGTTTTGTTATGGAATATGTCAACTTTCATTTGTTTTCGGTTTCATCCCATTTTGATTTTCGTTGTTGCACTGTGTAATTAATAACACCATGATTAACTTTGCCTTTCACAAAATATATTTTATGTTGACATTATAAAAAATTTCTTTTACATGTAGACATTTATATAAATCTAGCTATCTTAAAAAATACAGCAAAAAAACATTTTAATTAATATTTTTTTATGCTACTAGTTTGCTTAATATGTCTTCCATGGCCTTCCTTCTTTCTAAAATATATTCAAAGCAACATTTTCGTAAATTCTGATTTTTTTCATTGCTGTTTTTTCTCATTTTCCTTTAAGTTTTACGAGTAAATAAATTTTCAAGTTATAAATGTGTTGACCCCCCATTTCCCTACACCCCAGCCCGTGAAATCAACCACTATAAAATATTTGCCATTTAATTAACATTTCTAAGTTGGACACTAAAATGTCAGCAACTTTTAACTTTTACTGCAAACACTATCAACGACACTATTTTTGTTTTATTATATTAAATTTTATTACCTTTTAACCTCCTAAAAACCTCCACCTTCCACCTCCAGCGACGCCAACAAACATAAAACATTAATTTTCAACAAAATCAAGATATTGGCGCTAAAAAAAATCTAAAAAGAAATGACAATATGGTTAAAGGTAATTTAGAGCCAGCTACAAAAATAGTTGCTAAAGCAAACAAGGAGAAAGAAATAATAAAATAATGAAAAAAAAAACACATTTAAAACAAACACGGCTAAATATAATAAATAATGAATGTTTTCACAAATGACCGTTTAGTTTTAAATTTTATTACGGTTTAAATGTTTTATGATAACAAAAAAAAAAAGAGAAATTTTACAAAATATTTGCTACACAAAAACAAGAAAAAACAAGTATAAAATTTAAATTCGTCTAGGCCGAATCCATGAATACCCTCCACAATGCCCTCTTTAAGTGATAGTAAATTTTCTAACGTAAAAAACTAACAATTTTGATTAAAAATAGTTTATTTTGAGTAAAATCTTTTTAGTAATTTTTGTAAAAAAAAAAATTACAAAAATTTTTTTTTTCAGTGTAAAACTTTTTTGCCTTTACAATTTTCTTCGAGTGTAATTTTTTTTAGTGTAAAAACATTTCGGTGTGACAAAAACACCTTGTAAAACATTTTGGTGACTTACTAATTTTTTAAAGCTTTTTAAAGCTTGAGGTGAAATCAATCCGAAATTCACGATTTTGCTTATAACTTTTTAACCACTGTTGATGTATTCAAAATCTAGGAATTTTCAATATTATGTATATAAAATATTGTAATATTGTGGCTAATAGAGTTGTGTCGTTCACGTACGAACTAGTTCAATTGATCTTTTCACTTAACTGAGCGGTTTATCTAGTTCGTTCATTTCAGCTCTTTTAGGTCCTTTCGTTCATTCAGCTCAATTGGTCATTACTTCATTTTGATCTTTCAGTTCGGTCGTTCAATTTTTATAACCTCCAACCACAGTATGGGGGTATACTCATCGAAATATCGGTCCGGGACCCCGTTAAGTATATATATTATTGATCCATGATCGATTCGAAAACATTCTACGAATGTCCATCCGTTCGCCCTTCCGTCTGTTTGTAGATAACATAATGCAGTCCAAAATAAAACAGCTAGACTCCTGAAGTTTGGCACAAAAATGTCTCATGTTCAAAGGCAGGTTAATGGTTCGTGAATGGGCAATATCGGGCCAGGGGAAAAAAGTTCCCCCTTGAAGAACTGAACCAACCTCTAAAAAATAAACTTTTTTACATGTTTTTTAGTATTTTTGTTAAATAAATGAAACATTTGGTATAGTTATCGCGATGGGAAGGAGCTCTCAACGTCCCCTACTAACCATCACCCCCCACCCCCCATTTATTCCATATAAAGCTCATCGACCTGCGCTTGGACCAAGGGGACCAGAAAAGTCACCTTTATTGATATCATTTTTTTTATAAATATTAATAAAATTTCATTATTTAAGAGCAAGAACCATAATTTATCTATTTGATAACATTATTCTCGAGGGTTAAGTTGTCCCCCGACGTATCCACCAGAAACAGAAGAAAAAAAGAAGGAAAATTTCTAAAAAAATTTCCCGAAAGAAAAAAATCTCGAAATCCAAAAATTTTTCATAGAAAAAAATCTGAAAATTTTTATAGGGAAAATTTTCTGTGAAATAATATCTGTCAATCTTATTATGAATTTTGGTATAGAAAAATGTTACAGGATGTTAATTTGATTTATATAAAAAATGTTTTTCTACTACATAGGAATAGGAAAAATATCTTAAAATCTTAATAATGTTGGTAGTCTATCGTATGTTAAATTAATTTAGGAAATTTTTCAGAATGTCTTAGAATCGGTCACAGAATCTGAGACTTTTTCGATAGAAAAAAGGTACGAAAAACTTTAGAATTTGTCACATCCTCAAACATTTTCTTTTCCGGATTTTTGTAGAAGAGTTCGCGAATTCTAAAAGTCTCAGAATCTGTGACTTTTTTTTAAGGAAAAAGATTTCAGAATCTGAGACTTTTGCTACGGGAAAAATGTCTAAAAATTTGAGACTTATTTATAGGAAAAAGGACGCAGAATCTGATACTTTTTCGATAGGAAAAGGGTCTGAATTTGGGTCTCTGAATTTGAGACTTATTTTAAGGAAAAAAATCTCAAAATCTGAATCTTTTTTAAAAAGAAAAAGGTTTCAAAGTCTGAGACTTTTTATTGTTGAAAAAAAGTCTCAGAAGTAGAAATTTACTCAATTGGAAGAAGATCGCAGAAACTGAGACTTTTCTATAGTTAAAGGTCTGAGAATCTGAGACTTTTTCTTTAAGAAAAAGGTCTAAGAATCTAAGATTTTTTCTATAGGAAAAAGGTCTGCAACTTTTTCTATAGAAAAAAGGTCTCAGAATTCAAAACTTTTTCAATACGAACAAATTTAATAATATGAGGCCTTTTCTATAAATTTAAGACTTTTTCTATAGTAAAAGGTCTCAGAATCTGAGAATTTTTCTGTGGAAAAAAGTTCTTAAAAAATTTTTCTATTCGAAAAAGTCTCAGATTCTGAGATATTTTTCGTAAAAATTATCAGATTTACATAAATTAAAAAAAGTGAATAACCTTCTTTGGCAAAAACTAATAGATTATAGCTTTCCCATCACTTTTTTTTGCAAAAGAACTTATCCCTGTTTTTTCTCGGCCGACAAATCATTATGATTTTTTTTTTATTCGAGGTAAAAATAAAATTCCCCCCCTTCCCCAAACCCAAAAGCTCTACCCGCCACTGAGTATATAAATTCATGATCCTCGATCGATAAGACGATCTAGCAATGTCCGCCCATCCGTCTGTCTGTTGAAAACACGCTAACTTTTGAAAGACTTTACGGTGGCTCCTGATGTTTAGCATATATGTTTGTCATTTACCTGGGTAGGCTGGTATTGCAATCCAGCGAAATCGGTCCAGTAGTTCAAAAGTTATAAGCGAAAGAGTGAATTTCGGCAAGGGTTTTTCGCGAAGGTGCGAGATAAAAAACACGATAACTTTCGAAAGACAATTCTAAAGGTTCTGAAGCTTGGCAAATATATTTTTTGTCGTTCCTGTGGTCTGGTTCGTATTGAATTTCAGCCAAATCGGTCCAGTGGTTCAAAAGTTATTAGCAAAACCCTGAATTTCAGATTGGTTTCACCTTAAATCAATGGTTCCCAACCTTTGATTCTCGCCCCACTGGGGGGCAATTTGAATGTTCCAGGGGGGCAATGATCACATTTTAATAATTATTTTATGTTAAATTAACTAAAAAAATATTTTTTTTAGGTTAATTAACTAAAAATATTTTGTTCATTATTGAAAACTTTTACTAAAAACGCTGATTTTAACAAAAAGTTTGCTAAACCACTAGTAATTTTGAATTATAAAACAACTTTGTAAAATAAAAAGAGTTTTGTTGAGTGTAGGGGGGACATAGTAAATTTTTTAACTTAAAAGTGGGTCATGGCGCAAAAAAGGTTGGGAACCATTGCCTTAAATTCACGTGTTGAAAAAATTGAGTTTTAAAAAAACAAGCTTTAAAAACATTGGTAAGCCACAAAATTACTTTACAAAGTATTTTTGTCACTCGGAAATATTTTTACACTATAATACAAATTTACACTCGAAAAAAATTTTACACTCAAAAAAAAATGGGTAATTTTTCTTTTTTTTACAAAAATGACAAAAAAAGTTTTTTAATCCAAATTAAAATATTTCTAATCAAAATTGTTCATATTTTTTACGTTAACAAATTTACTATCCTTTATAAGGAGCATTGTGGGAGTTATTCATAAATTTAACTAAGTCGAATTTAACTTTTCTACTTTTTTTTTTAATTTTCAAAAATCTAAAATTTTGATCGTCGGGTTAATTTTTTGAATGTCTCAAATTTGAGCCACATACGTTTTACACTCAAAAAAAAGTGAACTAAAATCTTGGAAAATTAACTTAATTTTAAGAAAAAGAGGGAATGATTTGGCTCCAAAGATTTCTTGGTTTTAGTTCATAATTTTCCCAAATATAAGGAAAAAAAGTTAATTATTTTTAAGCCAATTTTAACTAGAAAATGGGAAACATTATATTACACTTTAGTTCATTCGTATTTTAAAACTGGATTGGGTCTAGACCCTGGGCCCATGGGTTCGGACCTTATGAGTCCAGCCCCTTGTTAGCTCAAAACCCCATACATTTTGACACAAAATTTGTGTCCGTTTCGCTCTAACTTGCTTAGTTTTTGAGATACGGTAATAAGGGGTCTGATAGGGTCTTGAGAATCTTAAAAACTGGATATCTCAAAGACTATTAATCGGGGGGCTTTCGCGTATTTTGCGGAAGTGTTCTACGAGTCAAGAGCTACAAAAATGCCGTTGGGCCTTTTCTCGTGTTGGCAGTATTTACCGAGATATGTGCATATATAAAATCTCGGGAATTTCAAATTTTAGATCTAAATTTAGATAAATTTATTGAGACCCCGACAGATATGCAGAGCTAGGATATTCCATATTTTTCTTTATAGTCTTTCTTTTGAAAATTTTAGCCGTTTCGCTCTACCTCGCTTAGTTTTCGAGATATCGCCATTTTGAATTTTTAACTAAATTCTAAGAAGTTATTAACTAAATTCTAAGAAATACACTTCCTCAATTCAAAGATGAGAAATACGATATGTTTTTTTTAGTAAACTAAACTTGAACTAAATTGTTTTTTAAGATATATGTCTTAAAAATAAAGATACGTTTCTTAGATTTGTGGAAAATTTCTTTGGCAGTAAGAATTTTTTTAATATTTAATATTTAAAAATTTCATTTAAAGAAAACTATGAACTACTTATAAGTAAATGAACTAAACTTTTTTCCTCATAGTTAAGAAAATTTCTCATTTTTTAGTTAAATTTTACTAAATTTTAGGAAAATTCATGATAAATTTTCAAAGACATTTTTTTCCTTAATTTTAGTTATGTCTTTTTTTTCAGTGTAGGCTTAGTAGAATAAAAATTTGTACGAATATTTTAAATCGGAAGAACAATTTTTTTCGGACCATGTAATATGAGTTAAGTTTAGATTTTATTACAAATCATACTTTTAGTCATAACTTTTTACCCAATAAACCGATTTGACCCATTTTTATATACAAGTAGCTCCAGTTATTGACAAATATTTTAAAATTTAAAGAAATCTTAAAGTTGTACTAGTTTTGCTTTAAAAGTGATTTCAACAGACAGATATTCCATTCTCTTTTCACTAACTTAAATTATATTGTGGGATTAGGTTCATTGTTCGTTTAAGCTTTCGATTTTTTAAAAATTTTTGGAAACTAAGATCCATGTTAAAAATTTTTCTTTTTAAGTTATTTTAAAATTGTTTAAAACATAATGAAATTATTACATTATTTTTTAAAAAATTTTTGTTTAACGGACAACTTTAGATTTTTATTTTTTTGAAAATGACCCTGCCCAAATGAAAAGTCCAAGAAATAACTTCAAGTATTAAATTAATGTGATACGCATTTCCCTTCCAAACTAATGGCTATAAATAGTAAATCATTTCCGGTAGATTTTTTTTTGGTGGAAACCAAAATAGTTTTTTTTTAGTTAAATATACATACGACCATATAAGTCTATATAAAACAACAATAAACACTACGCAAAACTATAAATAAAAGAAAAAATAAGAAAATTGAAATAATGATTTCAAACAATTTTTGTTTTTTTTTCAAGATTTTTTTATGGCGATAATATAATTAAATGCCTGCCAAAAAAGAAACGGAAAACTTCATACCAAGGCAAGGATAACTTCAGGCCACCATTATAAAAATACATATGTGTGTATGTACACTCAACCAAAAATCATAGTATTCCCAAAGAAAATCGCTGTAAATTCAACAGAAATCATTGTTGATTTTGACCCTACAAATATTTATGTTGATTTCAATAAAAATTGTTGTCAGTTTTTGTAAAAGTTGATCAACTCGTTTTTTTGTAAATCAACTCGTATTTTTTGTAAACTCAACTCATATTTTTGTTGATATAAGAAATTTTATTAAAAAAAAAAGCTTGTTGTTATTTGTAAATATTCTTTTATTAAGTATAAATCACAATATTTTTTAGAATTATCACCGGCTTTTTAAGCTGCAATATTTAAACAAGATTTTCATACACACTTCGTTTATTTATGTTATGCACTCGTAAGCCATTCTCCAGTTTTCTAATGACACCAAATCAAAAACCTTAAAAAAAAAAACAAAAAAAAAAATTATAATATAGTATGAATACATAAAGTAACCAATGTATTTTATTACTTACCAAATATTTACAGATCAGAATCTGATCATCAGATCCTATTTTTATTTATTTTTATAATCTTAAATATTTTTATAAGAAACAAACACATACATAAAATAATTTTATAAGAGACAAACAAATTTCACATTGCAATGCATTGCTACCAACTTGATAATACAAAATTGAACGAACAGGGTTGTTTTTTCTTTTTTGGTTTTATCTATTGAATTCTGTATAAGCGTTGTAAATAGTTGATTCAAATTTACTGATTATTCAACGATATCAACATTAATTTTTGTTGAATACGGCAATATTCTGTAAAACTTGATCTACAATGGGTTTACTAATTTTTCTACTAAGATATTTCTATGAGTGTATGTGTAACAAAAAGATTTATAGTTTTTATTAAATTTATATCCTTTTTTTTTTTAATTGAAGTGTTTTATTCTCTATTATTCCATAAAACTAAATGTCAAACTTTAAATACATTTTTCATTCATTCCACATAAAACATTCTAATGAAACGCCTTTTTTTGTATGGAGTAATTGAAGAATGAAGAAAAAAAGTTTTTCTTTTTGTGAAAATTTATTTCTTTGGGTGGTGGTGTTGGTAAATGATTTTCACCATGATAGTGGTTATGAGTTTTCTGGTAATTGTTGGTTGGTGCAAAACTACATACATACGTAGTATCCAAGTTCTTTAAGCCAATATTATTTTTATTGCCAATTTTTTTCTTTTAAGCCAATATTAAAACAAGTTGTTCTAACACTAAAAAATACCAAAAAATAAGAGTAAAATATTCTAAACATAAGTAGTTTTGTGTGTTTTTGCATAAAGAGTCATGCCAAAAAATTTATATTCATTATCTAGTCTTCAGCACAATATTTCAATGGAACATGACAAGTGTTCATGGACGTGGGTGAAAAGATTAAAATTATTTTTTTTTTTTTGCTTTAAATATTTTTCAAACTAAAAATGTTCAAAATCTTAGAATTTTTCTATATGAAAAATGTTTATCTATAAATAAAAATTCTTCGAGCTCGAGGCCAGTTTTTTTCTTGTAAATAAATGATCTTTTATTCCATTCCAATACCAATATTTCGATTTAGGGGATTTCTACATATAAATTAGGTGTAAGAACAATTGAACATGTAAGTATAATCATTTTTTCTTACACCTAATTTATATGTAGTAATCCCCTGATGATGATTCTCAAAGAGAATGGAAATACTGGAATGAAATAAAAAAAATATTTTTTACAAGAAAAAAACTGGCCTCGAGCTCGAAGAATTTTTATTTATTTAAATTGGAAAGGTCGAATAATAACAACTTTAATTGTTTATCAATTTTTTATTTCATTTATCCCCTTAGAAACAGAATTTCCCAAGAGTACATTTTACAGAATTCTACATTATTTTAAAATTTTTACGACCATTATTTCAGGAAATATGAAAAGTACCAAAAATATTTTTAAACTCTTTTTACCCCCCTAAGAAACCTAATTTTCTAAAAGTACTCTTTCCATTATGTTTTTTTTCAACGAAGGATCCTACATTCCAAATTTCAAATTTCTATGACTATTATATTAGGAAATAAAAAAAGTACCAAAAAGGAAATATAAAAAGTACCAAAAATATGTTTTTTTTCACTATTTACCCCCCTAAGAAACTTAATTTTCAAAAAGAACTTTTTCTATATTGTTTTTTTTCAACGATCCTAAGGTTTCTATGACTATTATTTTAGGAAATAAAAAAAGTACCAAAAGTACCCTTTTTACCCCTTTACTCCTTTAAAATCGAGAGTGGCAACAACGCTGCCTTAGTGGATCTATATTTCGGGATGTTAACCTTCATTCCGAATTTAAAATTTTTGCAACCATTATTTCAGGAAATATGAAAAGTACCAAAAATATTTTTTTTTTACTCTTCCATAATGTTTTTTTCAACGAAGAATCTTCAAATCTCCAAATTTAAAGTTTCTATGACTATTATTTCAGGAAATAAAAAAACAGTGCCAAAATAACCCTTTTTTACCCCTTTTACTCACGAAGAGTGGCACAAACGCATCCTTAGTGGATCTATATTTCGGGATGTGAACCTAAATTCAAATTTCAAGTTTCTACGACCATTCTTTCAGGAAATATAAAAAGTACCAAAAATACGTTTTATTTCTCTTTTTACCTCCCTAAGAAACATCATTTTCAAAAAGTACTATTTCTTTAATGTTTTTTTTTCACCGAAGGATCCTTCCTACATTCCAAATTTCAAGTTTTTATGACTATTATTTAAAAAAACCAAAAGTACCATTTTTTACCCCTTTCACCCGCTTAGAATCACGATTGGCAAAAACAAAACTTTGGTATCCGGGATGTGAACCATACATTCCGAATTTCAAGTTTCTACGGCCATTATTTCAGGATATATAAAAAGTACCAGAAAAAACCTTTTTTCTCTTTTTACCCCCCTAAGAAACTTAATTTTAAAAAGTACCTTTTCCATTAGTTTCTTTCACCGAAGAATCCTACATTCCAAATTTCAAGTTTCTATGACTATTATTTTAGGAAATAAGTACCCTTTTTTACCCCTTTTACCTCCTTAAAATCAAGATTGGCAATAACGCAGCCTTAGTGGCTCTATATTTCGGGATGTGAACCTTTATTCCAAATTAAAAATTTCTACGACCATTATTTCAGGAAATATGAAATGCACCAAAAATATTTTTTTTTTACTCTTTTACTCCCATAAGAAACTTAATTTCCTAAAAGTACTCTTTCCATAATGTTTCTTTTACCGAAGGATCCTACATTCTAAATTTCAAGTTTCTATGACTATTATTTTAGGAAATAAAAAAAATACCAAAAGTACCCTTTTTTACCCCTTTTACCCCCCTTAGAATCTAAATTGGCAAAAAGGCATCCTTAATGGATCTTTATTCCGGGATGTGGAACTACATTCCAAGGTTCAAGTTTCTACGACCGTTATTTCAGGAAATATGAAAAGTACCAAAAATATTTTTTTTACACTTTTTACCCTCCTAAGAAACTTAATTTTCTAAAAGTACTCCTTCCATAATGTTTTTTTCAACGAAGAATCCAACATTCCAAATTTCAAGTTTCTATGGCTATTATTTCAAAAAATACAAAAAAATACCAAAAGTACCATTTTTTACTCCTTTTACCCCCCTAGAATCAAGATTGACAAAAACGCAGCTTTGGTGGATCTATATTCCGGGATGTGAACCTACATTCCGAATTTCAAGTTTCTACGACCATTATTTCAGGATATATGAAAAGTACCAAAAATGATATTTTTTCTCTTTTTACCCCCTAAGAAACATAATTTTCTAAAAGTACTTTTTCCATAATGTTTTTTTCAACGAGGGATCCTACATTCCTAATTTCAATTTTCTATGACTTTTATTTTAGGAAATAAAAAAAAGTACTATTTTTACCCCTCTTACCCCCTTAAAATCAATATTAAAAAAAACGCAGCCTTAGTGGATCTTTATTTCGGGATGTGAACCTTTATTCCAAATTTAAAATTTCTGCTAACATTATTTCAGAAAATATGAAAAGTATCAAAAATAAAATAAATTTTTTACTCTTTTTACCCCCCTAAAAAACGAAAATTTTAAAAAGTACTTTTACTATAATGTTTTTTTCAACGGAGGTTCCTACATTCCAAGTTTCAAGTTTGTTTGACTATTATTTTAGGAAATTAAAAAAAGTACCAAAAGTACCATTTTTTACCCCTTTTACTCCCTTAGAATCAATATTGGAAAAAAACGCAGCCTTAGTGGATCTAAATTCCGGGATGTGAACATTCATTCCAAATTTAAAATTTCTACGAACATTATTTCAGGAAATATGAAAAGTACCAAAAATATTTTTTTTACTCTTTTTACCCCCCTAAGAAACTTAATTTTCTTAAAGTACTCTTTGCATAATGTTTTTTTCAACGAAGGACCCTACATTCCAGACTTCAAGTTTCTACGACTATTATTTCAGGAAATAAAAAAAGTACCAAAAGTACCCCTTTTACCCCCTTAAAATCAAGATTGGCAAAAACGCAGCCTTAATGGATCTATATTTCGGAATGTGAACCTTCAGTCCAAATTTAAAATTTCTACGAACACTATTTCAGGAAATGTGAAAAGTACCAAAAATATTTTTTTTACGCTTTTTACCCCCTAAGAAACCTAATTTTCTAAAAGTACTTTTTCCATAATGTTTTTTTTTTTCAACGAAGGATCCTACAATCCAAATTTTAAGTTTCTATGACTATTATTTTAGGAAATAAAAAAAGTACCAAAAGTACCCTTTTAATCAATAATCAATAGTGGAAAAAACGCAGCTTTAATCAATAGTGGAAAAAACGCAGCTTTAATGGATCTATAATTCGGGATGTGAACCTTCATTCCAAATTTAAAATGTTTACGAACATTATTTCGGGAAATATAAAAAGTACCAAAAATATACTTTTTTACTCTTTTTACCCCCTATAAAACGAAATTTTTTAAAAGTACTTTTTCTATAATGTTTTTTTCAACGAAGGTTCCTACATTCCAAATTTCAAGTTTCTATGACTATTATTTTAGGAAATAAAAAAAAGTACCGAAAGTACCATTTTTTACCTCTTTTACTCCCTTAGAATCAAGATTGGAAAAAACGCAGCCTTAGTGGATCTAAATTCCGGGATGTGAACCTTCATTCCAAATTTAAAATTTCTACGAACTTTATTTCCGTATATATAAAAAGTACCAACACTATACTTCCCCCCCCCCCCCCCCTTTACAACCCTAATAAATTTAATTTTGTAAAAGTACTTTTTTCCATAATGTTTTTTTTTTAAAGAAGGATTCTACATTCCAAATTTCAAGTTTCTACCCGAGTAAAAATTTTCTGATATAATCATATATAATTTGATACAATCTTATATGAGTTAATATGCTTCCGTATAAATTTATATAAAATTATATCTATCATTTTGATACGGTTGATCCACTTTATATGGTTAGATATTGCTCCATATATGATTAGATTCGTATTTTGGTTTTGCTCATCAAATTGTATAAAAATAGATATTATAAGATCAATTTGATATAATTAGATTTGGCCAAATTCAGGATCAAATTGTATCAATTTTTATATTTTTTGATCTAAAGTAATACAATTAGATATTATTTGATACAACCATTTTACGGATCTAATTAGATCTATTTAGCAAAATTGGCATAATATTTTTACTAGGGTATGACTATTATTTTAGGAAATAAAAAAAAGTACCAAAAAGTTCCAAAAAGTACCCTTTTTTACCCCTTTTACCCCCTTTAAATCAATATTGGCAAAAACGCAGCCTTAGTGGATCTATATTCCAGAATGTCAACCTTCATTCCAAATTTAAAATTTCTACGAACATTATTTCAGGAAATATGAAAAGTACCAAAAATATTTTTTACTCTTTTACCCCCCTAAAAAACAATTTTTTTAAAAAGTACTTTTTCCATAATGTTTTTTTCACCGAAGGATCCTACATTCCAAATTTCAAGATTCTATGACTATTATTTCAGGAAGTAAAAGAAGTACCATTTTTTACCCCTTTTACTTCCTTAGAATCAAGATTGGCAAAAACGCAGCTTTGGTGGATATATATTCCGGGATGTGAACCTACATTCCGAATTACAAGTTTCTACGACCATTATTTCAGGATATATGAAAAGTACCAAAAATAATCTTTTTTCTCTTTTTACCCCCTAAGAAACTTAATTTTCTAAAAGTCCTTTTTCCGAAATGTTTTTTTCAATGAGGGATCCTACATTCCAAATTTAAAGTTTCTATGACTATTATTTCAGGAAATAAAAAAAAGTACCAAAAGAACCCTTTTTTACCCCTTTTACTCCCTTAGAATCAAGAGTAGAAAAAACGCAGTCTTAGTGGATCTATATTTCGGGATATGAACCTTCATTCCAAATTTAAAATTTTTACGAACATTATTTCAGGAAATATAAAAAGTACCAAAAATTTACTTTTTTAATCTTTTACTTTTAGAAAATTAAGTTTCTTAGGGGGTAGAAACTTAATTTTTTAAAAGTACTTTTTCCATAATGTTTTTTTCAACAAAGGATCCTAAATTCCAAACTTAAATTTTCTATGACTTTTATTTTAGGAAATAAAAAAAAGTACCAAAAGTACCCTTTTTTTATCCCTTTTATCAGGAAAATAAAAAAAGTATCAAAAGTACCATTTTCACACCTTTTACCCCCTTAGAATCAAGATTAGCCAAAGCGCAGTATTAGTAAGAAAAATCTGAAAAAAATGTCTCAGAATCTGAGAAATTTTTTTAAATAAAAAGTGTCTCAGAATCTGAAAAATTTTCCTGTATAAACAAATACAGGAAAATTTTTTTATATAAAAAAATGTCTCAGAAGCTGAGAAATTTTCAATATAAAAAAAAAGTCTCAGAATCTGAGAAATTTTTTTATATAAAAAAATGTCTCCGGATCTGAAAAACTTTTCTATATAGAAAAATGTCTCAGAATCTGAAAAATTTTTCTATATAAAAAAATGTCTCAGGAACTGAGAAATTTTCTATAAAAAAATTTATTAAAATCTGAAAAATTTTTCTCAACAAAAAAAAAAATTGTTTCAGAATCTGAGAAATTTTTCTATACAAAAAATTTCTTAGAATCCGATAATTTTCTTAAGAATTTTTCTATATAAAAAAATGTCTCAGAATCTGATAAATTTTTTTATATAAAACAAGTAGAAAAGTTAAATTCGACTTGGCCGAATCTATGAATACCCTCCACAGTGCCCATTTAAAGTGATAGTAAATTTTCTAACTTGAAAAAAATAACAGTTATGATTAGAAATATTTTATTTTGTGTAAAAAGTTTTTTTTTAGTAATTTTTGAAAAAAAAAAAAAAATTCTAATTTTTTTTTGTGAGTGTAAAATTTTTTTTTAGTGTAAAATTTTTTCGAATTTTACATTCAAAAAAAATTTACTAATTTTTTTTTGAGTGTAAAATTTTTTTTGAGTGTAAAATTTTTTCGAATTTTACATTCAAAAATAAATTTACTAATTTATTTTTTGAGTGTAAAATTTTTTTCGAGTGTATTTTTTTTTTGTTTTGGTATAAAAATATTTTTGAGTGACAAAAATACGTTTTAAAATATTTTTGTGACTTATCAATGGTTTTAAAACAGGTTTAACGGGTTTTCACCACGTGAATTTAAGGTGAAGCTAATCTGATATTCACGGTTTTGCTAATAACTTTTGAACCACAGGACCGATTTGGGTGAAATTCAATGCGAACTAGGCTGGAGGAACGAAAAATATATATGCCAAGCTTCAGCATCCTCGGAATTGATTTTCGAAAGTTATTGTGCTTTTTATCTCATAAATTCACGAAAAACCCTTGCCGAAATTCAGTCTTCTGCTCATAACTTTTGAACCACTGGACCGATTTCGCTGGATTGCAATACCAACCTGACCAGGTAAATGCCCAACATATATGCCAAACTTCAGGAGCCTCCATAAAGTCTTTCAAAAGTTAGCGTGTTTTCAACAGACAGACAGACGGACAGACGGACGGACGGACATCGCTAGATCGTCTTAAAATCGATCGAGGATCATGAATATATATACTTTATGGGGTCCTTGACCAATATTTCGAGGTGTTACAAACGGAATGACAAACTTATATATACCCTCTATCACTAGAGTGGAGGGTATAAAAATGTCTCAGAATCTGAGAAATTTTTCTAACAATTTTTCTGAGAAGATTCTAAGACATCTTTTATAAAGAAAAATTTCTCAAATTCTGAGACCTTTTTCTTAGAGAAAAATTCTCAGACGCTGAGCGCTTTTCTTATAGAAAATTTCTCAGATTCTGAAAATTTTTTTTTATATAGAAATATGTCTTACAATCTGAGAAATTTGTCTATAGAAAAAATTACTCAGAATCTGAGACATTTTTTTATATAAAAAAATGTCTCAGAATCTGAGACAGATTCTCAGAATCTGAGAATTTTTCTATGAGAAAAGTGTCTCAGAATCTGGAAATTTTTCTCTAAGAAAAAGGTGTCAGAATCTGAGAAATTTTTCTATATAAAAATGTCTTAGAATCTTTACAGGTTCTGAGACATTTTTCATATAGAAGGATGTAAAAAAATTCTTAGATTTATGTAGAAAAATTCTTAGATTCTGAGACGTTTTTCATATAGAAAATTTCTCAGATTCTGATACATTTTTCTTAGAGAAAAATTCCCAGATTCTGAGACACTTTTCTCATAGAAAAATTCTCAGATTCTGAGAATCTGTCTCAGATTCTGAGACATTTTTTTATATACCGAAACATCCTAAGATTCTGAAACCTTTTTCATATAAAAAAACTTTCAGATTTAGAGACTTTTCTCATTTACAAAAATTCTCACATATTGAGAAAGTTTTCATATAGAAAAATTCTTACATTCTGAGACATTTTTTATATAGAAAAATTCTCAGATTCTGAGACATTTTTCGTATAGAAAAATTCTTAGATTCTTAGACATTTTTCATATAGAAAAATTTTTCATTTAGAAAAATTCTCAGATTCTGAGACGTCTTTATATAGAAAAATTCTCAGATGCTGAGAATTTTTTTTTTCATTAAGAAAAATTCTCAGATTCTGAGACATTTTTTATGTAGAAAAATTTTCAGATTCTTAGACATTTTTGATATAGAAAAATTCCAGAACGGACAAAAAATTTATATCAAAAGCTATGATGACTCTTAGATTTTGTTTTGGTCTGCCCACAGAAAAAAATAAAAAAAAATTTTGAGTAAATTTTTAATACTATTGAGTAAAAAATTACTCAATTTTCCACCAGTAAACGATTTAATAGTATTGAGTAAACTTTTAATAAAAAATTATTAAATGCTTAATAAAAAATTTGAGTAAATTATTAATTCACACAATTAAATATTTACTTAAAATTTTTTAATATTTTTAAGTAACTTTTTAATTGTGTCAAGTAAAAATTTACTCAAAATGTATCAAATTATTTTTTTAAAAAGTTTAAAAAGTTTCTATTTTTTTTTTTTCCAAAAAAATTGCTTTTACAAACTTTACCAAATATACTTATGTCTTCAAGACAAAGTAAAATTTTATAAAGATGATTTCAAACTTTCATATACATATACAAAAAACAATAAACTAAATGAGAATTCAAAACACCAAGAGAAAAAAAAATAAATAAAAAAAAAGTATTAAATTTGTATTAAATTATTTACTCAAATTTTATTTTCAATTTTTGAGTAAATTTTTAATTGCGTCAATTAAAAAATTACTCAAATTTTTTTTAAAAAATTAAACAAGTGATTACTCAAATTTGTTTCCTCCATATTTTTTTCTGTGCCCCCTTTTGTGGGCGTGGATAAAAAAAATAATTTAAATAATGGTAAAATTATGTTAAATGAAAAAATCAATCGTAAATAACTTTTTTAACATCAGAATCTTTAAATTGTCAGAATCTTTAAATTTTTCCATACGCAAACTTATCAAAATCTCTCAATTCCTACGTCTTTGTTTATTAATAATGGATAAAAATGTATATTAACTTTCTAAAAATAATTTAAAAAAATGTTGGCATTAAACCCTATTACTGTATTGTAAAAATGTGTTAAGTCTATAAAAAATGTTTATAATTGGCGTTGATTTATGGTTGTCTTCATTCATTGCTCTGGTGTGGCATTGTATATTGTGGTTGGGTTACTCCATAGAAAAATGATAGTAATAGCTGCCAAAAAAATTCAAATTTAAACGAAATGGAAAATCTCATGTTCATTCAATATAAACATTAATATACGTCCTGGCAAAGATGGCAAAAAGAGCTATGTGTATTTTAAAATTTTGTACTGTCGCAGTAGATTGGATTATAGAAGACCTACGGACTGCGACCAGAATGCTCCTTACATTCGCGGTAATTTTAAGAAATAACATTTTCGTAATTAGGTTAAAAAAAAAAACACTCTTACTAAAATTAAAATAGTTTCTACTTACTATAATTACCCAATTTATTTGAACAAATTGTGTTATCCTAATTAAAATTAGTTGTAATTTACATAATTTATAGTAATATAAAATAACAACTTGTTTAATTTTACCCAATTTATAAAAATAAATTCCTTTGTTGAACAAAAAGTCAAATTTAGTGTACTATTTAATTGGTTCAACTTAAACTATCACGATATTGATTATTATTTTAATTGAATCAATTACAATTTTAGTTGGATGAAGGATGTTTATTTAACTAGAAATTTCTATCACGAGTTTTTATAACTTGTACACACCAAAAATATGTACGTTTTTGGGATAATAAAACCTATAAAGTGTTGTTAAATATATTGCCCAAGTTTTTGGGATTAAAAACTTAGGTAATTTAACCAATAACACTTAAAAAGTCGTAATTAAACCAAAAACTGACACAATTTTTTGTATTTTTTTTTTTTGTGTGTATACATAAAAGTACAATATAATTGTGATTTTAAATCCACATAGCTCTTTCTGTCGACCCAGCGACGTTATGTAAATATTTTAAGTAATACACTCTAGGATTCAATTGTATAATTGTGGCATTTTTTTTACATGGAATTTCTGTTGGTATAATTTACTTGAACATGCCAAACGTAACACTAAAACCGCATAAAAAAATTCCAACCACATTTAAGCAAACCAAACTATACCAAGTCATACCATTAGATTCATTCATACATTAGATTACAGGAAATAGCAAGTTTAAGGTGGACACCAGGTGGTGCTTAAATTTTAAAAATAGAATTCGAAAATGCATACCACAGACCATATAGACAAGCAACACGAGTGCTTATTTTGGTACTTTCAATATGGACGCATACAAAATACTACTAAATTTACTTCTCTGTCTAGAATACGTGTGCCTGTACGTGTGAGCTTTTACATCTGTATTTTCGTTGTTTGTTTATGTTTTGTATGAAACGTCAAAAGTTACATGCGCGTGCTGCCACTAATACATACACATGTGAGAAACTCTTTCGTTTCACCCTTATGATGCATACATACTTCCAAATTTTTTAAATTTTAATCGATCGTGATCTTACTAAGAGATTGTACAACTTTCTTCTTCTAATTCTCAATGAGAGTAGTGTTGAATATGTATTAATATTTTTGTTTGAACATTAGCGAATTGTCATTTAAATTCCCTTTGCGACTTGTAATTTAGGGGTTTCATAATTGCTAAATAGTCTTGACAATGGAATCTGAGAAATTCCAAAACAAGTGTCGACAAAGTCTTGCAAAAATTACCAACATAAGTAAATTTAAAACAGACAAAAAATTATTCTATGAGGATATCGTAGTTGTAATTAGGAAAGGAAATAATGGCCTCGAGGTAAAATAAACCTACACAAAAAAAAAATTAAGGAAAAATATTTTAGAATCTTAGCGTTTTTCTATGGGAAAAATGTCTCAGAATCTGAGACTTTTTCTGAAGGAAAATGTCATCTGAGACTTTTTCTATAAAAATCTGTCTCAGAATCTAACAATTTTTCAATAAAAAAAAAATTTGGAATATGAGAGTTTTTTGTAGGAAAATATCTCAGTATTTAAGACTTTTTCGAAAGAAAAATTTGTCAAAATCTGAGAGCTTTACGATATGAAAAATATCTCAGAATACACAAAAAAAAATATTGGCTAAAAATTTTCAATTAAATATATATTGATCAATAAAATATAAATGAGTCAATCAATGTTTTGATTAAAATTGTTGTTATTTTCTTTAACTATCGAATTACAAATTTTCAACATACCAGATTTTTTTCGCTTTAATGTATTTGAATTAGTGCCCCCCATTTCCCGGTTTTCGGTATTCCCAAAAATACCGGTATTCCCGGTTCTGATCCTGGTACCAGTTCTCTAAAAACAAAAAAATACTATACCATAAAATATTTAAATTACACCATGTAATCAGTATTTGAGAAACATTTATTTGCAGTTGTAAAATTATTTTAAAATCATGAAACTATTTTTTTCTTAAATTCATAAAAAAATGGAAATGGTGTTTTTCACATATTTTGTATTTATTTTGGTAAAAGCGAAGAAAAAACTATGAACTATTATTAAGACATGCGGCCCCTATAGGAAAGATGTCTCAGAATCGAGACTTTTTCTATAGAAAAAATGTCTCAGAATCTGAGACTTTTTCTATAGAAAAAATGTCTGGGACTTTTTCTATAGGAAAAATGTCTAAGACTTTTTCTATAGGAAAAATTTTTCAGAATCTGATACATTTTCTATAGAAAAAATGTCTCAGAACCTGGGTCTTTTTCTATAGAAAAATTTTTGAAAATCTGAGAATTTTCTATAGGAAAATGTCTCAGAACCTGAGACTTTTTCTGTATGAAAAAGGTCTCAGAATCTAAGTTTTTTCTATAGGAAAAATGTCTCAGAATCTTAGACTTTTTCTATTGCAAAAATGTTTCAGAATCTGAAACATTTTCATTAGGAAACATGTTTTAAAATCTAGAAATTTTTCTATTGGAAAAATTCATCAGATTCTGAGACTTTCTATAGGAAAATTTCATCAGATTCTTAGACTTTTTCTATATATACACAAAATATATCAGAATCTGAGACTTTTTCTTTCGGAAAACTGTTTTAGAATCTGAAATTTATTCTTTAGAAAAAAAGTGTCAGAATCGAATACTTTTTCTAATGGAAAAATGTCGTAGAATCTGATACCTTTTCTATTGAAGAAATGTCTTTGAATCTAACTTTTTCTATAGAATCTCAGGTTTTTTCGATAGGAAAAATGTCTCAGAATCTATAGGAAAAATGTTTCTGAATCTGAGATTTTTTCGATTAGAAAAATGTCTCAGAGTCTGAGACTTTTTTATAGGAAAGTATATCAAAAATCTGATACATTTTCTATAGAAAAAATGTCTCTAAATCTGAAACTTTTTTTATAGGAAAAGTTTCTTAGAATCGAAGACTTTCTATAAGAAAATGACCCAGATTCTAATTCTGAGGCTATTTTTATAGGGAAAATATCTCAAAATCTGAGACTTTTTCTATAGGAAAAATACTCCAGAATCTCAGACTTTTTCTAAAGGAAAATGACCCAGATTCTAATTTTTTTTCTAAAGTAAAATGCCTCAGAATCTTCCGAATCTGAACCTTTTTTTATTTGTAAAAATTTTTAGATTCTGTAACTTTTTCTTTTTGACAAGGATTTCAGAATTTTTTTGACTTTTTTGTAGTATGTTTAATAATTTTTTGGTCGTTTGAAATAAATTAAATCCAAAACAAAACTGTCTTTTTAAAAACAATTTTTTTAAGTGTCCCTACTAAACTGTCCAAGTGCTGTATTCTAGTGTAAATGTAAGTAATGTACTTAGTAGAATAGTTACACTATGAATAAAACTCCTTTACACCATTTACAATGTTATTTAAAAAAAATGTTTTCGTTTCCTGAAACCGTTTTTGCAACTTTGCCGTTATACTAGCAGAATCCGCTTTGCAGAAATATTATTCGAAATTTCTTAAGGGGTGTTATACCTTTAGAAATCGAATTTTTTTATTTAATATTTTGATTGTATGTACTTTCGTCTATATGCTGCAAAAATTCTATTAACAAATTATCAGAAATAAAAAAGTTACAGCTTGGTAAACAAAATCAAAATGTAGTATTAACTCTTAAAAAGCTTAAACAGCTCAAATTTAAATGGCTTATCGGCTGCCACGATACAGCGAAAACGGGTGGACCGATTTTGGATCTGTTTTTTTCAGTTAGTATTTGATACTTTTTTTATACCCAAAGAAAATCGATTTTTTTAGGTATTTTTCCATTTTTTGAGTTTTACATCTTATATTTTTTACTAAAATCCAAAATTTAAAAATCCGGCTACGTCAGGGACTAGATTTTTTGATCTTCTACAAAATAAAATTTACAGAACTAAAATCGGTGCACCCGTTTTTGTTGTATCGTGGCAGCCGATTAGGTTTTTTAAAAACACACCCCAAAATGAAATGATAACCAGGGTAACCCTGGCAATGCAAAAGTCCACCTATATAATTTTTTAAATACTAAAATAACGTATCTTTCTAATACAAGAAGGAAAATCTCAATCGCACTTCTATATATTTTTTTATAGCTGTTCAAATATTGTTGTTTCGAAAGAGTTCTAAAGGTATAACCCCCCTTAATAGTTTCAAATATTCTGAAAAAAATGTATTTAAAATTATTTAATTAAACAAACTGTTTAACTTCAATTAAAAAAATATTGTTAACTTAATTGAAAAATTAAAAAATGGTGTTTTGCTAGTGTTTTTATGTAAAAATACCATAAAACTGAACTATGACAAACAGCCACTCCTATAATTTTGTTTTCATGCTATTGTAGGTTTTGTATTTGCAAAAAAAAAACTGTTGTTGTTCCCACCTTTAGGCCTCATACTCCTTTATTGTGGTTCTGGTTTTTCTTCCTGTGTTGGCTTAATATTAACTCTTATTCTAGTTTAAGTTTTTTATACCAGTCACTCTAGTGATAGTAGGTGTATATAAGTTTATCATTCTGTTCTGTTTATCAGGTGTTACTCGAAATATTGGTCTACTTAGGACCCCATAAAGTATATATAACACCGTCCGACAGCCAATATTAAGCATGAACCGGATGATATTCGAATACATCTGAAAGTAGAAATCAAATGGAGTAAAACTGCAAACGAAGCTTAAGTTTTAAACTTCAACCAAATCGATTGATAATTGCGACCCGTATCGTGTTTACAACGTTTAGATAAACGGACGGACACACGGACGGGCATCGCTAGAATAACAAATATATATATAACAAAGTATTTTTGTCACTCAAAAATTGTACTCAAAAAAATTTCACTTTAAAAAAAAGAGGTCAAATATTTTTTTTTACAAAAATGACTAAAAAAAAGTTTTTTACATAAAATAAAATATTGCTGATCAAAATTTTTAAACAATTTGTTTTTTCAAATCCTGATTAATGTTTATTAAAAAATAAAAAATATTTTATTCGACCTTAAAAATATTATATTTTTGAGTAGGTTTATTCTAGCTCGAGGTCATTTTTCCTTTACTAATTAAAACTATGAACATTTTTCAAGAAAATTGATTTTCTGTTTTTTATTTAGTAAAAGAAAAATTACCTCGAGCTAAAATAAACCATCTCAAAAATATATTTTGTTTACTTTAAAAAATTTATTATAACTTAAAAAGGACATTGTGGAGGGTATTCATGGATTAGGCCAAGTCGAATATAACTTTTTTTCTTGTTTGTTGTTATTTTTTTTGTTTTACAGAGTCTTTATCACATGCGAAATATTATTACATGCAAGCATTGTCCTTCACTTTCTACTGGAAATACTCACACACATATAATCTCCTTTGCTCACTTACACATGCATACACATTTCAAGTTAGTGTTGTTACGCTTAAAACCACAGTTAATGTTTTTTGTTTGTATTTTATGAGAATGTTATTTTGTGTAGTTTTTTATTCTCGCTGTTTTTTTGTTTGTTTGTTTTTGGTTAAAGCTACTATCGAGATGGCATTTTCAAACTATCGTTTTGTTTGCAATACATATTCGTTATCCTCGACCTAGCTATGCTAGTCTGTATGTCTGAGGAAACTCTTTTGTAATTTTGTGTGTCGATTTTTTTATATTTCTCTAGGCTTTGCCCTTGGATTAAGAGAAGCTAATATAAATTTTCCTTAAAAACTAAATGAAAAATATTTTTTTTGAAAAGATTAGTTAAAAAAATCAGTTTTAGAATAATTTAAAACCAGTTTTATCGTTTTTTAAATAATAAATCATAATTGTTTTCCCCTGTTTTAGAAAATTTGTCGTAACTTAAAGAAAAATATTAAAAACTTAAATGGCGATGTCTTGAAAACTTAGCAAGATAGATCAATATGGAGCAAAATCTCCAAAGTATCGATGGTCTTTCTCACATATGTGAACCCTCAATGGGTCCAAACTTTAGATCTAAAAAGTTTTCATTCACGAAAATTAAAAAATTCTCATATCTCGGTAAATATTGCCGACAAACCAAAAAGGCCAAAATAATTTTTATAGCTCGTAACACTGAATTCTCTACTAGCAATAGTTTTTAAGTTATCCAGAATCTACACTTAAAGAACTGTAAAATAATTTGTCATAAAAGTTCGTCCAATGAAACTTTTTAATGAAGTTTTCATAAATATTATGAAAATTTTCATAAATATATAGAAATGTTTCTTAAATACTATGAATATTTATGAAACATTTCATAAATATAATGAAACAGTTTTATTGGACGAACTTTTATGATGAGTTTCATTACATTAATGAAGCTTTTTCTTTGTGTGTATTGGGACCCTAAATTCACGTGTCTCAAAAACTAACAAGGGAGGTCTTTCAGAGTGCACCCACCGATTGCCCTTGAATATGGGAATGAGGGGAGAAATATAAGAGTTAACTGTTTTTCGTCGATAGGGAGATTATATCACATTTTAAAAATTAGTGTTTTATAGTAAGTACACTGATAGAAATTTGTACATGACAATAATGAAAATCTACATTAGTGTTATGAAAAATTACTTTAAAAAGGAACCTATGTAATTACAAGAAAAAGTTTCATTAAATTAATGAAAAATTTTCATACAAAATATAAATTGTATTTTATGAACATTTTTCATTACTTTAATGAAAAAACCTAATTCTTATGAAATAGTTTCATTGAATAAATGCTACTTTTTATTTTTAAAATGAAATAATTCATAATGTCCCACATTTTCTTTCATTACATTAAGCCTGTGTAATGTGGGATTTCCCCCACTTTTATTTCGTTTTCAAAAGTGTAATTGTAAAGATCATTTTATATAATTAAAAATAATATAACACTATCCGGGCACTTAATGGTTTTCACTTACAATTAGTTTTCTCGCACAAAATTTTACTCCAACCTTAAATTGTAATACATTAGCAAACCACGAAGTATTAAAAAACAGCGCGAATTTAGTAAATATAAAATTAATAATTTTCTTTTTTTTTAGTTTATAAAAAATCTGAAAAAATCACAAAATAACCAAGTTAAAAAAAAAACACTTTCAAATATTTTTTTTTTTATACTCAGTTTCTCACACAAAATTTTACTATAACCTCTTCGAATAAGAAAACCACGAAATAATAAAAAACAACGCGCGTTTAATAAATACTTATAATTAATCAATAATATTTCATTTTAAATTTCGTATAAAAATTCTAAAAAGTCACAAATTATTTCGTGCCGCTCTGATCAGCTGTTTTTTTGCGCGTAAACTACAAGCACAGACTATAAACAGACTCGACAGTAGAGTTTTATGAGAAACAAGTAAGAGTGTTAAATTCGGCTGTGCCTAATATTTTTTACCCTACAACACGTTTAAAATTAAAAAAAAAAATCCCAGTGGCGTCTTTTTTTTGGGGGGGGGGGGGGGGGGGGGCGGTGAAGTTGTTGGGGTATATGTTTACAAATTATTTGTTTATGATATTTACGCTTAAATAATAAATTTTTATCGTTATTTTTAATTAATTTCTGTAACCCAAAGGTCGGCGGCCTGAAAAAAACCGAATTTCCTAACCCCCTTGGTCCAAGCGCAGGTCTATGAACATTATATGGCATACAAAAGTTAAATTTGTGGAGCAAAAATTAAAAAAAAAACTCGTAAAAATATCGTCGTTTTAATTCTTTAAGGGGGAACTTTTTTCCCATTGGTCCGATTTTGCCAATCTTCGAACTTGACCTTACCAGTAAAATAAGAGATATTCTTGTCCAATTTCAGGGGTCTAGCTCTTTTGGTTTGGACTGCATCGTTATTTCTACAGACGGACGGACATCGCTAGAATGTCTTAGATTCTATCATGGATCAATATTATATATACTTTGTGGGGTCCCCAACCGATATTTCGATATGCTACACACGGAATGACAAAGTGAGTATACCCCCATACTGTGGTTGGAGGGTATAAAAATGGGGAAAAACTAAGCGATTTTACGAGAAAACAGAACGGTTTTTAGTCCGTTCTACTCTAACATGGCAACACTTTCTACGACTTAGGAGTGAGTGAAACAACAAAAACCGATCTGGCATATATTTTTCTTATGGCGCGTTATATTAGTTTTCTCTTTCTAACCTAATTCGTAGAATAATTTGAAAATATTTACCATATGGTTCAGAACTACTTTTTTCACACCTGTCACTTATGTCGAGTCTGTATTAGTCTGTGCTACAAGACTAAACAGACGCGACACGACAGGTGTAAAAAAACAGCAAATTTTATAAACAAAACTTAATGAAATTTTTTAATGAAACTACGAAATCTAATGAATCAAAATAAATGAAAATCTTGCACAATATGTATGAAATTCAATTCGGCATATGAATTATTTCATTGTTGTAATGAAACAATGTTAATGAATTCCATTCATTAGTGATATGAAGCGTTTTTCTATTAGTGTAGGGTATCACAGCAGTCTGTCTTAGCCAACCAACCTTCATTAGCTTGGATTTTTCGCTGCGGTGGTTTTTGTTTATATTATTTTGTTATTTAATTTTTTTTAAACTTAAGACACACCACACAAACAAAAACAATTAATATATGGGGTAGCAGGATTTCTCCTTTTTTTTGGAGCTTAAATTTAAAATAAATGTTTTTAACTTTATATACAATGTGTGTAATGTAATTGGTGCTTTTCGGTTGTTGGTTGTGTCATAAATGAATCATCCATACGTTTTAGATGTCCTTCCATAAAACATATTTATTTGCTACTTTTTACTTTTTTTTAAAACTTTCTCTTTCATGCAGAGATGGGGACATGGACAAAGTCCGTGTTGAACAAAAATATCACGATTTAATGTGCTGATGTTTTTAATTAGCCAAATTTTGGTCCTACACCTACCTTTAGGTATACCGATCGACTTAGCATCACTTTTTAAGTCGATTTAACGATTTTCGTTCATCTGGAAGCAGGTTTGGAAGCAGTTTAGAGTTGATTCTTACCCACAAATCAGGGTATTATGTATCGGGTATTTCTTTTGAAAATGTATTGTTGGTAACCAACCTTGCGTTTTACTATACTTTGTTGTTCTTTATTTAACAACAATACTTTGTTGTCTATGAAATCGTTAACGTTTTTTTTTCTTGCTGTTTCCTTGTGCTATGCTTATCTCTGTATCTGTGTTGTATTTAGTAGTAAATAAGATTTAGTTACATTGTTGTGTGTGTGTGTATGTGCGTGTATACAATTTCAGCAACATTTTAATGTTCTGTTTATTTTTATGTCCTTTTTGATTTTTAAAAAATAAAAAAAAGAAATACTGGCAACATGAAATCCTTTTGAGTAAAGTTTATTTTCCTTTAGCTAGAAAATAACGAACGCAGTGCAGTGTCCCTGATAGCAGACGTTTGTGTGTTAGTTGTCATGGTGAGAGAAAGATTTTATTACAATAAGTATGATCTAGTTGAGGACAAAAATGACTTTTTGACAAAATTTTAATGAAATTTTTCAAGACAAGAAAGTGAATGGTATTTGAATGCATACTTTAACCCTTTAATGTTTTTTATAATGTGAAAGGAGAATCAATTTTAATTGGAAAAAATATCAAATTTCAAACGACGATATCTTGAAACCATTTAAAAGATTTCTATAAAATTCGGAAAAATTTTGAAAATTTTAGAAAAATTCAATAAAGTTAAAAAAAAACAAGTGAGAGTGTTAAATTCGGCTGTGCCGAATCTTTTATACCCTTCAAAATGTAAAAAAAAATAAAAAAAAAAAATTGTCTGGACTGTTTTTTTTTTGGGGGGGGGGGTGATGGGGATCAGTGGGGGACGTTGATAGCACCTTCCCATCGCGATAAATATACCAAATGTTTCCTTTATTTAACAAAAATACAAAAAACATGTAAAAAGTGTATTTTTTCAGAGGTTGGTTCAGTTCTTCAAGGGGAAACTTTTTTTCCCTGGCCCGAATTTGCCCATTCACGAACTTAACCTATGAATATGAGACATATTTGTGCCAAACTTCAGGAGTCTACCTGTTTTATTTTGGACTGCATTGTGTTATCTACAGACAGACGGACGGACAGACGGACATTCACAGAATGTCTTAGAATCGATCATAGATCAATAATATATATACTTTATGGGGTCCCCGACCGATATTTCGATGCGTTACAAACGGAATGACAAAGTGAGTATACCCCCAACTGTGGTTGGAGGGTATAAAAATAAGAAAAAATATGTTAATTCAAGAAATTCAAGGACATTTTTGGAAACAAATCTGAAATATTCAAATAAAGTAAGAAGAATCCCAGAAATTCAGAAAAACTAGAAAAGCTAAGAAATGTTATATTAAGTTAAGAAAAACCAAGTCTCTTTAATAAGGATTGAATCCACGATCGTTTCGGGAATATCCCGAAATAATAATTAGTAAAGAAACGTGGCCTCGAGCTGAAGTAATCTTTCTCAATTAAATTTATAGGTCGAATAATAAACATTTCTTATTAATTTAAAAATTTAAACAGAATTTAAATTAAAGAACAGCACGCCTCGCCCACTATATCTCCAAAAATACCCCAAAAATTATAATATACGTTTATATATCCTCCAACCACAGTATGGGGGTATACTCACTTTTTCATTCCGTGTGTAACGCATCGAAATATCGGTCTAGGACCTCATAAAGTATATCATCAATTTCACCGAAAAACCGAAAAATATCTGACACAAGCTATATGGAGAAGACGAAAATTTTCAAAAATGACTCTGGGACACAGAAGGAATTTCCCGGCCAAAAGTCTTTCCACTTGTCGTAGCATGCCCCGAAAACAAAAATATAGTTTTCGGGGTCAACGATTTCAAAACTGAGCTAAAAAATACTAAATTCAAAATGGCGGATCCAATATGGCCTCAACATTTTTTAAAAGTGGTGCGATCAAAAAGAAAATTTGTGTCTAGAATGTTTTAAAGCCGCTGAATTCAATTCAATTCCTAAAAATACCGAATTTAAAATGTCGAATCCAATATGGCGACGAAAACTTAAAAAATTGTAAGAGTCGATTGTAATCTTAAAGTTTTCGGGGTCATCGATTTCAAAATACAAAATTCAAAATGGAGAATTCAATATGGCGTCGAAAATTTGTAAAAGTGGTGCGATTTAAAAGAAAAGTTGTATCTAGAAGGTTTTTAAGCCGTTAACTCGGAATTCAATAATTAAAAATACAAAATTAAAAATGGCGAATCTAATATGGCGGCTGACACTTTAATAAATAGTAAGATTGGAATAAAAATTTGTTACAAGGCTTCCGTTATTTGCTGAATCGAAATCAATTGTTTAATATTAAACTCCTCACACCCCTCTTCAAGCAAGTTTAGGTTGTGCTAAAATGGTGAATACGAAAATCCTAGCTGATCCTGTTTTCGAGTTATTGCTAAATAATTACACTGTTCGACAACAAAAACCTCCCAGTGAAATATCCAACTGATTCTTTTAGAGTTTTCTCTCCTGAATCCAAATCTGCCATCCATTTTTTTTTAGCACGTACCGTTTTTGAGATATTCGCTGTTAAAAAGTTCAAAAACCAATAATTTCGCACTTTTGGGGGTCTACTGTTATGTTGATTCCAACAAATAGGACTTGGTTTTATATAAATTGGACCTCCTAATTTCAAAACTGCAATCCAAATTTTTCTACCATTTTCCGTTTTTAAGATATTCGCGTTTGCGATTTTCGCGTAGAAAAATTTTCAAACGCGAATATCGCGGAAACGGAACATGCTAGAAGAAATTGGATTGCAGTTTTGGAGTCAACAGGTCCATTTTATATGAAATCAAGTTCTATTTTTGGAAGAATCTGAAACAGTGGACCACCAAAAGTGAGGAACTATTGTTTTGCTTTGACTTTTTAACAGCAAATATCTCACAAACGGTACGTGGTAGAAAAATTTGGATGGCAGATTTGGATTCAGGAGAGCAAAATCTATAAGAATCAGTTGGATAATTTACTGGGAGATTTTTGTTGTCGAACAGTGTATTTATTTAGCAATCAGTCGAAAATATGATCAGCTAGGATTTTCGTGTTAACGATTTTTAAAGTTCAAAATATAGAGGAGTAAAATGCCATTACCCGATTCTGTCACCATTTTAACACAATCTAAAATTTAAAACTTTTTTAAACTTAAAAAAAAAAAAAATAGATAATTTTTTAATTGTGTCAATTAAAAATTTACTCAAATTTTTTTTTAAACATTTAATAAATTTTTATTAAAAATTTACTCAATACTATTAAATCGTTTACTGGTGCAAAATTGAGTAATTTTTTACTCAATAGTATTAAAAATTTACTCAAATATTTTTTTCTGTGTAATACCATATGAGGGGTATTCACCATGGCATGTTGACCATTTTGTTTAAATTCTGATTATTTTTTTTTTAAATAAAAATTGTTTTATTCTACCTCCAAGTCATTATTTCCTTTACTAATTAAAACTATGATATTCTGTTTTAAATTTATTTGTGTTGGTCATTTTTGCAAGACTTAATCGAAACGTGTTTCGGAATTTGTCAGATTCTATAAGAACACAGATTTGGCTCAAACCGGTGCCAAAAAACCTTCGATTTGTTGAGCGATGTAATCAATGCAAAATAAAAACAAGTAAGAGTTTTAAATTCGGCTGTGCCGAATCTTTTATACCCTCCAACACGTTTAAAATTAAAAAAAAAAAAAAAAAAATTGCAGGGGCGCCTTTTTTTTGGTGGGGGGGGGGGGGTCGGCATAGTTGGTGGGGGACACCTGTTCCCCCGCTATATGTGTTTACAAATTATTTGTTTATGAAATCTACGCTTAAATAATAAATTTGTATCGTTATTTTTATTTAACTTCTATAACCACGCCCCTAAAGGGGGGCGGCTTAAAAAAAATCGAATTTTCTAACCCCCTTGGCCCAAGCGCAGGTCTATAAACATAATATGACATACAAATGTTACATTTGTTGAGCAAAAGTTAAAAAAAACTCGTAAAAATATCGTATTTTTCAGGGTTCGTTTTAGTTCTTCAAGGGGGAACTTTTTTCCCCCTGGTCCGATTTTGCCCATCTTCGAACTTAACCTTACCAGTAAAATAAGAGATATTCTTGCCCAATTTCAAGGGTCTAGCTCTTTTGGTTTGGACTGCATCGTTATTTCTACAGACGGACGGACGGACGGACGGACATCGCTAGAATGTCTTAGATTCTATCATGGATCAATATTATATATGGGGCATTCCATGCCAAATCACTCACTTTTAGGCCCGACCCCATTCGATTAATTTTATTTTTGGATATGTTTTAGTACGTATTAAATGCAACTTGCAGCCAAATTTTCAGCCTTTTATACAAAGGTGGTGTTGAGTAATCAATTTTTCAAAATGGCGATTTTTTCCAAAAAATGAAAAAATTTAAATTTTCAATCAATTTTGACCAGTAAAAAATATAGATATTTTAAAAAAAGTTGGACAACGTTTTGTTGGTATTTAAATGTAGTTTTAGAAAAAAAATGTGAAAAAATTATTCGAAGTAATTATCACTTATTTTTTGACGTTTAAAAATTAAAATCGACTTTTTGAAAAAGTCCGAAACCTTAGATTTTTTTGTAAAAAACTATAAGAATTCTACTCTAAATTATGCAACTTTTAAGCCATAACTCGAGATGTGATCACAATTCTTTCTATTTTTTTTTTTAATTTTTAAAATTGCACCTTTTATGTTTTGGCTCTGATTTATTTTATATGGAGCTCCAAAAAAAAAAAAATGGTAGATACTGACCCTAACTTACCCTAAATATATTCATTTGGAGGTAAATATACGTCTCACAAAAATTTGGGACGATCGGACATGTGTAAGGCGCTTAGCATGGTCCTTGAAGTTTAAAAAACGGATTACAAGGAAAAATATGAATTTTTTTCTGTTTTCGCAATTTCTTTGGTATTTTAAGTTAAGTTTTAATTCAAGTGATTACAGAATTATGATGTGGAGTAAAATGCCTTTCTAATAAGGTACTAAAAACTAAAATCGGTTGAAAATCAGCCAAGTTATTACAACTTCCCCAGGCATCTAGCGTGTGCCATACAACTTGATTAAAAAATACGAGGCCCTTTTTTTAAATTTATTGAAATTTTCTACTATAATAACATTTTTTCATTATTCATGTTTCAGTGTAATATTTTTTTGACTTTTCCAAATTTTAAAACAAAAAAAATAATTTTTTTTTTTAAAATAGAGATTTCAAAAGGGTGTGGAAAATGCAGGCATTTTTAGCACTAATTTTAAAAATGTTAGCAAAACACAATATGAAAAATACTTGTCATCTAATAACATTTGAACTTGAAGAATAAAAAAATGTTATTACAGTAGAAAATTTCAAAGAATTTAAAAAATCGGATTGTATTGATTAATCAAGTTGTCTGCCACACGTTAGATGCCTGGGGAAGTTGTAATAACTTGGCTGATTTTAAACCGATTTCGGTTTTTATGACCTTAATAGAGAGACATTTTACTCTACATTTCAATTCTGTAACCATTTGAATTCAAAATTAACTTAAAATACCAAAAAAATTAAGAAAACAGAAAAAATTCATATTTTCCCTTGTAATCCGATTTTCAAACTTCAAAGCCGATGCGGCACGCCTTACCCATGTCCGATCATCCTAAAATTTTCTGAGACGTATTTTTACACCCAAGTTAATATATCTAGGGGAAGTTACGGTCAATATTTACCAAATTATTTTTTTTGGAGCACCATATAAAATAAACCAGAGTCAAAAAAAAAAAGTGCAATTTTCAAAATTTGAATAAAAATAGAACGAATTACGATCACATCTCGAATTATGACTTAAAAGTTGCGTAATTTAGAGTAGAATTTTTTGACATTTTAAAAAAAAAATCGAAGGTTTCGGACTTTTTCAAAAAGTCGATTTTAATTTTTATACGATAAAAAACAAGTGATAATTACTTCGAATAATTTTTTCATATTTTTTTTCTAAAACTACATTTAACTACCAACAAAATGTTGTCCATCATTTTTTAATATATCTATATTTTTTACTGGTCAAAATTGATTGAAAATTTAATTTTTTTCATTTTTTGGAAAAAATCGCCATTTTGAAAAATTGATTACTCAACACCACCTTGGTATAAAAGGCTGAAAATTTGGCTGCAAGTTGCATTTAATACGTACTAAAACATATCCAAAAATAAAATTAATCGAAGGGGGTCGGGCCTAAAAGTGAGTGATTTGGCATGGAATGCCCCATATACTTTGTGGGGTACCGACCGATATGTCGATACGTTACACACGGAATGACAAAGTGAGTATACCCCCATACTGTGGTTGGAGGGTATAACAAGTAGAAAAGTTAAATTCGCCTTTGCCGAATCTATGAATACCCTCCACAATGCATTTTTTAAAGGCTAGTACATTTTTTTACGTGAAAAAATTAACAATTTTGATTAGAAATATTTTATTTTGAGTAAAAAACTCTTTTTTTGTCATTTAAAAAAAAAAAATATTACTAATTTTTTTTGAGTGTAAAACTTTTTTCGAGTGTAATGTTTTTTTTACTGTATAAATATTTCTGAGTGAATGCAAGTACGTATGTACACAAAATATTGTCATTTTTGTAAAAAAAAAAAAACTAAATTTTTTTTTGTGTAAATTTTTTTTTGAGTGTAAAATTTTTTTTGGAGTGTAAAATTTTTTTTGAGTGTAAAATTTTTTTCGAGTGTAATTTTTAAGTTACCAATGCTTTTAAAACTAAACAAGTTTAAAAAGCATTGCTTTAAAATTAAACAAGTTTGAAAAGCATTGTTTAGTTACCACCAATGCTTTTAAAACTTGTTAAAACACGTGGCATTTTAGATGAAACTAATCTGAAATTCAGGGTTTTGCTTATAACTTTTGAACCACTGGACTGATTAAGCTGAAATTTAAAACCAAATAGACCCGGGGAACGGCAAAGATACATGCCAAGCTTCAGTAGTCTCATTATTGTCTTTCGAAAGTTATCGTGTTTTTTATCTCGTAAATTCACGAAACACCCTTGCCGAAATTTACTCTTTTGCTCATAACTTTTGAACCACTGGACCGATTTGGCTGGATTGCAATACCAACCTGACCAGGTAAATGACAAACATATATGCCAAACTTCAGTAGCCTCTGTAAAGTCTTTCAAAAGTTAGCGTGTTTTCTACGGACGGACAGACAGACAGACGGACGGACGGACGGACGGACATCGCTATTGTGGAGGGTATTTTTATTTCGGTGGAACCGAATGTTACACCCTCACTAATTTCAAATTGTGATTGATTGTTTTGAATATAACTGTAATTTAACTGTAATTTGAATTTCAAAAAGTTTTATTTATGCTATTTTTCTTCTTCTTCTTTTCATTGCAGTAAAACATTTCATTTATTTTAAGTTGTTCATCAAAAAAATAAACTGCAACTACAACTAAAATAACAACAACGTACACCGAGGTAACAACAAAAGTTAACAGTTGTTGTTAAAGACAACAGCAACAATAATAATAATAGAAAATAGAAAATAGCAACAACAACATCATCACTAACAACAACAGCATAATAAATTTAATATTTAGTACTAACAAAATGCATTACTATAGAAAATAACAATAGGCCAACCAACCAAACCAACCAACAATACAACAATTACATATTTTTCATCAACAAATCAAAGATTTAACAAAAATCAATCCATTTTGATAAAATCACTAAAAATAAAAGAAATCGAATTTAACAAAAAACAAACAAAAACTACAAATCCTAAACTAAAATAAAGCCAAATAAATCATTCAAATAAACTAAACGTAGCCAAAGTTTAACAACCTCCCCCAACACCCCAACCCAACCCACCCCACCACCTCCCTAGTACACCTACACCTCCTCTTACTGCGCTAGCAAATATTTAACACCATTTTTGTTTGGGTTTTTGAAATACAAATATGGCTTCACCACCCGAAAGTCCCATCGAAGAGGTGGTTTATGAACTAGAAACAACAAGAGTGCCTAAGCCAATACCCGTAGCACTAGAGGATTTGTGCCGTCAAACTAAATTTACAAAACAGGAAATACGTGTTATGTATAGAGGATTTAAAACGGTAAGTATTTTTTGTTTTTTTTATATTTAAAAAAAATACATGTGTATGTAGTTGTTATTTCATGCATGCCGAGAGATGCATGCAGCAGTTTCAATGCAGATAACCAAAAAAAACTAACTATAAATGCAGGCACTAACGAAATAACATGTACATAGAAACCGGTATAAAAATACCTGTTCAACACCATTTACAAAAATTCTCAGAATTTAAGAATCTGAAAATTTTTTAATTTTTTTAAACTTTTTCAAGAATTTATTTCATAAACTTACATTTAATTTAAATCTAAAACAAGTAAGAAATTTACACACAAAAAAATATTTTACCAATAACTTGGGAGGATATGCGTTTTTAAAGTTTTTATACCCTCCAACCACAGTATGGGGGTGTACTCATTTTGTCATACCGTGTGTAACGCATCGAAATATCGGTCTAGGACCCCATAAAGTGTATATGGGGCATTCCAAGCCAAATCACTCAATTTTAGACCCGACCCCTTTCGATTTATTTTATTTTTGGATATGTTTTAGTACTTACTAAATGCAACTTGGACACCAATTTTCAGCCTTTTATTTCAAGATGGTGTTGAGTAATCAATTTTTCAAAATGGCGATTTTCTCAAAAAAATTAAGAAATTGAAATTTTCAATTAATTTTGACCATTAAAAAATATAGATATTTTAAAAAAAGTTGGACAACGTTTTGTTGGTATTTAAATGTAGTTTAAAAAAAAAATGTGAAAAAATTATTCGAAGTAATTATCACTTATTTTTTGACGTTTAAAAATTAAAATCGACTTTTTGAAAAAGTCCGAAACCTTCGATTTTTTTGTAAAAAACTATAAAAATTCTAATCTAAATTACGCAACTTTTAAGCCATAATTCGAGATGTGATCACAATTCTTTCTATTTTTTTTTAAATTTTAAAAATTGCACCTTTTATTTTTTGGCTCTGATTTATTTTATATGGTGCTCCAAAAAAAATAAATTGGTAGATATTGACCCTAACTTACCCTAGATATATTCATTTCGAGGTAGAAATACGTCTCACAAAAATTTAGAGCGATCGGAAATGGGTAAGGCGTTCCTCATGGGCCTTGAAGTTTAGAAAACGGATTACAAGGAAAAATATGAATTTTTTTCTGTTTTCTCAATAGTTTTGGTATTTTAAGTTAAGTTTAAATTCAAGCAATTACAGAATTATGATGTAGAGTAAAATGCCTTTCTAATAAGATACTAAAAACTAAAATCGGTTGAAAATCAGCCAAGTTACTACAACTTCCCCAGGCATCTAACGTGTGGCAGACAACTTGATTTAGCAATACAATCCGATTTTTGAAATTCATTGAAATTTTCTACTGTAATAACATTTTTTTATTCTTCAAGTTCAAATGTAATAAGATGACAAGTATTTTTCATATTGTGTTTTGCTAACATGTTTTAAATTAATGCTAAAAATGCCTGCATTTTCAACACCCTTTTGAAATCTCTATTTAAAAAAAAAATTTTTTTTTTTTGTTTTAAAATTTGGAAAAACCAAAAAAATATTACACTGAAACATGAATAATGATAAAATGTTATTACAGTAGAAAATTTCAATAAATTTAAAAAAAGGGACTCGTATTCTTTAATCAAGCGGTATGACACACGCTAGATGCCTGGGGAAGTTGTAATAACTTGGCTGATTTTCAACCGATTTAAGTTTTTAGTACCTTATTAGAAAGGTATTTTACTCTATATCACAATTCCGTAATTGCTTGAAATAAAACTTAACTTAAAATACCAAAAATATTGCGAAAACAGAAAAAAATTCATATTTTTCCTTGTAATCCGTTTTTTAAACTTTAAGGACCATGCTAAACGCCTTACCCATTTCCGATCGTTCTAAATTTTTGTGAGACGTATTTTTACCTCGAAATGAATATATCTAGGGTAAGTTAGGGTCAATATCTACCAATTTATTTTTTTTGGAGCACCATATAAAATAAATCAGAGCCAAAAAATAAAAGGTGCAATTTTAAAAATTTAAAAAAAAAATAGAAAGAATTGTGATCACATCTCGAATTATGGCTTAAAAGTTGCGTAATTTAGAGTACAATTTTTACAATTTTTTACAAAAAAATCGAAGGTTTCGGACTTTTTCAAAAAGTCGATTTTAATTTTTAAACGTCAAAAAATAAGTGATAATTACTTCGAATAATTTTTTCATATTTTTTTTCTAGAACTACATTTAAATACCAACAAAACGTTGTCCAATTTTTTTTAAAATATCTATATTTTTCAATGGTCAAAATTAATTAAAAATTTCATTTTTTTAATTTTTTTGAGAAAATCGCCATTTTGAAAAATTGATTACACAACACCATCTTGAAATAAAAGGCTGAAAATTGGTGTCCAAGTTGCATTTAATAAGTACTAAAACATATCCAAAAATAAAATAAATCGTAAGGGGTCGGGTCTAAAAGTGAGTGATTTGGCTTGGAATGCCCCATATATTATTGATCAGTGATCGATTCTAAGACATTCTAGCGATGTCCGTCTGTCCGTCCGTCCGTCCGTGATAGACTCCTGAAATTTGGCACATATCTGTCTTATGTTCATAGGCTGGTTAAGTTCGGAGATGGGCAAAATCAGACCAGGGGGGAAAAAGTTCCCCCTTGGAGAACTAAACAAACCTCTGAAAAATACCATATTTTTTTGTTTAACAAATCTAGCATTTTTATGCTACAAGAAGTTCAAGGTCCTGCATTTGGACCCACAGAATTAGAAAAAATCGTTTTACGGTCCGCCCCCCCCCCCCTTTTATGGGCGTGTAATAATTTTTTTTTTTTATATAATGCTAAATTTGTATTTCTTTAGTGCAAAAAGCATAAGAATTATTTTGTTTTAACACTTATTCGAGAGGAATTTTGCCCCCCAATTACCACTACCAACCCCCCCCCCCCAAAAAAAAAAAAGAAGACGCCCCTGCATTTTTTTTATTTGCTTGTTGGAGAGTATAAAAGATTCGGCACAGCCGAATTTAACACTCTTACTTGTTTACATTAGTTATGAAAAATTTTGTAATATTTTACCAAGTTTTTGCATAACTTTGGTTAAGGTTTGTAAAATTACGCAAGGTTAAATATAAATACTCTTATGAACATTTTCTAAACTTTTATCAGAAACAAGCAAAAACTTGGTAAAATAATGCAATTTTTTGCATAATATATGAAAAAAACTTTAAAAACGCATATCCTCCTAAGTACAAGAGTACAAGAGTAAGTATCCTCCTAGGTCAAGACCGACCATATGATACCCTACACTAGTGTTTTCCGGAAAATGGGTGCCAAGTCCAAACATGCACCGATTGGATCTGTCTTTTGTTAGATATTTATTTAGTGTAGAAAACACACACAGATCAAATTTTTGTGGAATTGACTTATTTTTTTTTATCAATATACCGATTTAATTGAATATCGGTCGAAATTTTTATATGGGGGACTAAGTTCAAAAATGGTCCAATTATATTCCGATTTGATTAGGTTACTAAAGTACACGTTTAACAACTAAAATAAAATTTTTATCAAATATTTCCATTTTTATGAATTTTGAGGAAATTATATGAATATCGGGAGGGTGGTTTGTATGGGGACTACCAGAAGGACTGACCCGATTCCTTTGAAATTAAAAATAATGATTCGTGCATACAAAATTTGATTACCTGCTAAATTCTATTGACTTTTTCTCTAAGTGAAGATGTCAACAGCTTTCGAGACTTTTATTTAAATTACTTGACCGTAAAAAAATCCTATTTTTTTTTGCAAATTTGAAATAGCGATATCTTGAAAACCGTTCGACCGTTTAAATTTTTTTTATACCCTCTACTCTAGTGATAGAGGGTATATATAAGTTTGTCATTCCGTTTATAACTCATCGAAATATCGGTGTGAGAACCCATAAAGTATATATATTCATGATCCCGGATCGACTTTAAGACATTCTAGCGACGTCCGTCTGTCTGTCTGTGGAAATGGTGATCACGGCCAAAATATTACACGGAGATAACTGAAACTTAACATATTTATTGGAAGTTCTCCCGAGAAGTTTGTTATTGCATTTCAGCGATATCGGTTCAGGGGTTCAAAAGTTATGAACAAAAATGTAAGGACATCTCAAAAATGTTAATACATTCAACATAACCTAAAAATACAAAATGCTTTAATTCGGCTGCTGGTTGACTTATGTGAACATTATTGAACACCAAATGGTATTTAAACAAGTACAAACATATTTTTTGACAAAAAATAAAAAAAAATCGCGGATTTTTGTTTTTTACCAAATTTTTTTTTTGCGGAATTTTTTTTTTCAAAATTTTTTTTTTTTCATAAGTAATTTCCTTTTAAATAAAGTTTTTGCAATAATCTTTTAGAAATTGTGGAGGATATCACTACATTTGGCAAGACCGAATCTAACTTTTTTACTTTTATAGAGTTTGGGTTAGTTTTTCAAGAGTGAACTTTTTTTGCCATGGTTCGATTTTTCTCATTTACTAACTTTTAATTTGGGCTGCATCCAGAAACGAACTAACATCGATAGACTTAAATAGAATTGATTACTGATCAATAATATTTATACTTTATGGGGTCCTAGACCAATATTTCGATGTGGTTGGTTGGTATAAAAATATACCAATAAGGTCTGGCACAAATATGTCTTTAATTCATGGGCTGGCTAAGTTCGTAAATAGGAATATTAGGACCAGGGGGAGAAGTTCCCCCTTAAAGAAGTTCCCTTTGAAAAAGCCATTTTTACAGATTTTTTTTAAAGAAATGCAACATTTTTATGTCAAAAGAATTTATAGTCCTGCACTTGAACCTAGGGTTTTCGGATTTTAAACTTTTTTTGTCCGCAATTTTTTGGAATTGGTTATAAAAAAAAAAATAATTATAAAATTTTAGATTTTATTTTTTACATTTTTTAACATTTTGTACTTTTGTTAAGCAAATGAAAAATTTTAATACCAGAACATGTTCAAAATTAGGATTCGAAAAAAAAAACTTGAATGTCAATTATTTTTTATTAATTATCGTGAAGTTGAGCCTTACTAATCGTTATTTTCTTATAAATCCTCTACTGTCGTTCCTGTTTAGTGTGTGGTATAAATTTCAGATTTTGAGAAAAGTATCCTAATTATTCTAATAAAAAAATTGTTCTTTACGAAAAATTTTTTAGGCTCTGAAAAATTTTTTTACGGAAAAAGTCTGTTATAGAATCTGAAACTTTTTTCTCCGTTTTGAATTTCTAAATGGTGTTGCCAACAATGAAAACAATTGAAAAATTTTTAACTTGACATTTATGTGGAAATCCATACAAATACATTCATGAAAGTTAAGAAATCTAAATGCATTTTTGTTGTTTTTTAGCCGTATGCATGTGTTGGGACCATATATTTTAGCATCACTTTACCTCACGTCACCTCTTACTTATCTTTGTTTCCTTTTCTCTTTTTTCTCTCTATATAGGAATGTCCTGAAGGTGTGGTGCATGAAGAAAGTTTCAAGGATATTTATGCAAAATTTTTTCCACATGGCAGTAAGTAAATAAAAAATATACTATATGAATAAAAAAAATGCTGTATGTTCTTTTTGTTTGGCTGATATTTTTATAGCTTCCTAAATATAAAAGAACATTAATGCACGTTTACAGTAGAGTGGGAATAAAAGGAAATTTAAGAAAATCGAAATTGAAATGATTTTTGAAAGTTATTAAAAGTGGAAAGAAAAATAATTTTTTTCAAGTTCGAGGCTGTTAATTTTTCCCATTATGAATTAACATTATAAGTGCATATGTTAACTCTACTTTCTCTCTTAGAACATTCTCTCAATAAATACTCATCGAGTTTCTGCACTCCAAAAAAAAACCTTCTAAAATTACAAGAAAAATTTTTAACTTTTTTTTGCTACCTCCTATTAACAAAAATTCCTTGTTATTTTACAAGCTTTTTACCAATAATTTTTTATTTTTTATTTAGAAAAAGTCTCAGATTCTGAGAAATGTTCTGAGACATTTTTCGTATAGAAAAAGTCTCAGATTTAGAGACATTTTTCTTATAGATAAATTCTCAGATTCGGAGACATTTTTCTTATAGAAAAAGTCTCAGATTCGGAGACATTTTTCTTATAGAAAAAATCTCAGATTCTCAGCATACGAGACTTTTTCTATACGAAAAATGTCTTGCAATCTGAGACTTCTTCTATACGAAATATTTCTCAAAATTTGAGACTTTTTCTATAAGAAAAATGTCTCAGAATCTGAGACTTTTTTCTATAAGAAAAATGTCTCAGAATCTGAGACTTTTTTCTATAAGAAAAATGTCTCAGAATCTGAGACTTTTTTCTATAAGAAAAATGTCTCAGAATTTGAGACTTTTTTCTATAAGAAAAATGTCTCAGAATCTGAGACTTTTTTCTATAAGAAAAATGTCTCAGAATCTGAGACTTCTTCTATTAGAAAAATGTCACAGAATCTGAGACTTTTTCTATAAGAAAAGTGTCTTAGAATCCGAGACTTTTTTCTTAAAGACTCAAATTTTAGAACTATAGAAAAAATTTCAGATTCTGATATAATTTTTCAACTAGGAATTTTCCAATAATTTTTTATCATCAGAATTCTTTAGAAAATTGTGGTTGTTCTGGTGTGATTCATACATCAAATATTTTTATTTCCAATTATTTCAACCCAGAGTGACTTACGGTAAAAAGAAATTAAAAAAGTCTATGGTTTCGAAATTTGACCCCAAATATTGTGAAATTGTCAATTAAATCCTGAAAATTACAAACTTTTTGAAAGTAGAAGCTCTATGAATATATATTAGGGACAATAAATGACCTCGAACTAGAATAAACTCTTTTTCATTGCACAGTTAAAATAACAACACTGTGCTAGTCACAGAAATGAACAAGCTGGGCACCTTGCTGGTAAATCTAATTCGGGTACGCTGAATTCAATGGTAATAGCCGTTTTTCGAAGTTAGCGCTCTTATTCACGATATTCGCGATTTATAACTGTAAAGCTAAAGTACTACAAAAATGAAATTTGTATGCTTTTGGAATAGTTTTTAAATTTAAAAATGCGTTTTCGCGAAAAAAAATTTCCGCGAAAAAAATTTTTTCGAAAAGTTTTGTGTCTGTAATGTATCGTATTCCACACATTTTCATAAATTAATATCAAAATAAAAAAAAATAAAAAATATTGGAAAAAATTGGGAAAAAAATTTCGCGAAAAAAAATTTTCGCGAATATTTTTATTTTTTTTCATATTCAATAGAGTTTAGCTGATAAAAATTCTGCAATTGTCTAAATAATATAAAAAAAATATTTTTTTACTTAAAAATAAAAAAAAGATAATCGCTAATACATGCGCTAACTTTGAAAAAAAAAAATTAAATTACAATGGGATTTAGTGTACACGAACTAGGTTACCAGATGGCTGTCGTAAATTCAAATCAAACTAAAAATATTTGTGTTGAACCAATTTTTTCGCGAACAAAAAATGTTTTTCGCGAAATAAAAATTCACGGTGTTATGGTTTGTTATGTTAGGTTAACAGACTTGTTTGGTTTTAAATTTAAAAATTATCGCAAAAGTTTAAAAATATTGTTTTCATTGTACTTAAGCATCAAAATTTTAAATCACTAATTTCGCAAATACGAGCGCTAACTTCAAAAAACGGCTAGCACTATTGAATTTAGCGTACTCGAATTAACTTTACCAGTAGGGTGCTCAGCTTGTTACAAAAAAAGTGTCAAATTCGAGCACAGTGCAATTAAATAACTAATTTTTATTATTAAAATTGTTTTTAAATAATAATTTTTTCGCGAAAAAAAATTTCCGCGAAAAAAATTGCGAAATTTTTTTTTTTTTTTTAATTTTGTGCCTGTAATGTATTGTATTCTACAGATTTTCATAAAATAATAGCAAAAAAAAAAAAATTCGAAAAAAAATTTTGCGAAAAAAATTTCGCGAAATTTTTTTTTTTTTTTATATTAAATAGAGTTTAGATCAGTGATACGCATTTTTGTAATTCCTATTCCCGCGGGAATAGGCGCTGCTTGTGCGCTGTCAACACACATACACTATAAAATTCTGTTGCTTAAGCAAATTTGTTGACTTTTCGCTTGCTACTACCCACACAAGCATAAATGTTATAGTATGTGTCTGCGTATCGCTGGTTTAGATGATAAAAATTCCGCAATTGCCTAAATAATATAAAAAAAATATTTTTTTTTACTTAAAATTAAAAAAAACAAAAAATCGCGAATATCGCTAATACATACGCTAACTTTGAAAAAAAAAAACTGATATTACAATGGGATTTAGTGTACACGAACTAGCTTTACCAGATGGCTGTCGTTAATTCAAATCAAACTAAAACTATAAGGATTTTTCGCGAACAACAAATGTTTTTCGCGGAAAAAATTCTCGGTATTATGGTTTGTTATGTTATTTTAAGAGACTTGTATGGTTTTAAATTAAAAAATTATCGCAAAAGTTTAAACATATTGTTTTCATTATACTTAAGCATAACAATTTTAGATCGCCAATGTCGCGAATACGAGCGCTAACTTTGAAAAGCGGCTAGCACCATTGAATTCAGCGTACTCGAATTAACTTTACCAGCAGGATGCCCAGCATGTTAAAAAAAGTGTCAAATTCTAGCACAGTATAATTAAAAGTTCTGTAATACGAATAGCTTTTCGAAAGATTCACTACGATTTAAACAAATCTAAGCTCACTGCGCCTTAATCGAGTTTTACAGCCTACTGCGTTTTTATTTTAAAGTCGAATTTGTTTATGCCATTCAAAACTTTTAATTTAAATTCATTTTATTCATATTCTACTGTACCGCCAAAAATAGTTCATGCCTTATCTATGATAAAATTTTATATATTTTTTTTTTATTTTTTATTATAGATTCAAGTTTATATGCTCATTATGTGTTCAAAGCATTCGATGTTAACTGCAATGGTGCCATAAGTTTTCGGGTAATAAATTTTGAAAAAAATATCATCAACATTAATTTTTTGTAGCTATAATCACTATTTTTCTGGTCTTTTGGCTATTTTTTTTTTTATTATTATAAATATTAACAGGATTTATTAGTCACACTGTCAACATTATTAAGGGGTTCAGTATATGAACGTTTACGATGGACGTTTAAATTGTACGATTTAAATGGCGACGGTCGTATCAGTCGTTCCGAATTAAGTGAAATTGTTTTGGCCATACATGAGCTGATGGGACGGAGGGCACATCAACCGGAAGATGATCGTAAAGCAAGAGATCAGGTAAGACTACAGTTTTTTTATAGAAAAAATGTTATGACTTTAAAAAAAAGGCAGAGAATTTTAAAGTAGAATAAGAATTTCAACAAAAAAGCTTCGTATCTGAAAAAAGACTACGTGTTTGAAAAAATAGATTACGTCATTGAGAAACACTACTTCTTTTAAAACAATCAAGAAAATATATATGGTCAAACTGACCATATAATGCCCTATTTAAGTGGTTTTCGAAATATGGGTAAGTGTTTTAGAGCAGAAAACACATACAAACCGATTTAAATTTTAACTTACGTCTTTTAACAAATACTACGTCTTTTGACAATACTTAAAAATACGACTTCTTCCCTCTTAATCTACGTCTTTTCAAAAAAATTTTGTATTCTATTCTTTTAATAAAGAATATGTTTTTTTTTTTTTAAAAAGACTGCGCCAGTTCACAAAAACATTCCTACGTCTTTAATAACATAACGTTTGTTTGGAAAAAATACAACGTTATTTTTATTTTAATAAATGCAACTTCTTTAAGGATGGTATACCTTTTTATAATACAAATTTTTTTTAAACTACGTTTTTGATAAAATTTTTATTTTCTTTGGGTCCCAAGTCTAAACATTGACCGATTGATGGGATCTTTTGTATTTGCAGAAAACACATAAAAACCAAATTTTAGTAAAAAAGATTTAATTTGGCTGCCAATATACCGATTTACGTCTTTTTACAAAGACTACGTCTTTTTACAAAGACTTAGTCTTTTTACAAAGACTACGTATTGTTATAAAGACTACGTCTTTTTACAAAGACGTCTTTTTACAAAGACTACGTCTTTTTACAAACACTACGTCTTTTTACAAAGGCTACGTCTTTTTACAAAGACTACGTCTATTTACAAAGATTACGTATTTTTAAAAAGACTACGTATTTTTACAGAGACTACGTCTCTTTACAAATACTCGTATTTTTACAAAGCCTACGTCTTTTTACAAGGGTATGTCTTTTTACCAAAATTATGTCTTTTTACCAAGACTGTCTTTTACCAAAAAAATTTATTTTTACAAAGACAGTGTATTTTTATACCCTTCACTTAGTGATAGAGGGTATATATAAGTTTGTCATTTCATTTGAAACACATCGAAATATCGGTCTGGGACCCCATAAGGTATATATATTCATGATCCCCGATCGATTTTAAGACATTCTAGCGATGTCCGTCTGTCCGTCTGTCTGTCTGTGGAAATGGTGATCACGGCCAAAATATTACACGGAGGTGACTGAAACTTTACATATTTATTGAAAGCTCTCCCGAGAAGTTTAGTATTGCATTTTAACGAAATCGGTTCAGCGGTTCAAAAGTTATGAACGAAAATGTCAGGACACCTCAAAAATTTTAGTATTTTCAACATAACCTAAAAATACAAAATGCTTTAATTCGACTGCTGGTTGACATATGTGAACATAATTGAACACCAAATGGTATTTAAGCAAGTGCGAACATATTTTTTGACAAAAAAAAAAATCGCGGACTTTTTTTTGGCGGGAATTATTTTTTTGTATTTTTTTTTTCAAAAGTAATTTCCTTTTAAAAAAAGTTTTTTGCAATAATCTTTTGGAAATTGTGGAGGGTATCACTACATTCGGCAAGGCCGAATTTAGCATTTTTACTTGTTTTATAATAAATACATCTTTTTAAAAGGAATACGTATTTTTGCCAAGAGCACTTCTTTTTTACAATAACTAAAATTACTAGAAATACGATTTCTTCCTTTTTAATCTACGTCTTTTTATAATAGTCATTGTATTCTATTCTTTTTATAAAGAATTTTTTTTTTTTTTTTTAAAGACTGCGCCAGTTTTCAAAAACATTACAATGCCTTTAATAACATAACGTTTGTTTGCAAAAAAAAAATACGTAATTTTTATTTTAATTAATGTTACATCTTTAAGGATAATCTACCTTTTTAGTATTCTATTTTTTTTTAAACTACGATTTTTTGATAAAATCTGTATTTTCTTTTCCAGGTCGATCGTGTTTTTCGTAAATTAGATCTAAATCAAGATGGTATTATAACAATTGAAGAATTTTTAGAGGCATGCCTTAAAGATGATCTTGTTACAAGATCACTCCAAATGTTCGATAATGACCTTTGATGACCCGCTACCGATTATGAAATACGAAATAATCGTAATACAATATCTTTAATAGATCTTTAAATCCAAAAAAAAACCTAAAAAGCAAAACACACTTAACAGAAAAAAATCTAATTAATTATTGAGAAAATTATTAAAAAAAACCCAGTTGTTACTTAAAGTAAGTATTTAAATTAATAATAACTCTAAATTTAAAATAAAACCAAAAATAAAAAACAAAAAATAAAAACGAGAGAGCTCATACACCAGTAAAAAAAAATATTAGTAATATTTTTGTTTTAGTAAAAAAAATTTAGATTAAATAAAAAAAACAAAAAAATAAAAAATAATTGGTATTAATAGAAAATTAAAAAAATTATGAAATATTCCTGCCAAAATAAAAAAAATGTTTAATTAAAAATTGGCATAAAAAAATTTATTAATGAGTAAAATAACTAAAAATGAAATCAATAAAAACCACCAAATCTTAAAAATACAAGCCTAACGAATTGAAATAGTCAAAATCCCCATAAAAATAAAACAATATCAGAAGTTTAATTTTAAGGAGATAATTAAATGAAATGGATAAAATTTTGATTTCGGTAATTTTAAGTTAACGAGATATTAACAAAATTTTGCTGAAAATGTATTCTTATTCATAAGTGTACTAAAAGATGTTATGGCGTTTTCGTTTCTAAAAAATAATGTGGCGAAAATTTGGGATTTTCAGAAATTTAAAAAAATTATTTATTTTAAGTTTCACGAATATAAAAAAATGTTAACCGCACTCAAAAAAAAAAGACTTAACTTAAACTTTGGAAAAATTTTCTTCAAAATAGTTTATAAATTTTCCCACAATTTAGTTAAATTTAACTAAAAGTTGGGAAATTTTCTTAAGTGTTAGGAAAAAATTTAAGTTCATGTACTGTTAAATAGCCCATTATTTTCCTTAAATGGAATTCACAAATACATGAAAGAAATTCTTACCGCCAAAGAAATTTTCCCTAAATATATGACAAAAAACTTTATTTTTAAGACATTTTCCTCTTCTTTAGTTTTAGGACGTAATTTTCTACCAATTAGTTAATTTTCTTAGATTTGAGGTTTTTTCCCACTATTTTAGTAAAATTTTAATAACTCGGGCAAATTTTTTTTTCAAAAACTTAAAATGGCGATATCTCAAAAACTAAGCCAGATAGAGCAAAATGGAGGCTCTTTAAATCTCCGTAGTATCGCCGGTCCTCTTCCCATGTGTGGACCCCAATAGGTCCTAACTTTGGATTTAAAAAATGAAACTTAAAATTCTCAAGACCCCCAACTGGGTCTGGGCTATTCGGGGTCTGAACCTATCGGTCCGAACCCAATGGGGCCTTCACCCAATCGGGTCCTCAAATGTGTATGAACTAGATTGAAATAAAATTTTTCTCAGTTTTTAGTTCAAATAGGCATAATATTAAAATTTTTTTCTTTCCTTATTTTTAAGAAAAATATGAACTTAAAAGATGGAAAACATGGCAATGGAGCTAAATCATTATCAATATTCCTTGAATTTAGTTAGTTTTCCCATTTTTTAGTTAATTTTTTTTTCTGAGTGTGTAAAAAAAAAGAATTTTGGTGGAAATTTTCCAAAAATCCAAAACTTTGATCGAGGAACGACACCTGTTAAATTGATCGGATTTGGCTCAAATTAAGATTAAATAAAATATTGTCTTAAGCTCTATAAAAAGGTCATGGAAAAGAAATTTTGAGAATTTTTAAAAAAATTTCTTGAAATGAAAAAACCAAAACTTTGATCGAAATGATCGGATTTAGCTCAAATTGAGTTTAGATAAAAGTCACGTTCTATAAAATAGCTAAACTAAGTTTAACTAAACCAGTTTTAACTAAGTTTAACTAAACCATTTTTAACTAAACTTAGTTTAACTAAAATAAGTTTAACTAAAACCAGGTTTAACTATCAGGTTTAACTAAACTAATGTTAAGTTATACCCGGTTTATTTAAACTTAGTTTAGTTAAACTTAGTTTAGTTAAACTTGGTTTAGTTAAAATTAGTTTAGTTAAACTTAGTTAAGTTAAACCTAGTTTAGTTAAACTTAGTTTAGTTAAACTAAGTTTAGGTTAACTTAGTTAAGTTAAACCTAGTTTAGTTAAACTTAGTTTAGTTAAACTAAGTTTAGTTAAACTTAGTTTAGTTAAACTAAGTTTAGTTAAACTTCGTTAAGGTAAACTTCGTTTAGTTAAACTTAGTTTAGTTAGTTTCGTTAAACTTAGTTTAGTTAAACTTAGTTTAGTTAAACTTAGTTTAGTTAAACTTAGTTTAGTTAAACTTAGTTTAGTTAAACTTAGTTTAGTTAAATTTAATTTTGTTAAACCTAGTTTAGTTAAACTTACTTTAGTTTAACTTAGGGCTGGTAACCATTGATTAACTTAGTTTAGTTAGATTCGTTAAACTTAGTTTAGTTAAATTTAGTTTATTAAACTTAGTCTAGTTAAACTTAGTTTAGTTAAACTTAGTTTAGTTAAACTAAGTTTAGTTAAATTTAGTTTATTAAACTTAGTTTTGTTAAACTTAGTTTAGGTAAACTTAGTTTAGTTAAACTTAGTTTAGTTAAACTTAGTTTAGTTAAACTTAGTTTAGTTAAACTTTGTTTAGTTAAACTTAGTTTAGTTAAACTTAGTTTAGTCAAACTTAGTTTAGTTAAACTTAGTTTAGTTAAACTTAGTTTAGTTAAACTTAGTTTAGTTAAATTAAATATAGTTAAACCTAGTTTAGTTAAACTTAGTTCAGTTTAACTTAGGGCTGGTAACTATCAAATGCTAATCATTGGGTACGTTCAGCAGAGAAAGCTGCAACTCAGCTGCTCCCCAACATTCTGCTGAACGGTTTAATTTTTGACACTTCAGTCAACATGTTGAGTGAGCGCTTCTCATCACTGGTAGCGTACAAAAATTATGCTACATTTGATCACAAACTCATAAATAAGCTGTTTTATTGAAATTATTTATTTTTTTTGACGTTATTCAAGAAAATAAACAAAAAAATAATAAAAAAAGTATTTTCCACAGAAAAAATAAATGAAAATATAAAAAAATAATAATTTATTCCAATATTTTAAAAAATTCATTAAAAAATGCGTTCAGCAGAGTCAACTAATCAAAACATGCTACATCTCAACTGTTGAGTAGCAGGTTTCTCTGCTGAACACGCTCATTGATTAACGCTAATCATACAAATTTGACATTTGGAAACATAGATTAGCACTAATCATTGATTATCTTGTGATAAGTTACCAGCCCTTAGTTATGTTAAACTTGCAAAGAAGGTCTTTCACAGTGCACCCACCTATTGTCCTGAAACTTGCATACACTGAAAAAAAAGACATAACTAAAATTAAGGAAAAAATGTCTTTAAAAATTTATCATGAATTTTCCTAAAATTAAGTTAAATTTAACTTAAAGTTAGTTTATTTACTTATAATTAGTTCATAGTTTTCTTTAAACGGAATTTTTTATTGGGACAAAAAATCTTACTGCCAAAGAAATTTTCCACAAATCTAATTTTTAAGACATATTTCTTAAAAAACAATTTAGTTCAAGTTTAGTTAAAATTTACTAAAAAAAACATTATCGTATTTCTCTTCTTTAAATTGAGGAAGTTTACTTCTTAGAATTTAGTTAAGAACTTCTGAGAATTTAGTAAATAACTTCTTAAAATTTAGTTAAAAATTAAAAATGGCGATATCTCGAAAACTAAGCGAGATAGAGCGAAACGAATGAAATTTTCAAAAGAAAGACTATAAAATATGGAATATCCTAGCTCTGCATATCTGTCGGGGTCTCAAGACCCTAATTTTAGATCTAAAATCTTAAATTCCCGAGATTTTATATATGCACATATCTCGGTAAATACTGCCAACAAGAGAAAAGGTCCAACGGTATTTTTGTAGCTCTTGACTCGTAGAACACTTCCGCAAAATACCCGAAAGCCCTCCGATTAATAATTTTGAGTTTTTTTTAAGAATCTCAAGACCCTATCAGACCCTTAATTACCGTATCTCAAAAACTAAGAAAGATAGAGCGAAACAGACACAAATTTTGGGTCAATATTTATGGGGACCCTTAAAGGACCCAACGGGGTCTCTAGTTAACAGGGGCTGGACCCATGGGATTCAAACCCATGGGTCCAGGGGGTAGACTCATCCAAAATGTGAATAAAGTAAAGTGTTATATAATTTTTCCCATTTTCTAGTTAAAATTGGCTTACAATTAAATAACTTTGTTTTCCTTATTTTTGGGAAAATTATGAACTAAAACCAAGACAAGAATCTTTCGAGCCAAATCAAAACATTCCCTCTTTTTCTCAAAATTTAGATAATTTTCTTAGATTTTAGTTCACTTTTTTTTTTGAGTGTATGGAAAAGAGGGGAGGAAACTAAGAGTTACTTGTTTTTTCTTAGCTGCCCAATCTCCCATTTAGCGGGTCAAAGAAGAGGGGGAAAAACAGGATTTTTTCGTTTTTTTTGAGGATTTTTAAAATTTTTCTAAAGAAACTATATGAACATTTTACATAGATCGAAAGGTTTTTTTAAGGCCTATCCAATGGTGTATCGGTCGTGTCACAAATCGACTTCGTTATGTCATTATTTTCAAAAATGTAAAATCTCTGGGGTAGTTAATATGGAGAGGTACAAACGTACAAAGGTACGATTGCCAAAATCACATATAATAATCTTTATTAAAATTAAGCTGACCCGTATTTTTGCGTTTGGCGATATTCCAATCAGTTCGGATTTTATTCGTATTTTCCTGAAAGTCTCTTTTTTTATAAGGGTTCAAGTTGAAAAAATGCAGAAGAAAAATTGAATTTCTAAAAATTATAGACATAATAAATAAATTTTGACAGTTTCCAACACTACAATTCTATTTCTAGCAATCTCAACCTCACTTCATACTTTCTTTCAACTTTTTTGTCTCTTACATTATTTCGCAAGGGTTACCAACATGATCTGGAATTGTAGACACAAATGAAGGAATTTGCATTTTCTGTTTCGGAGACGTGCCTAATGGCGACATATTTTGTCAGTAATTTTATTTGATTTTTTCTGTAAGTACAGATCGAGCACGGGCTCTAATTATATTTGGTTTAAGGGTTCAAGTTGAAAAAATGCAGAAGAAAAATTGAATTTCTAAAAATTATAGACATTTCTGGTATTTCCCATACCGGTTTGAAACACCCCAGTTAGTGTCATCATCAGTAGGATTTTAAATGTCGGTTTGTCTTGTTAATGAAAACTGTTTTTTATATATGTGAATATTTATAGTTTCTACAGAATAAATTTTGACAGTTTCCAACACTACAATTCTATTTCTAGCAATCTCAATCTCTTTTTTTTACCTCACATAAAACTACAAAAAAGGTCCACTTTAAAAAGAACACTTTTTCTTTGACTACAATTTTGTTCCATTTAATTATCTCTATCATTAAAATTATTACTTTAAATAGGAATTGCTTGAAAATATTCAAAATAATATATAAAATAAAATAAAAATGTAAAACAGGAATTTCAAAAATAATAGCATAAATAGCATAATTGAAACATTAATTACTTTATAAACTTAAAAACAATAATAATTAAAAAAAAAATGAATTGGAAAATAAATAAGAATAAAAAAATTTAAAAAAATAATTGTTTTGTAAATTTATTTTAAGTTAAATCCTAAATAATTTGTTAAAAACTTTTGTAAAACAAAACAAAAAAGGCAATAATATCACTTTTCTTTTAAATTAAGTTTTTTTTTGTTTAAAAAAATTTTCTGGTCAATTAAAATTAAAGAGAAACACATATGAAGAAGAAAAACATATAAAAGTAATACAATTCCAAAAAAATATTATATTTATGTATAAAACAATTAAAATTCCAACAAATTATAAATTCCAATTAAAATTTATGTTTTCAACTTATAAAACAAAGAAAAACATAAACTTAAATAAAACTGCAACACCATAGAGCAATACAAACAGCAACTAAGAAACAGTAAAAAAAGAAAAATTTAACAAATTAAGTGGTTGTAAAAAAAAAGTTTATAAACAAATAAACAAATGAACAAACATACAAAACAAATTCTTATTTTTAAGTTTTTGAAATAATAAAACAAAAAAAAACTATTTTTTATGTGTCACAAAATAACAAAATGTTTAAAAACTATTTTTGTAACAAGTTTTTCCTTATTTTTTCCTAATTCTGCAAAAAACCACCGTATTTGTATAATTTTTTGTTTTTTGTGTAATCAACATAATATTTATAAAAAAAAAAATATTAAATTAAAAGTACAAATTTATTTTAGTTAAAATATTTTTTGGTTTTTAGATTTTATTTTATAAAACGACAATCATCCGCCGGTTTGTTGAGAACATATTTATTATAACTTTGTATACAATAAATTGTATATAGAAAATTTTTTAGTTTTTTAATTTTTTTTAAGTTTTACCCTGTGTGTTCCGTATGTATGATCTCTTAATTTCTAGTTAAATGAATTTATAACCTTCAGAAGTTTTTTTTTATATTTTTTTTTCTTTTTAAACTATTGTTGAAAATAGCAAAAAAAAACACAAACTTTACTTTTCTAACTTTTTAATTTATATGTGTATATAAAGTTTAATTTAAAATTTTTCATTGTTTCAAGGGAAGAATGCCAAGTAGTAGATATAAAATTTGACAGCAAAATTTTCAGGACTAGCTTTTACTTCAAATAGCAAAAAAGACTGCTAAGTTAGCAGAAAACATGTGCACAAATGCAGATATGCAAATATTTTGTTTAAAAAAAAATATGTCAAAAAAAAATTTGCCAAAACAAATTTTTTTTTTTCACAAAATTTTTTCCACGGTGGGAACCTCAAAACCCCCAGATTTTTCATATGGCTCAAAACGGGATAATTTAAAAAAAAAATATTTTTTTGTCAAAAAAAATGTTTTTATCTCGTAAATTTGGAAAAAACACTTTCTGAAATTCACACTTTTGCTTATAACTTTTAAACCACTGGACCGATATCGCTGAATTGCTATACCAACCCGACCAGGAGAATTACAAACAAAAATGTCACACTTCGGGAGCCTCAGTAAAATCTTTCAAAAGTTAGTGTGTTTTCAAAAGACAGACGGACATCGCTAGATCGTCTTCAAATCGTTCGAGGATCAAAAATATATATCAAATATATATGTATATTAGACTGCCCAGAAAAAAACAAAGTTGTTATTTTCTTGGGGGATACCTGCGAATTTTGTTCCTTTTTGTGCAAAAAAATTTCGGGTTTTTTTTGGGGATTTTTAAAATAATATCTAGAGGTCGCGATCTCGCGTTTTATAACGATTTATTTTTTTTGAGTTTTTTATTAGTTTAAATTGTTAAATATGATTAATATGATAAAATATTAATAATTTCAGACAAAAAAAAAATAAATTAAAAATTAAATATCGCTCATTCCATGAGATGTCTCCCAGCATCTAATCAAATGTTCTTTAATTTATTTGAAATTTCGCACACAGGTACACTATGGAGCAATTAAAATAAATTCGTTTTTAGTTTCGCGAAAATCCACGAATTCGCGAACGCGAATATATTCGAGAATTCACGGATTTTCTCGGAACTAACAACTGATTTATTTTAATAGCTTCATAGTGTTCATGTGTGCAAAATTTCAAATAAATTAAGGAACATTTGATTAGATGCTGGGAGACATCTCATGGAATGAGCGATATTTAATTTTTAATTTAATTTTTTTTTTGTCTGAAATTATTAATATTTTATCATATTAATCATATTTAACAATTTAAAATAATGAAAAACTCAAAAAAAATAAATCGTTATAAAACGCGAGATCGCGACCTCTAGATATTATTTTAAAAATCCCCAAAAAAAACCGAAATTTTTTTGCACAAAAAGGAACAAAATTTGCAGGTATCCCCCAAGAAAATAAAAACTTCGCTTTTTTTCTGGGCAGTCTAATGTATATACAACTTTATGGGGTTCTAGACCAATATTTCGAGGTGTTACAAATGGAATGACAAACTTATATATACCCTCTATCACTAGAAAGGAGGGTATACAAAATCAAAAATCAGCGGGATGAATTTGGGGGATATTTCGATGGGTTACACACGAAATGACAAAGTGATTATTCCCCCATACTGTAGTTGTAGGGTATTAAAACTGTATTTTTATGTATGGCAAAAAAGTTTTTTTTCCGAAGCAAATTTTAATTTTCGTACACACAGAAAAAAACTTATCAAATTACGAGAAAAAGTCTCGTAATCCAATTTTACCAATATTTGACAGTTTTCCTTGTTTTTTTACAAACAATTTTCGATCGAAATTTACTTTTTTTGGTAATTTTACATTTTACATTTTTTTTTTGTAATTTTACAAATTTTCCACATTTTTTTACAAAAAAATCTAGTAATTCTACGAGAATTCCTTGTAGTTTTAATTTCGCCTAAAAAATTGTAAATTAACAATTTTAGTGGTAAAAATCTTGTTAAATTACGAAAAAGCTCGTAATGTTTACTAGGAATTATTGTATAACACTGTGGAACAAATTCAGGTTAGCAAAAGTTATGTCGATTCTGAGAGTGAGGGTTGAAAATAGAGGCTAAATTAGAGGACCCGTATCGCGGCGTTTGTTTATGTTACTTCGATTTTTTTTTTTAATCGACCTTCGAACTTTGCAGTCAAATGCCGATTTTTAGCATATTGTTTATAAGGTTTTTTGGCTATAACTCGTCGACTAATTGATATTTTTTCAATCTGTAAAAGCCAAATTATTTAAAAAAATTGATTGAGAATTTTTTTTGAAAAATTATTTTTTTCAGGCTTTTTGAAAATATTTTGCTTCATAAGCACCACAAAAATTTTCTAAATCAATCAATTTTCTAATCAATTAAAAATTTTTTATTATTAGACAGGTCTCTAGTAATAATTTAGCTTTTACAGATTGAAAAAATATCAATTAGTCGGTGAGTTATAGAAAAAAAAACATATAAAACAATATGCTGAAAATCGGCATTTGACTGCACAGTTCGAAGTTCGAGTAAAAAAAAATTCGGCCTAACATAAACAAACGCCGCGTTTCACAAAAAAAAAAACTCTGTCAAATTACTAGGAAAATTCTCGTAGTCCCATTTTACCAATATTTGACAGATTTCCTTGTTTTTTAACAAATCGAAATTTAATTTTTTTTTTTTTAATTTTACAATATTTTTTGTAATTTTACAAATTTTCAAGATAATTTTACAAAAAAAAAATCTAGTAAATTCCTTGTAATTTTAATTGCGCCAAAAAAACTGTAAATTTACAATTTTATTGGTAAAAAAGCATGTAAAATTACAAAATTATTGGTAAAAAGATTGTAAAATTACTAGGAATTCTCATAAAATATGAGGTAGCAAAAATATAGTAAAAGCACGAAACCTCCTTGTAAATTTACTATTTTATTGATAAAATTACAAAATTATTGGTAAAAAGCTTGTAAAATTACAAGAAATTGTTGTCAAATAGGAGGTAGCAAAAAAAAGTAACAAACTTTTTTTTGTCGTCTTACAAGGTTTTTTTTAGTCTTAGACCTACACTGTAGGCCTAAGACTTATGTGGTAAATATTTGAGGCCAACAGGATTAAAATAACCCGTGGCGCTCGGCGATCTTAGTTTTGCACTTTGAAATTAAAAAAAAAATGATCTCGCGATACATCACATTTATTAATTTTGATTTTGCTAAAAACAAATATTAAAAAAATTTCAAAATCGGTTGTACGGTTTTCGAGATATCGCTTTTTAAAATTAGCAAAAAATATCGGTTTTTTCCTAAGTTCAAGATTTTTTAAAAAATTTAAAAAATTTCTTTTGATTGAATCTTTTATAGATCTTAAGACAATCTTTGATTCAATCTTAAATTGAGTCAAATCCGATCATTTTTACCCGAGGCACCTTTTTGGAACATTTTCACCAAAATTTCGAATTTTTGAAAATTTAAAAAATAAAAATAAATAGTCTTGCGATACATTATTGTTATTTATTTTGTAATGCTGAATGCGAATAATAAAGAATTTCTGAAATCGGTTTTCGAGACATCGCTATTTGAAATTTGCCAACAAATTTCTAACAATGGCTTGTGCTGAATCAGCTTGTTTTCCTTCCCAAATTTTAAATCAGCTTGTTTTCCTAAGTTCAAGAAATTTATAAAAAAATCTCAAATCTCAAAAAATCTCAATCTGAAAATAATTGAAAAATTTTGAAAAACTCGGAAAAAATCACAAAATATCGGATAAAAATTAAAAATGCAAAACAATTTTGAAAAATTGTAAAAATTAAGAAAAATTTGGAATGTTCGGAAAAGTTTAAACAAAAATCGAGAAAGTTCTGATATGTTGTAAAGGGCATTTTTGAACCAGGGGAAAAAAAGTTCCCGCAGCCAACAAACAGTTTTTTGTACTTTTGTTAAACATTTTTATGTCACATGAAATCCTAAGTCTTTCACTTGGACCCAGGGAATTAGGAAAAGATATTTTTTACCAGAGGCTGAATATTAAATAACTAATTTAAATAATGATGGATTTTCTTAACATTTATAACCATTTTGTTTTATTATACCCTACACCACACTATGGTACAGGGGATAATGAGTTTGTGCTGATGTTTGTAACTACCCGAAATATTGGTCCTAGACCCACTTTTAAGTATACCGATCGACTTATAATCACTTTTTGAGTCGATTTAGCGATGTCCGTCCGTCCGTTCGTCTGTCTGTCCATATAAACGGTGTAAATTTTTCAATTGACTTGAAATTGAAATTAGGTCCCATGTGAAAATTTCGCCCGATATTCAGTTGTAAGCGGTATATTTTCGCCAAAACAAGCCTATTCCACTCAAATTTGATTTGTGAGTGCTTTTTACACTTATTAAAGATATGACAAAATATAAATCTAATCAGTCCATGTTTGAACTTGGGACCCATTTTCCGGGAAACTCTTGTGTAGGGTATTATATGGTCGGTCTTGACTGACTATAATTTTCTTACTTGTTTTATTTTATTTTATTTTTTTAAAAGATTTGGCACAGCTTTTTTCTACCGGAAATATATCTGAGAATTTTAGATTTTTCATTGGAAATCAACAATAAAGTTAATTATATTCATAAATAAAATGATTGATTTTTTATTTAACAACACATTTTGTTAATACAATTAAATTAATTGTAATTATGACAAATTTTTAATTGAAAATAAATCAACAGTTAATTTTCAATTTTATGGTCAAAACTTTTAAAAACCGCTTTTTACAAGAACTTCTTAAAAATTTTTCAAGACGATTTAAATTTGCAGTACTAATTATAAAATCTTAAACTGTTTCCTTGGCATTCTTCCCTTGTTTGTAATTTATTGTTTGCCATAATGGTGTTTTAAACTTTTTTGATCAAAAGGATTTTTGCATAGTAGTTCTCTATGAGGAATGTAAATGCTGCTTATTCAAACTATGTTGATTTAATGAACGAAATCAACAATTACTAATTAATCATTTTGAAGATGGGAGAGTACAACATACTTCATTATGTCTTACCCAGTGAACATTTAAGTATTTGCAAAGTTTAGCACATTAATTTAAGTGTTAAAGTTAGCTAAAATCTATAGAAGTAAAGATGCAGCATTGAGGTTGGATTACTTAACTGGTAAAGTAAAGCAACTAACAGTAAGAAAACAGATGTTTACTATTGACAAACTAAAAGTGTACGTAAAGGATAACAGAAGGAAATAAGATTTAACATAAAAATTAAAAGGACACAACAGTAGAAATTTTTGACAAAATAATTGAAAACACAAAGCGGTGTTGGAAAAAAATGTCGAAAAAAATTTTGTCAAGAAATTTCAGAGAAAAAAAATGTTTGTTAAAAAAAATGTTTCTTGTAAAAAATAGGTAAATGAAATTAGTTTTAAGAAAAACAAGTAAAAAAGTTAAATTCGGCCTTGCCGAATGTATTGATACTCTCCACAATTTAAAAAAGTATATTGCAAAAAACTTTATTTAAAATGAAATTACTTTTGAAAAAAAAAATTTAAAAAAAAAATTCCGCGAAAAAAAAAAATTTGGTAAAAAAAAATCCGCGATTTTTTTTTGTCAAAAAAAATATGTTCGCACTTGTTTAAATAACATTCGGTGTTCAATTCTGTTCACATATGTCAACCCGCAGCCGAATAAAAGCATTTTGTATTTTTAGGTTATGTTGAATGCACCAAAATTTCGAGGTGTCCTTACATTTTCGTGCATAACTTTTGAAGCGGTGAACCGATGTCGCTCAAATGCAATACAAAACTTCTCGGGAAAACTTTCAATAAATATGTTACGTTTCAGTCATCTCCGTGTAATATTTTGGCCTTGATCACCATTTCCACATACAGACAGACGGACATCGCTAGAATGTCTTAAAATCGATCACTGATCAATTATAAAATATACCGATATTTCGATGAGTTAAAAACGGAATGACAAACTTATATATACCCTCTATCACAAGAGTAGAGGGTATAAAAAAATTTTCGCGGAAAAAATTTTTTAGCAAAAAAAATAAATCCGCGAAAAAATATTTGGGGTAAAAAAAAAAATTTTAGGTTATGTAGAATGTACCAAAATTTTCGATGTGTCCTTCCTTACATTTGCGTTCATAACTTTTGAACCGCTAAATCGATATCGCTCAAATGCAATACAAATTTTCTCGAAGGAACATCAAATAAATTTGTTAAGTTACATTCATATCAGTATATTGGTCTTCATCGCCATTTTAACTGACAGACATACGGACAGATGGAAATCGCTAGAATGTCTCAGTGGCGCCCGGCGATTGATGTTTTGGATTTTTAAAAATTAACAAAAAAGAAAAAAATATGTCTCGCGACTCAACATATTTAGAAATTTCGATGTGCTAAATACGAATGTCAAAAAAATCTGTAGAACGGTATTCGAGATAACGTTAGTTGACTTGCAAAAGACGGCGGATTTTTCCTACGTTCAAGAAATTTTTTAAAAAAATTCTCAAAATTCTTTCCTTTACCCTTTTATAGAGCTTGAGGCAAGGTTTTATTTAAAAATAATCCGATCATTTTAACCCGTGGCGCCCTTCGATCAAAGTTTGAGTTGTTTAGAAAATTTTCACCATAAAATGCTTTGATTCTCTCAAATATGCTTTGAATTCTCTCAAATTAAGTTTAAATTGAAGTTTGTCTCAATCTCTATCAAATAGTCAGTGGAAAAAATATTTTGAGATTTTTTTGTTTAAAAAATGTTTGACCGTAGGAAAAAACCGCCATTTTCGGAAATTTTTTGACAAATTTCAAATGGCGATATCTCAACAATTGCAAGTCCAACTTCAGAGGTTTTTTGATATTTATACTTAACATTTTTTACAAATTTCAAATGGCGATATCTCGAAAATTGCACGTCCAGTTTCAGATTTTTTTTTTGATATTTATACTTAGCATGCCAAAAATGATCAAAATAATGTATCACAATATTTTTTTTTTATATATTTTTCATTTTAGAAAAATTAAAAATTTTAGTGAAATTTTTCCAAAAATCCAAAAACTTTAATCGAAGGCCACCACGGGTTGAAATGTTCGGATTCGGGCCAAACTAAGTTTAAATGTTTCTGTACTACGCATGCGACATTCACAACAAATGTCTCAGAAATATCCTGGGTATATGGTGGCCAAATCGTATAAGTAACGCAGACTTGTAGTTACACTCAAATCAAAAACCAGTTCCAAATGAAATAAAACGAAGAAAGTGGCGGTGGATTGGCCATATACTTCGAAGGCCTAGAGAAAACATAGCTCGACAAGCACTAACTTGGAACCCTCAAGGTAGTCGACGCCCTGGTGCACCATCAAAAACCTGGAGAAGAACTATTGATGAAGAGTTGGGTACTGCAAATTACAGTTGGAATGACATATGCCGTGAAGCTAATTATAGAGATAGATACAGAGAAGTTGTTGAGGCCCTATGCTCCAACGGGAGAGAAGGATGACAGAAGAAGAAGTTTAAATGAAAGAATGTGTCAGACTCTATGAAATGTTCAAGGGAAAAATGTTTTGAATTTTTTGTTTTTTAATTTCGTGAACGTAGAGAAAACCTGCAATGTTTTGCAAATTTCAAATAGCGATGTCTCGAAAACCGTTCGAAAGATTTTAATTTTTTTTATATTTGTGTTCAGTGCATCAAAATTAAAAAATATGATGTGTATAAAAAATATAATATCTGATTTAATTTTTAAATTATTGGTGGAAATTTTTTTTCAAAAATCCAAAACTTTGATCGAAGGGCGACACGGGTTAAAATGATCTGATTAAGCTCAAACTTAGTTTAAATGAGAGACAGTCTCAAGCTCTATGAAAGAGTCAAGAGAAAGAAGTTTTGATATTTTTTTATTTAAATTTCTTGAACGAAGAAATTTCGAGATTTTTTTTTCTAAATTTCTTGATCGTAGAAAAAACCACAATTTTTTGCAAATTTCAAATAGCGATACCTCGAAAACCGTTTGATCGATTTTCATTTGTTTTGATATATTTTGTATTCGTCGCAAAATATATATTTTTTTTTTAATCCAAAACTTTGATCGCCGGTTGCCACGGGTTTGTTTTATCCGATTGCACTCAAATTTGTACCTCATAAGTTTTAGGCCTAGGAGAATAAAAATTTGCTCGGACATTTCAAATAGCGTTACCTCGAAAACCGTTTGACCGATTTTCATTTTTTTTTGATATATTTTGGATACGTCGCAAAATATATATTTTTTAAAAATCCAAAACTTTGTACTACATACATAAGTTTTAGGTCTAGCAAAATAAAAATTTGCTCGGACGTTCAAAATCGGAAGAAATACATTTTTGCCATGCAAAAAAATGCCAGTCTAATAGTTCAATATTTCTTTTTTGTTATCTCTTATAAGTGTCGCGTCTGTTTAGTCTGCACTCAAAATATTTTGTAAGTAAATTCAACTTAAAAAACGTCTAACACAATCGTTTTCCTTTTAAAAAACGGACTACTTATATTTCATTTGAAACTTGAAGCATAACCCAGCAAAAACATCGTAATGAGTTGTGAAAAGTAATCATTACCAAGTACATTATTTATAATGAGTACCCGTTACCATTAACATTATTTTAAGCCTAAAAGTAACTACTTCTCAGTAATATGTTATAAAAGCACATCTTAGTAATAATATCTTCTTGCACTTGCAGTTTTTAACCTTACAATTCAATTAACTTAAAAAGTACTTAAAAACTTAATAAAAACTACGCAATTTTTAAGTTTTAGTAAAAACAAGTTAAATTTTAAAAGTTTTAATTAACTAATTATTTTACTTCTTATTGGTAATGGGTTTTTGCTCCTTATTTGTAATCCGAGGCAGTAACTACTTATTTATCTCCATACTCTTCACTAGTTATTTTTGTCTCACGCCCTTGTTAAAATAATTAGTGTTTCATTCAATAAGTAACTACTTATTAACATCTGTTTCGGATTACAAAACCCATTGCTAGTAATGCCAATTTTTGCTGGGAAATGACTAGACATTCCGTAAAAAATGATATTTCAGTTATTTTAACTGTTTACAATTTTTAATTTTGTGGAGTAAAAAAATTTTTTTTTAATAAAAAACTACAAAAACCGTACTTCCGTTAAATTATACGATATAATCAGTCACAAATAACTTAACTGGAAAAAAATTTTCCGTAAATTTTGTAGTTTATGTTTTAACAACTGTAAAAATCATTCAATATTTTATTTGTTTTGGAAAACAAACGATAAAACGTTAAAAAAAAAACTTTAAGTAAAAACTTTTTGAATAACCGTAAATAGTTACTGTAAAACTTTTCTGGGTGTGTCTCTTGGGGTACAGACAGTGTTACCAGATCTTTTCTTTTTTCTTTCTCCCCATTAAATCAGTTTAAAACTCCATTATGGTATTTAAAAATAATTTTAAAAATTTTCTATAATTTTTCTTAAAACTTATCAAAAATATAAATTTATTAAAAGAAAAAAAAAGGTAAAACTCCAAAAAACCAAAAAAAAAATAAAAATTTAACAATGCAACTATTCTAAAAGAATTTATGTATAATTTAATTTAAACTTTAAATTTAAAACTATAAAATATGATATTTTAAGTTTAATTGAACATTAAAAAGAAGAAAAACTATAAATCAAATTTATATTTAAGTTAAAAATTTATTAAATTAATAAACGGATTTGTAATTGGCTAGTAGTTTATACTCGTATAAATGTAAAAAAAACATTATTTTAAAACAAAAAAAAAGTTAACTTATTCCAAATATGTGTGTACTATTCTCTCTAAAAAAAACTTAAAAAAATTAAAAAACTTATAGAAAATATAAAAATGAAGAGAAATTTAAAGAGGAACGGCCTTCCAATAGAATTAGTGAAAAAAAAACATATTATAGACACCATTTTTAATTGTTTATTTTATTTTTTTCAGTGTATTATTTAGTTACAAAATTTTAGAAATTGGCTAAAAAATATAAAATGTTAGTTTATAAAAAAAAAATACTTTTATAAAGAAGAAAAAAATATATAAATAAAATAAAATTTTGTTAGACAATTCCCGTGTAAAAATTGATTTGCTAATATCTGACATTGTTATATGTATTCATATATGATCGTATCTGATGGCATATAATTATATTTGAGATCTAGTTATGTATATCTTGGATTTGACAAACATTGGAACAAATTCGATATCTAATTAGACCTGATCAGATATAATAATATAAAATCAGATGCAATCTTATATTATCAGATGAAATCAGATAAGATCAAATCGATTTTTACACGGGTTATTAAAAAAATATTAAAAAATAAAATATTAAAACAAGAGAAGTTTATTTTGTAAGAACTGATTACTCAATATCAAGTAAGCACTTAAGGAAGATTTTTTTTTATCAAGTTTGAGAATTTAAAAATAGAATGACAAATTTGTATGTACACAAAAAAAGTTGTTAATACAATTAATTTCATTGTTAATTTTTTTTTAGCGGCCCAAATTCATATTTAGGGGGTAAAAAGGAGGGGGAAGACATGGCCATTTTTCAGTTTTTTTTTTGTTTATTTCCTATATTATGCAAAGAAACCTAGTCATGTTACATACCAAATGAAAGATCTTTGGAAAACCTATCTACGTGTGCTGAGAACGTGTCCAAACATGCACAACTTTTCGTCATATTGAGGAAAATACCAAAATTTTAGGACATTTTTGTTAATAAGTCGAAAAATATTAACTTTTTTGGCCCGAAAAAGGTCAATTTCCCCCCATACAAATCAGGGGGGTCGATTTGTAAGGGGGGAAATTAAGTTTGGGCCGCTAAAAAAAATACGTGTCGAATTTTTTTTCGTTCTTAACAACATATCCAAATTTCATGAAGATCGGAGGGTGAAACCAGGGAGACTTCCCTTGTTAGTTCTCCTAGGTTCAAGATAAATTTTAAACAAAATTTAAGTTTTTTTTCCCTGTCTATTTTATAGAGCTTGAGCCAAACTTCGATTTAAATTTAATTTGAGCCAAATCCAATTATTTAAACCCGTAGCGCCCTTTGATAAAAGTTTTATTTTTTTAGAAAATTTTCTCCAAAAACTCTAAATTTTCATCGAAGGGCGCCATGAGTTAAAATGATCAGATTTGGCTTAAATTAGGTTAGGGTAAGTTAGGTTGGCATAGACCTCTTGGTCTATAGCGATACCACAAAACTTTTTCCGCTAGCGGTGCAAGTTAAACACGTTCAAAGTCATTGCGAATCTTTTCAATATCCTAAGACCATTTGCGTTATATCCTTCAGAGTACCGTAACTTATCTGACCGGTAATGGATCGGCCACAGTTGGGCAGTGACGAAGTATGTGTTCCATCGTTTCATCTACTCCTGGCTTAAGTTAAGTTTATATGAAAGTTGTGTGTTAAGATTTATAAAATAGTAAATGGAAAACAAATTTTGAGATTTTTTTTTAAATTTCTTAAACGTTGGAAAAACCGCCATTTTTTTAATTTTTTTGACAAGTTTCAAATGGCGATATCTCGATAACTGCTCCACCGATTTCAGAAATTTTTTGATATTCATATTCAGCATGAAAGAATTAATAATAATACTTTATCACGACTAATTTTGTTTTTTATTTTTCATTTTTTAAAAATCCAAAATTTTGTTGGAAATTTTTCAAAAATCCAAAACTTTGATCGGGTTTGGCTCAAATTAAGTTTAATTGAAAGACTGTCTCAAGCTCTAAGAAAGCGTCAAGGGAAATAAATTTTAAGTTTTTTTTTTTTTTTAAATTCTGGAACGTAGGAAAAATCGCAATTTTTTTCAAATAGCGATATCTCAAAAACCGTTCGACCGATTTTTTTTTTTGATATTCGTGTGCAGCGCATCAAAATAACAAATATAATGTGTCGCAAGACATATTTTTATTTTGTTTTACTTTCAAAAACCCAAAACTTTGATTGCCGGGCTCCCACTGTCCTCAAATTTGTACCACATAAGTTTTAGGCCTAGGAGAATAAAAAATTTCCAGGATTTTCAAAATCGGATGAAAAACTCTTTTGTCATAAAAAATGCCGCTCTAAAGTAAGAGTGTAAAATTTAAAAACAAAAAACAATTTGATGGGGGGTTCTCTATAAATTAAAGCAAATTCATTGTTTAATCGAGATTTCACTTCAATTGTAAATTGGGAATAAAGTAAAAAAATTGAGTAAAAAGATTAATAGAAGAACAAATTTTTGGTAAAAAAAAATTTTGAGTAAGAGAAAAGTTGGAGCAAATAATTTTTATTTAACAAAATTTCATTCCATATCGTCCTCTGTTATATTCCATTTCATTTTCCGTTCTAATTTCATTTCATGTCATACTTTGTTCTATTCCATTTCATTCCATGTTCCATTTCACTCCATGTTCCATTTCATTCCGTGTTCCATTTCATTCCATGTTCCATTTCATTTCGTTTCACATACGTTTCATTCCTTCCCTTAACATGAGTTAAACAAATCTAGAGTATTTCAATCAATATAACAAGTACCATTGTAGCCTACTTTCACTTTTTTTTTACTTTAAATTTCCAAATATATCGGTTTATTAATTTACAAGGCGCGTCATACATGTGAAATTTCAAGATTCTGGAGTCTGTAGTTCAATAGTTATAAAAAAGTACCAATTTTCCATTTGTACCACTTTTTTGACCGTAGAATCTACATTTTAAAAAACATTTTTTTAAAAGTACAATTTTTTATCCTCTTATTTCAGAAATTTCTAATGGATGGAGGATACTACATTCCAGAAATCTAATTTTTATGACCATTATTTCAGGAAATCGGAAAAGTACCAAAGTACACTTTTTTAAACTCTTAGAATCGAAACTTTCTTAAATGTACTTTTCTCAGAATTATTTTTTATCGCTGCATGATGCTGCATTCTAGAACCATTATTTCTCGAGATGGGGAAAAAATCAAAGTTAAAAAAAAAAAAACAGAATTCTTAAAGGTACTAATTTCAAAATGTTTTCTTAGAACCATATTTTTAAAATTTCAAGTTTGTATGACCATTTTATTAGGAGCAGGAAAAAGTACCAAAATACGCTATTTCATTCTTAGAATCCTCTTTAGAATCACAATTTCTTAAAACCAAGGCTTAGTGGATCTATTTTGCTTTGTGATGAAAAATTTTTAGAGTTTCTTTGGCATTTTTGAATAATTTTCGTATAGAAAAACTCTCAGATTCTGAAACATTTTTTGTATAGAAAAGTTCTCAGATTTTACAAATTTAACAATGTTTTTTAGGACCACAAGTTTCACATTTCAAGTTTCTATGACTATTATATAAGGAGAAATAAAAAGTACCAAAATACACAATTTCACTCTAAGAATCCGATTATCCAAAAAGAACTTGATTTTGGATTTTTTTCCGCCGGTGGATCCAATGATCCAAAATTTAAGTTCCTAGCTTCATTATTTCAGTAAATATTAAAATGTAACAAAGTTATTAATTTTTACCCCTTAAGAATCATAATTTCCCGAAAATCAGGCTTATTTTGCTTTGTGACGAAACACTTTTTCAGTTCCTTAGACGTTTTTGAACATTTTTTGTGTAGACAAATTCTTAGACTTTTTGTATAGAAAACTTTCAGATTCTGAGACATTTTTCGTACAGAAAAAGTTTTAGATTCTGAGACATTTTTCCTGTAGAAAAAGTCTCAGATTCAGAGACATTTTTCCTAGAAGAAATGTTGCAGATTCTGAAAACCTTTTTGCTACTTTTTTTGTATAGAATAATTCTTAGATTCTGAGACATTTTTCTTATAGAAAAATTCTTAGATTCTGAGACATTCTTCCTATAGAAAAATTCTTAGATTCTGAGATATTTTTCGTATAAGAAAAGTCTCAGATTCTGAAAAATTTTTTGTCTAGAAAAATTCTCAGATTCTGCAACATTTTTTTTTTATAGAAAAATTCTCAGATTCTGCGACATTTTTTTTTTAAGAAAAATTCTCAGATTCTGCGACATTTTTCTTATAGAAATATTCTGAGATTCTGAAATATTTTTCTTATAAAAAAATCTCAGATTCCGAGATATTTTTCTTATAGACAAATTTTGTTAACAAACTTGGTAATGCTCTATCAAATCATCAAACCAATCGTTAACTCACCTCCCAAAAATCCTAGTTTTTGGCAGAATTTTCTGATGATTCGATAGACATTTTAATGTAATAGTAGTAAACTTCTCTTGTTGGCATTGGATATCAAACTATTAATTCTAAACTAAAATTAAAAGCATAAATGTGTAGGTTAGATTAAAATTTGATAAAAAAAAAAAAACTAAATTGAAAGAAAAAAATCTTAGAAAACCAATAAATTTTAAAAGTTATTAGTTCACACAAAAAAATTTTAAAATTGTGTACATTTTTGGGGGTAATACAACCTTTAAAGTGTTATTAAATCAATAACCTAAGTTTTTTTACAGAAAAAACTTAGGTAATTTAAGCAATAACACATTTTAGGCGGTAATTCAGCCAAAAACTGACACAATTTTTTTTTAGTTTTTTTGTATGTTGATTTGATTTTATTTTTCTTAAGATCGGTCAGCACCGATCTGATCCTATACTTTTATCTTATTTAAAAAATGTTTTTAATAATTTCTATCAAAAAAAAAAATATCATTTGTAAAAAAAACCTATAAAAAAACTTTAAACAAATAATAACAACAAAATGTGGTTAGTGATTTCGGAATGTTTCTATTATAAATTTTATTTTTTTCTCAAATTGTTGTAAAAACACGATATTTTTCTATTCTATGTAAAAAAAGAAAATTTTGATTATCTATTTATAAAAAAAAAAACAGAAATTTACTTTATAAAATCTTCTGTATTTCAAAAATAAAACACAAACTCAAAATAAAAATTGTAAAAAATTAAATTTTAAAAACCACAATAACAATATTTTCGGTCCACAAATTGCAAAACAATGGCTTTCTAAAGTAACAAAAGGAATTCAAAAATATAAATTTTTGAAATATTTTTTTTTGGAAAATATTTTTCTTTTTTGTAAAATTTTTTCTTTATCTCTCCCCCCCCCCCCCCCCCCCCTTTGTAACCTTTTTTTCAAATAATTTTAAGGCAAAGCTAAATAAAATTAATTATACTTAAAAAAACATCAAAAAAAGATAAAACTTTTATTATATTGTACTATATTTGTTATTAATTTATTTATTTTTCATAAATAATCTTAAAATAAAATAAAATATGAATATAAATTGAATAAAGACGTAAAATTGTAAAAAAAAAAATATTTAATACTGGAATTTTATTTAAAAACAAAACACATTAGGGGTTGTTTAGAAAAATATTAGGTCAAATACAACATTTGAGCTTAAATTCTTCATTCAAAAAAACAAATTCATTAAAAATTAATTTTTAAAATTTATAGGGGTGATCACCAATTTCAGCTATTTTCGTTTTAACACCCAAAGTTAAGAATTTAATTGTAATTTAAGTTTATTTAAAAGAAAAATCCTATATAAATGGAATTTTGAAAATTTATAGGGGTGATGACCAATTTTTGGTTTTTTTGCTCTAACATATCTAGTTAAGTCATAAAAAAACCAATGAAGTTTTTTTTTTAGACAACAATCATTTTTTCTCTCGCACCTGTTGTTGAGCCATAAAATGCAAGTTAAGTTGTTTAAAAAAAATGCCAAAAAATTAAGGTTAGGACATTTATAGGGATGATTTCTATAAAATGAAATTTTAAAATTTTACAGAGGTGATCCCATTTTTTTTTTAAATTTTTTTTCTCTAGCACCTCTAGTTAAGCCATAAAATGCAAGTGAAACATATAAAAATGTTTTTCTTAAAAAGGTGATCCCAATTTTTTTCTATTTTCGCTGTACCACCTCTTGTTTAGCCATAAAATGCAAGGTAAGTTGTTTAGAAAAAATTTCTAAAAAATTAAGTTTTGGACATTTATAGAGATGATCGATACTAAATGAAATTTTAAAAACTTATAGGAGTGATCCCAAACTCTTTTAGTTTTTGCTCTAACACCTCTAGTTAAGCCATGAAATGAAAGTGAAGTATTTGTCTAGGAAAAAAATTATATAAAAATGTTTTTCTGATTCCAAATTATTGCTATTCTCACTTAGCACCTCTTGTTTAGCAATAAAATGCAAGTTAAGTTGTTTAGAAAAAACTCCCAAAAATTAAGTTTAGGATGAACCCTATAAAATAAAATTTAAAAAATTTTATAGGAATGATCCTAAGCAATAAAATGCAATAAAGTTTTTTTTTTTAAAAAAAGTCATATAAAAATGTTTTCCTAAACATTTTTTAACGGTGATCCCAAATTTTTGCTAGTTTCGCTGTGGCGGCTCTGGTTTAGCCATAAAATGGAATTTCAGTAGTTTAGAATCAATTCCTAAAAAATTGAGTTTTGGATATTTAAATGGATGATGATTTTTTTTGCTCTAGTATCTCTATTTAAGTAATAAAAAGCCAGACAGCATATTCAAAAAAATCAAATAAGAGTGGATGTTTAGAAATTTATTGGGATGATCCCCAATTTCAGCTATTTTCGATCTTGTAATTCCAGTTATGGAATTAATTGTAAAATTCAAGTAAATTTGTTTAGAAAAAATTTATACAAAATGGAGTTTTGCACATATATAGGTATGATCACCAATTTCAGATTTTTTGCTCTAGCACCTTCAGTTAAGTCATAAAGTGTTAGAAGAAAACACTTTAGAAAAAAATTAATATTAAAATTAATTTTAAGAAATTTGTAGTGATGATCCACAATTTTAGCTATTTTCGATCCATCGAATCTAGTTAAGGAACTAAATGTAATTAAAGTTTTTTTTTTTGAAAAAAAAAATCATACAAAAATGTATTTTTTTTATATGAATTCCAGCTATTTTTTTTTTTTTTTTTATTTCAAATTTAAGAACCAAGCCTTTAAGGCCAAATATGGTTCAAATACTACTCCATTATCAATAATTACAAAATAAGAAAAAAATTTCGCTCTAATGCCTTAAAATGCAGAAAAAAATCATATAGAAATAGAAAAAATAGATTTTTTGAAAATGTATAGAGATGTTTCCCAATTTAATGTATTTTTTTATCTATTAAACATCAAAATATTATATAAAAATATCATTTAAAAATAAAATTTTTGAAATTTATAGGGATGATCCCCAACTTGTGTTATTTTGATTCTAGCATCTATAGTTATCCTATAAAATGCAAGTGAAGTTTTTTTTTTTTAAATTTGTTTTTCCTTAAAACTTTCAGCGGTGATTTACAATTTTTTGATACATTCGCTCTATCACCTATTATTAAGCCATAAAATGCAAGTAAAGTTTTTAGAAAAAAATCCTTAAAAAATGGAGTTTGGACATATATGGGAATGATCTTCAATTTCAGATTTTTTGCTCTAGCACCTCTTGTTATACCATAAAATAAAAGAAACATATAAAATGAATTTTGAAAAATTATAGGGATGATCCCAAAAAACTGTTTTTTTGGAAATATATAGCGATGATTCCCAATTTTAGATAATTTCGCTCTAGCACCTCAATTAATCCATAAAATTTTTTTTTTTTTAGAAATTTGTTGGTGTGATCTCCAGTTTCAGACTTTTTTGCTCTAACATCTGTACCTAAGGAAGTAATTGAAAACAGAAAGTAATTGAAATTCAGTTTTTTTAAGAAAAAAATTATTAAAAATTTGTTTTTGAATTTTTATAACGATGATCTACAATCTTACTATTTTCGCTCTTGCAACTCTAGTTAATCCATAAAATGCTAGTTAGGTTTTTTTAGAAAAAAATCACATAAAAATAGATTTTTGGAAATTCATAAAAGTGATCTCCAGTTTTAGATATTTTCGTTTTAGCACATCTAGCAAAGTCATAATACACAAAAAAAGTTTTTTTTTTTTTTTTTTAAAACACATTGTATGAAATGGACTTGGGAAATTTAAAGCAGTGATCCCTTTATTTTGCTTCTTTCGCTCTAATAAACTATAGTTAAGGCATAATATGAAAGTAAAGCCTTTTTTTAAAAATTTCACATAAAATTAAATTTTTGAAAACTTTTACGGATGATTTCCAATTTTATTTTTGATCAGTCACCTTTAGTTAAGGATTTAATTGCAATTGATTTAAAAAAAAAATATTGTAAAAAAAAATTTTGGAAATTCATAGCAATGATCCCAATTTTATGCAAAAAATTAATTTCCGAAATTTATAGCGATGATCCAAAATGTTTGCTATTTTTACTTTAGCACCTCTAGTTAATCCTTAAAATGCTAGTTAAGTTTTTTTTAGACAAATTTATAAAAAAAACGAATTTTTGGAATTTTATAGGGTAATCTCCAGCTTCAGATATTTTTGCTTTAACACCTCCAGTTAATCCATAAAATGTTAAGTTTTTTTTTAGAAAAATTTATAAAAAAACGGATTTTTGGAAATTTATATTTTTGAAAAAAATCAATAAAAAGGAATTTTTTTTATATGAATTCCAGATATTTTTCCTCTAGGACCTTTTCTCATGACATAAAATGCAGAAAAAAATCGTATAGAAATGAAAAAATTTTGAAAATTTATAGCGATGATTTCCAATTTAATGTATTTTTTATTATATATAATAATTTTATAATTTCGCACTAGCACCTCAGTTAATCCATAAAATGCAAAAAACGTTTTTTAGAAATGTGTTTCGGTGATCTCCAATTCTAGCCTTTTTCGCTCTAACATCTGTAGCTAAGGACGTAATTGACATTCAGGTCTTAAAAAAAAAAATCTTTTAAAGAAATTCATTCAAGTGATGTTCAGTTTCAGCTATTTTCGCTTTAGCACATATAGTAAAGTCATAATATGCAAAAAAAAGTTTTTTTTTTTAAACACATTGTATGAAAATGGACTTTGGAAATTTAAAGCGGTGATCCCTATTTTATGCTTCCTTCGCGCTAATCAACTCTAGTTAAGCCATAATATGAAAGTAAAGCCTTTTTCAAAAAGTTCACATAAAATTAAATTTTTGAAAATTTATACGGATGATTTCCAATTTCAGTTATTTTTGCTCAGGCACCTTTAGTTAAGGATTTAATTGCAATTGATTTAAAAAAAAAATATTGTAAAAAATTTTGGAAATTCATAGCAATAATCATGGTCAATGAATTTTATGCAAGAAATAAATTTTCAGAAATTTATAGCGATGATCCCAAATTTTTTCTATTTTTGCTTTAGCACCTCCAGTTAATCCATAAAATGCTAGTTACGTTATTTTTAGAAAAATTTATAAAAAAAACGAATTTTTTGGAAATTTTAGGGTGATCTCCAGTTTAAGATATTTTTGCTTTAACACTTCCAGTTAATAAATAAAATGCTTGTTAAGTTTTTTTTTTTTTTTTTTTTAATTTATAAAAAACGGATTTTTGGAAATTTATAGGGTGATCTCCAGTTTCAGATATTGTTGGCCTAGCACCTCTAGTAAAGTCATAAAATGTATAGCGATGATCCGCATTTTTTGTAGCTCTATCACTTTAGTTTATTTATAAAATACAAGTTTTTTAAGAAAAAATTCATCTCAATTGATATTTGGAAATTTATAGAAGTGATCTCCAGTTTCAGCTATTTTAAGCTCTTTCACCTCTAATAAAGTTATAAAATGCAAGAACAATTTTTAAAAAACAAAATTATATAAAAATAGATTTTTGGATATTTATAGCGATGATCTCGAATTTTTGCTACTTTCGCGCTAGCACCTCTAGTTAAAAAAAAGTTCACATAAAATTTAATTTTTGAAAATTAATAAGGATGATTCCTAATTTCAGCTATTTTTGCTCAGGCACCTTTAGTCAAGGATTTAATTGTTTTAAAGTTGTTTAGAAAAAAATCATATTAAAATGGATTTTTTAAATTTTTTGCTATTTTCGTTATAGAAACTCTAGTAAACCCATAAATTGCAAGTAAAGTTTTTTTTAATTAAATTCATATAAAAATGTATTTTTGGAAATTTAAAGCGATAATGTCCAACTTAAGCTATTTTTCCTCTAGTACCTCTAGTTAAAGAAATAAAAATCATAATAAAATAAAATTTTTAGAAATTTATAGGGGTGATTTCCAGTTTTAGCTTTTTTCGCTCTATCACTTGTAGCTAATGAAAAAAGGATGTAACATTTTATTATTGGCTTTCTATAACGAATATCCTCAATTTTTCTATTTTCGCTCTAGCACCTTAGGTTAATCCATAAAAATTCTTATTAGTTTTTTTTTAGAAAAGGATTCATATAAATGTGGATTTTTAAGTCGCAAAAAGCAAGTAATGTGTGGTCAAAAAAGTTCGCATTAAATTTAATTTTTGTAAATTTATACAACTGATCCCCAATTTCAGCTATTTTTGCTTAGGCACCAATTCATTGCCCAATTTAAGATATTTTTGCTATATCACCTCTAGTTAAAGATTTAATTAATAATGTTTTTTTTAAGAAAAAACAACATTTTAAAGGAGTTTTGGAAATTTATTGGTGTGATCTCCAATTTTAGAATTTTCCTTTAAAACCCTGTATCTGAGGATTTAAAAATTTATTTTTGTTTTTTATAATGATGATCCCCAATTTTTGTCTTTTCTTGTCTAGTGCCTCTAGTTAATCCATAAAAAGCTAGTTAAGTTTTTATGTTAAATTTATATAAAAATGGATTTTTGGAAATTTATAGAGGTGATTTCCAGTTTCAGCTATTTTCCGTCCATAAAACATAAAATGCCATTAAAGTTTTTTGAAAAAAAATCATATAAAAATTTAAAATTTTTTTTTTTGAAATGAATAGCAATGATGTCCAATTTAAGCTAGTTTTTTTAATAGTATATCTAGTTAAACATATAATTGCAGTTGATTTTTTTTATCATAATCATATAAAAACAATATTTGGTAATTTTTAGGGGTGATTGCCAGTTTCAGCTTTTCCGCTGTAGATCCTCTAGGATCCCCAGTTTTGGGGATCATCGTTAAAAAAAATCAAAAATACATTTTTATATCTTAAGCAACAGGTTCTACAGTGGAAGCAGTTAAAAAAAGAGATCACCCCAATACATTTCAAAAAACACATTTTATATGATTTTTGCCATTTTTTCTCTAGCGCCTCTAGTTAATTCGTAAAATGCTAGTTAAGTTTGTTTTTGTAAAAATTCATATAAAAATTGATTTTAAAAAATTTATTGGGGTGATATTCAGTTTTAGCTATTTTCGCTCTAGCACCCATAGTAAAGACATAAAATGCAAAAAATATGAATTTTTGAAAATTTATAGCGATGATCTCCAATTTTTGCTTCTTTCGCTCTTATGCCTTTAGTAAAGCCATAAATGCTAGTGAAGTGTTTTTGGGAAAAGTTAATAAAAAAAATAATACGGTTGATTACCAATTTCAGCTATTTTCGCTCAGGCACCTATAGTTAATTGTTTAATTGCTATTTAAGTTTTTATGTTTTTGAGAAATATAGATTTTTGGATATACGTTTTTAAACGTTTTTGAATTTTACTGAGATTCTAGAACAAAAATAGCTGAAAATGAAGATAACCTCTAAAATTTTCAAAAACCCATGTTTACATGAATTATTTCTAAACAAAACTTAACTAGTATTTTATTCATTAACTAGAGGCGTTAGAGCGAAAATGGGGGATCATCGTTATAAATACCAAAAAATAAATATTTTTAGAAAAAAATTTAAAACCTAAAAACTTCAATAGCAATTAAATCCTTAACTACAATACATTTCAAAAAATCCATTTTGTTTGATTTTTGGAATTTTTTCTCTAGCGCCTCTAGTTAATTCGTAAAATGTTAAAAAGTTAACTGTGTTTTTGCAAAAATTCATATAAAAATTGATTTTAAAAAATTTATAGGGGTGATCTTCAGTTTCAGCTATTTTCGCTCTAGCACCTATAGTAAAGAAATAAAATGCAAGAAATATGAATTTTTTAAAATTTATAGCGATGATCTCCAATTTTTGCTACTTTCACTCTTGTACTTCTAGTTGAGCCAAAAAATGCAAGTAAAGTGTTTTTGAGAAAAGTTGATAAAAAATTGATACGTATGATTCCCAATTTCAGCTATTTTC